>CAJNDS010000247.1:118137-140637 GCA_905221605.1 Symbiodinium natans
GTGTGTGTGTGTGTGTGTGTTTGTGTTTTTGTGTGTGTGTGTGTGTGTGTGTGTGTGTGCGGGCGTGTGTGTGTGTGTGTATATATGTGTGTGTGTGTGTGTGTGTGTGTGTCTGTGTGTGTGTGTCTCTGTGTGTGTGTGTCTCTGCGTGTGTGTGTGTGTGTGTGTCTCTGTGTGTGTGTGTGTCTGTGTGTGTCTGTGTGTCTCTTTTGTGTGTTTGTGTGTGTGTGTGTGTGTGTGTTTGTGTCTCCGTGTGTGCGTGTGTCTGTGTGTGTGTGTGTGTGTGTCCTGTGTGTCTGTGTGTTTGTGTGTCTGTGTGTCTGTGTCTCTGTGTCTCTGTGTCTCTGCGTCTCTGTGTCTCTGTGTGTGTCTGTGTGTCTCTGTGTGTGTCTCTGTGTGTGTCCCTGTGTGTGTCCCTGTGTGTGTCTGTGTGCGTGTGTGTAGGTCTGTGTGTGTCTGTGTGTCTCTGTGTGTGTCTCCGTGTGTGTGTGTGTGTGTGTGTCTGTGTGTCTGTGTGTCTCTGTGTGTCTCTGTGTTTGTCTCCGTGTGTGTGTGTGTGTCTCTAGCTGTGTGTGTCTCCGTGTGTGTCTCCGTGTGTGTGTGTGTCTCTGTGTAAGTCTCTGTGTGTGTGTGTCTCTGTGTGTCTCTGTGTGTCTCTGTGTGTGTGTGTGTGTGTCTGTGTGTGTCTCTATGTGTGTGTGTGTGTGCGCGCGCGTGCGCGCGCGCGTGCGGCCGTGCGGCCGTGTGTGTGTGTGTGTGTGTGTGTGTGTGTGTGTGTGTGTGTGTGTGTGTGTGTGTGTGTGTGTGTGTGTGTGTGTGTGTGTGTGTGTGTGTGTGGTGTGTGTGTGTGTGTGTGTGTGTGTGTGTGTGTGTGTGTGTGTGTGTGTGTGTGTGTGTGTGTGTGTGTGTGTGTGTTTGTGTGTGGGTGTGTGTGTCTGTGTCTGTGTCTGTGGGTGTTGGTGTGGATGTGGGCGTGGGCGTGGGCGCGGGCGCGCGGGCGCGGGCTCTTTTGGCACGTACGAGTGTGCGCGTGTGCGAGGGTGCGGCCCGCGCGTGCGCGCGTGGCGTGCGCGCACCCTCGCGTGTGTGCGTGTGCGCGTGTGCGCGCGTGCGCGTGTGCGCGTGTGCGCGTGTGCACGTGTGCGGTGCGCGTGTGCGCGTGTGCGCGTGTGTGCGTGTGTGCGTGTGTGCGTGTGTGCGTGTGTGCGTGTGTGCGTGTGTGCGTGTGTGCGTATGCGCGTGCGCGTGTGGTCGTGTGGGCGTGTGGTCGTGTCGGCGTTCGGGGGCGTGTGCGCGTGTGGGAGTGTGGGAGTTTCTGTGAGAGCCGTGCGCTCGTGGAGCGCGTTGCGGGCGTGCTGGTGCGGGCGGTGCGGAGCGGGCAGCGGCATGCGGGAATGCGGGCATGAGGGCGTGAGGGCGCAGAGAGAGGGGGGTGTGGGAGGGTGGGCGTGCCGTTGGGAGTGCGGGGTCGTGCGTGGGCAGTGTGGGTGGGGTGGGTGGGTGGAGTGGGTGGGTGGGTGTGTGTGTGTGTGTGTGCGGACGTGTGTGATTGTGTGTGTGTGTGTGTGTCTGTGTGTCTCTGTGTCTCCGTGTCTCCGTGTCTCTGTGTCTGTGTGTGTGTGTGTGTGTGTGTGTGTGTGTGTGTGTGGGTGTGGGTGTGGGTGTGGGTGTGGGTGTGGGTGTGGGTGTGGGTGTGGGTGTGGGTGTGGGTGTGTGTGTGTGTGTGTGTGCGTGCGTGTGTGTGGTTGGGAGGGTGGGTGCGTGCGTGCGTGGGTGGGTGGATGGGTGGGTGTGTGTGTGGGGGGCAATGTTAGTCAGGTCGACAGATGATATGGAGTACGGCTTGCCCAGTGCGCTGCATGGTTGAGACGAGAATAGACTGCAGTCCACAAGTCTCAGAAAGTCTCCGAGGCACCCATACGATCAACACGGTCTGTATGCTGCTGGCTGAGGGACCAGTCAGGTTGTGCTTCGGTAGGCTACCATTCCTGAAGAAGGTGGCTGTACATCTTCTATTTCTACGCAAGCTCCACAAGCTGGAAGCTGAGTGTCGGACCTGCTTTTGCTTCTTTTTTGGCTGCTTTGGCGCGGCTTCGTACAGGCTACGGTGATGGGATCTCGGTGTACTGGAACACGTGGAGGCCTTTGGACAAAAGTCTCCGGGAGCCCATTGCAGTGCGAATGTTGAAGTTTCTATATAAATATAGCAATAATCACAGAAGAAGAATACTCAATCATCATAATCATATTAGTAATCATAGTAATAATCATGTGTTCCAGTGCAGGTCTTTGCACTTGCAGCTGAGCCTTGCTGGCACACAGTGTCAATGCATGTCGATGCCAACGTGCCGGAGTGATGACGCTGCTGTCAAACGTTGAGGATACTTTGTCTCATCCTCGCTTGGTGTGGTTTCGTCATGTCAGCTGCTGAGCGCCAGCTGCGCATTTTCACGTTTTGGCCAAGGTTTTTTTTTTTTTTTTTGGGGGGGGGGGGGGGGGGGGGGGGCGGGACGGCCAAGAAATTCAGTCACATACAGCACAAGGTATGGACGGCTGTACCTTGGGATGCATTCGCCCATCGATGTTGCCCGATGCTGACAAGCAGCACCAGAATTACTTGCCTCCAATGACCAGACCTTTCTTTGCCGTTCGAGGTTGTTGGCCTTGGTATTGCCATGCTGCTGCGCGCAGCTTGGAATTCTGAACCTGCTTGTGGCATCTTGTGGCCTTGGGCCTAGACTCGACTTGACCAACTGTGCTGAAATCCAAGGCTGCACGTTTATGTCACCGTGCGGCCTTCAGTTTGCAAAAAGCAACGAGTTTGCGAGTTAACCCGCGTTGTTTAAGCACGTGGGCGGTTGAAGGTGGACGATTTCATCGATGCATGGATGACTGCGACGACTGCCTTCGTTTCGGCCCCACAACGCCAGAACACACAAGATGAAAAGTACTACATCTCCACGTTCCAATCATCTCGCAACAGGTCCCGGCTTATCAGTTGGCCTTCGCAGTGGTTTTATGCCGGCCACCCATCAGACGGTCTCGCGCTCCGAGTATTGTTTTCCTGCTTCTAGGTTGGACGTATCCACAAGGATTACAGCCCAACTCTCAGATGGATCCCATCGTGGCGCACTCTTTTCGGGCCTGCCGTGAATATGCCCTTGAACTGAGGCGGACTCCTTCTTACAATTACGCCGTGTACTTCACAGGTGTTTGCATAGGTCTTAGATCAGTGGTTGTCAGGTGAAATTAAGAAAACCCAAAACCCAAAACCCTAAACCCTAACATTCTAACAATGAGGCTTGGGAGTTGTCACAGGCGTGCGCGGGGCTGAGCGCTCTGGGATTGTTTGGTTATGCATGTGCTGGTCGTCGTTCTCCGTTCGGGATCGTTCCGCCCGAAGCTTGCCTTGCCTCCCATGGAATTTATGGGTTTGAAAGGAGTTTTGGCGACACAAGGCATCATATGTAGAGTGGTCGCTTCTTCAAGTTTCGTTGCTTGCATTGGTTTTTACTTTATCACCCCGCAAGATGTCCCGCCTTTCGGGGGGTGATTCCGATCGTGTGCGTGCATTGTTGCAGATAAAATCAGATAAAATCTGTTGCACATACTCCCCCCCCTGGCATCGTGATTTTTTCCGATAGTCAAGATCGGCAAGTTGAAGGGATTCAGCAGTGTTTTTACTTCTTTTTTCGGTCTGATAAACGCCGAGTCGCGAATTCAAAACCCATTGAAGATGCGACAGCACTGCATGATTTTTGGAGGTTTGGGGGGCGATTGTTGTGACTGGCCTGGTGCATGGATAGGATAAGAGTTCAGGTGGCGCTGCCCACATCACCATAGCGAGCAGTGCTTAGCTTTCCGGCATTGCATTGCACATTCTGGGCGGGTTTTGAAAACCTTGCCGGAAGGTTACAGCAGCGGAGGCGATCAAGGCAGTCAGGGGCTCCCAGTAATTTTTTATGGCGCAGTCTGCCCAGATGCCGCGGTTGTTGATGTCAAGTGCTCAGCTTTGATCTTGCCGAGCCAAGTGCCGTGCTCAGGTGCGAGGCCCGATGGCCAGCGTTGGCGCTTTTTTCTTCGTAGGACATCCTCGGCACGGCATCGCACACGTTCTTCCAAAGTTATAGTCGTTATGATACTATTTATACTTGGAATGGTTATATGTAGTAGTTATAATAGTGATTACCCGTTAGTGCTGTTAATGTCTGCAAACAGATCACGCAGGACGGCGCTTCTTGGTCGGGCTTCTGCTTGTGCTTGCCTTGCGGGCAGCAAGCAAGGAGATCTTGAAGTGCCAGCCCCGGCTTCTCATTTTCTGGCATCTGCGCAGTGTCCGCGCAACCTCGTTCTACGGAGAGGCTGTTGGTGCCGCGAATTTTCCATGTTTTTGGGGTCCCTTGCTCGGATCACGAGTCGCGCCCCCGTCACCATTGCCAGCTGCCAAGTGGTTCAGATTCTGAATCAAGGTTCACCTTACATACACAGCATAGTCCTAGAGAAGTCACCTTGGCCAGGCGATGTATCCGCCACCAAATTCACTGGGTGCTCTCATTGTTTGTGCGATCCTGTGCCAGGACCAAGAATCCCATCGGCTACAACGCAGCAATCTCAGATATGCTGAGCTCGAGCAGACAAGTAGGATTGGTTCCGCCACATCGACAGTACTCTCCAGCAGCCTCATCACATGGTATAGTGCAACCCACAACGTCACAGGTGAACAAAGCCGTATCTAGCTATGACTTGATGGAAGTTGACCCCACGTAACTAGAGAGGTTCTTACACCAATGCGGCTCTTGAATTATGCCGTGGTGGGCTGGACCGTTGCCGGGCTCCCAGACGATCCATCGACTGCAGGGTATCATGGGTCATGTTTACTTCGCGTGACCGATAGCATGCATGGCCATGGTCGTAGTTATAAAAATGAGAATAAGTTACACACACAATGTTTGGGTATAATGGTTAGGAAAGTTAAAAATAGTTAGAAAATAGTGTTAAAAGTTATATAAAGTTATAATGGTTATATATTACTTTGTTTTCTAATAGTAATACAAATTTTCACAATAGTTGTAAAAGTTCAAATAGTTATAATAGTATCATAGTTGCAATAGCTGCAATAGTAGTAGTAGTTGTAATAGTTGTAACAGTTGTAATAGTTGTAATAGTTGTCATAGCTATAGTAATTAGGTATGATAGTTACAACAGTTATCATAGTTAGAATAGTTAGAACAGCTATAATAGTTAGAATAGTCATAATAGTTATGAAAGTTACAATAGTTATAATAGTTGTAATAGTTATAATCGTTATAATAGTTATAATAGTTATCATAGTTATCATAGTTATCATAGTTATCATAGTTATACTAGTTATACTAGTCATAATAGTCATAATAGTCATAATAGTCATAATAGTCATAATAGTTATCATAGTTATCATAGTTGTAATAGTTATAATGGTTATAATAGTTATAACAGCTATAATTGTCATAATAGTTATAATAGTTATCATAGTTATAATACTTATAATACTTACAATACTTATAATACTTATAATACTTATAATACTTGTAACAGTTAGAACAGTTAGAATAGTTAGAATAGTTAGAATAGTGGAAATAGTCGTAACGTTTAATAGCTGCAATAGTTGTCATAGTTATAATCGTTAAATAGTTGTAGTACTTGTAGTAGCTATAATAGTTATAATCGCTATAATCGTTATTATTGTTATAATAGTTGTAATCGTTGTAATAGTTGTAATAGTTGTAATAGTTATAGTAGTTATAGTAGTTATAGTCGTTACAATAGTTATAATAGTTTTAATAGTTATTAGAATTGTAATAGTTGTAATAGTGGTAATTAGCTATAAGAGTGAGAGTTGTTTTAATAGTTCTAATAGTTTTAGTAGTTATAGTAGCTATAGTAGTCGTAATAGCTGTAACAGTTGTAGTCGCTGTATTAGTGATAATAGCTGTTCTAGTTCTTGTTTGAGTATGTCAGTAGTCATAATACATAGAATAGCAATAATTTGAATAGATTAACATAGTTGGTTCTGATAGTTATAGTTAGAATAGTTAGAAATAGTTAGAATCCCAGAATACAAAGATATCATGTTAGTTAGCATAGCTACAGTAGGTTTTATAGTTATTCGAGTTGAAATAGTTGGAATAGTTGTTAGTTATACTAGTTATCATAGCTATAATCGTCACAACAGTTATAACGGTTATGATGGTTATAATGGTTGCAACAGTTTTCATAGTTTCAATAGGTTTAATCGCTGTAATCGTGACAATCAGTACTTGAGTTCAGGTGGAGCCGTGCTTCGATCTGTTCGAGTGGCTCAGAATATGAGCCGCTGCCAGACGCTGCAAGCCTCAAGCCTCAAGTCCTTAGGCCCGTACATTGTTGACGTGTGTGGTATCGGGCTTGAGAGGACTTGGCGGGTTGATTGATTAAGGAGGACCTTGCGGGATCCCGGAGAAAACTTCCACTTGCATTTGCTGGCCATTGCATCTCATCTTGTGCCTTGATCTGTCCGGATCTTTCCGGCGAACAAATATGCAAGGCTCATTCGTCGTGTTTCCGAAGCTGTGTGGTGTAGATACAGAAAGCATTGCAAGTGGTGAGGACCAGACATTTCTGCCGTCACTTTTTAAAGCCTTCCTTACGCCGCGCGAAGAGCAATAGCAATTGAGAGGAATCGTAGTACGATGTAGCACGCACGAAGGTGAAAGGGAGACCCAGCGCCCTTCCGAGCGAGCCGAGAAGTACCACAGCCTTCGACCCCCCAACCGTCAGCTTTAAAATTGCCAGACATGACATGACAGCATCTGTCATCGCCCGCCATGGGCCTGGAGTTGATTTAAGCCCAGGTCGAAGAGGCTGGAAATTTGTGATGCTTGAAAATAGTTGGCTCTTACCATCGTTGCGAGGTGGCGCAACCATGTGTCCCCTGGCCGACAGCCACAGCCAAATCGCAGAGGCAACTTTTTGACTTTGTCGTGCTTGGTATGTATGCACCGTCATTGGAGTAGTTCATGGTAGGAAGGCACAAGAGGAAGCGCGAGCTTGCATTGCAGAAGTGTGTCAGGGCATGCTTCCATCTATTGTCAGCGCCTCAGTGCAGTCAGGTGTACATGAGGCACAGGAGCTACATGTGACTAGTACTGACTGCAAGAAGCCTCATGCTGCAGCCAATACCTTGTCATGCAGAATGCAGTTGACTCATTCTTGTCATCACCGCCAGGCTGATTTGCTGCTCAATGCTGTCTCCTTGGGTTGCGCAAGTGCAGCCACGACTTGAAGCGCAAAAACGCAACCTAGCTCCTGGTTTTTCGCTCAAGGTTCTTAGCTACTTGAGGGCTGCGTCGCCCGCAGCTCAGCTCTGCAAATGACTTAGCCACTTGCAGTCGACGAAGAGCGTGGCCTGTGCTGGCGCTAGCCTGGGCCACCGACTCTGCGGCGAGAGGTTCGCATGATTCGCTTTGTGTGCAGGCTGAGCCAGCTGTTGTACTCCTCGCACGAGGTACATTTCGCTGATGGCTCTTGATATGCTGGGACATCCAGGTGAATTTATTGTGTTGAATTGACCAATGACAGGCCGAGCTGTGGGTACGTATGTACTTGCCAGTGTGGCCCCCAGTGCACCGCAAGAACACATGAGGAAACTGCCTGAACTCGGACTCTACATATTGCTCCAGTCCATTTCCTCGAGGCTTTGGTGGACAAGCGTGGATGGGGAAACGCAGATTTGAGTGCCCCTCGCCTGTCAACCTAGCAGACTACTACAACATTGTCACTGCTCGAGCGTTTGCCCTGGCTGCTGTCTCGCACTCTGTGCTTGCGGCTTAGGACGAAGGCAAAGTGTCAAGCCGAAGTATGGTCCATGCAGCCAAACCAAAGCAGTCTCCCTTGCCAGAGGCCAACACAGAAAATTCACAAAAGCGACGCTGTCTCGTGCCTTCCATGGTAGTTGTGGGGATCCGCCATGCCACCTGGGCAACTCTCCATGGGTGTGGAATCTCTACCAACGCAAAAGGGCATGAACCCGGAAAGAGTGGATGACGCAAATGCGGGATGCCACGACAGCATCAAGGGCCGAACTGGCCCTGAGCTTTTGGGGAGGAGGATCAGGGTGGAGCAGGAGGGCGCGTAAGTGCTGATGGCTTTTTTTAAGATGCCACGTGTTGCAGTTGTTCAATAGTGTCGGTGCCCCAGATGGTTTTCCCTTCCTCCGGCCGAGGCCAATCCGCTGTCAACTCTGCACCTGTCCTTGCCCCAGCTTGGAATCTTCAGAAAGATCAGGGCGTTCTCCGATGAGAGCAGCGAGGGGCGATGGGCTGCAGATACAGATACAGAGACATACGCCACAAGGTCGGAGATGTGGGACGTTTTTGCCAACGTTTGCTCTCCAATAGGCCCCGACTTGACAGAGACACTCTTAAGAGAGGGGCTGTGCGAGGCGGGTCATATTGTGTCGATCGTCCTGAAGCCAAGAGCAGGTGTGAACTTCATGCTCTTGCGGCACACGTTGTACGGACCAGCCCTTAAGATCACCAGCTGACCACTCACAGAACTTATGTTCGAGCAGTCTTGTGCAAAGTGTTGACACTCTTCCAGGCACCATGTTGGAGCTGCAGCTCTCTCCAGGCCGGGTTATCTTCCATCCCTTCCGATTCGATGTGTTCTGGGTAGCTGCAGGTTCCACACTGGCTCATTTCAACTTTCGAGCTAGTGACGAGGCTGAGTTGCTGATCAGAGGACCATCTTGTCAGCCTCATGCCCCATGCTGCGGCAGGCTACACCTATGTGGTGCCGAGGTAGCTTTGCCGTTCGAGGTGTCGGGGCCTCCAGCCATTTTACTCTCTTTGTACTTTGCACGCTGTGGAGCTGCTGAAACACTCGTCACATCCATTGCGCTGTGCTAAAGGCTTTGCAGTGTGGCAAGTGGACGGATGAGTTACGGCAGCGCCCACGCAGAACCCCAATCACGCAGGCCGAAGTTCATTGTGGCCGTTGGTTTGAGTAGCTGCAATGTGGCTTCCAAGCTCTGGCAGGCCTGCTTAGCCCAACAGAGCTCCTATCGAGTTGAGCATTGTGGCGACAGGCCTTGTTGCATTTGCCAGTTTTCAGACGTCCGACATCGGCCAAAAGCTTGTCTCGACTCATGGCAGGTTTGTTCTCAGACCTTCATGCAAGCGGTGGACAGAGGCATCAACGGTCCATGGGAGTCCAGGGGTTGCCGGGACAAAGTGAAAACGGTATAACGTTAGAAGACACACGCCATGCATTTCTTGCAGGGGGGGTGTTTGTGAGACAGACTATAGAAAGCAAGTGCTCAGCAAGTGCTCAAGCCCGACGCTGCAATGCCAGGCTCGTCCACAGCTGCAGCTCACGAAGCGAGGGTTTATCGCCGCTCCCCCGGTGCCATCTTAGACAACGGCGGTTGTGAGTTTTTTTCAGCTCAAGACCCTTGAAGCACCAGTACCATTTGTTTTTTTATCATGATTAATGTTGTTTCGTTATTGCTTGTAATCATTTTAAAGTTTTCATGGTTACTATTATTAGCAGTTATTTTGCTATTACTTGTTTCTATTTAATATTTCATAATTATCAATATTATTAGGATTATGACTATGATTCTGAGTATTAGCATCTTTTTCTTTTATGATTGTTATGATTAACATACAGTGACATGTTTACTATTGTTGGTATTAACCCCCAAACCTAAACCCCAAACCATGACGACTCGACATACAGCAGCCCTTCCCGACGGCTGAGGCCATTGCCGCGGAAGGCGGTGGTATCATCGTTGAGGCCTGCTAATAGGGTTTAGGGTTTAGGGTGTAGGGTGTAGGGTTTAGGCTGCAGAAGACAGTTTAGGGTTTACGGTTTAGGGTCTAGGGTTGGTCCTGTAGATTCCTAGTCATGCAGATTCAGGGTCTAGGGGGAGTTTTGATCGGCGTCTCGGGTTCAGGGTATGTGGTCTGGGTTCTACCCGAATCCCAAACATTTGCATGGCGTGTGTGCTGTACCTCAACATCCCTAAACCCCAAACCCTAAACCCCAAACCCTAAACCTAAACCCTAAACCCTAAACCCTAAACCTCTCAACATGCCAGCAGCTTGAGGATGGGCAGCCTGCGCGTCGTATTGAGGCCGACGAGCCGGCCTTAGCTTCCTCTTTCCTCACATGGGGGGTACCCAGAGAGATGTAGGGTTTAGGGTTTAGGGTTTAGGGTTTAGGGTTTAGGGTTTAGGGTTTAGGGTTTAGGGTTTAGGGTAAGGAAAATGCGTTAAATCATAAAGACACCCTTACTATGATTTAAGGTATATTCTTTATTTAAGGTATATGCCTCATTTAATGTATATTCCTTATTCAAGAGGTATTTGGCTCTCTGGGTAGCTTCAGGTTAAGGTGCCCTTGGGGGCTTGGCTTGGGTGGTATTTGTCCAGAGAGTCCCAGTTCAGAAGGGCCCCAAAGAGGACACGAAAGACGTAGGCCTAAGCCCTGGGCAATAAACCCCATACCCTAAACCCAATATCATAGTAGGAGTACTATCACTTCGTATAGCAACATGACAGTATAGTAAACATGAAAAAAACCTAATGTAGGATTTGAGCAAATTCAAAGAATCAGCTGAGGCCCCGGAGGCTCCTTGTTAAGCCGCGCCCTCGAAGTGTCCGGTGTTGGGTACGTGGAGGGTCCACTTACGATGTCTAGAGCTGACCCAAACCCTAAACCCTATATAAACCCTAAACCCTAAACCCTAAACCCTAAACCCTAAACCCTAAACCCTAAACCCTAAACCCTAAACCCTAAACCCTAAACCCTAAACCCTAAACCTCCTAGCGGGTTTGGTTGCGGGGCTGGTTTTTCGGGTCAAAACAGCGTCTTGTCCCCTGCCGCTGTTCCCCCTTGTTCGCGGTGCATGCTGAAACGTTGGCCAGCGTGAGGTTTTCAACTACCAGAAGGGGTGCCCCTTTTGGTGCATGGTTTTCGTGTGTGTGTGTGTGTGTGTGTCTTGTGCAACGTCACGAAATGTGTGGCCTGCGTGGTAGAATCGAGACACGTTTCATGGCTTTCCTGTGTTAGCTACACACGGCGCGTTTTTTTTTTTTTTTTTTTGCGTTTTTCTGGATGGAGTTGCTGGGGAGTCTGAGTGGGTTTGTTCGGGGGGGAGGGGGGGGGTGGGGGCGGAGGGGTTAAGAACGAATCTGAGAGTCGGGCTTGCTTGGGGATGCTAAAGCGTGTGAACCTCTGGCAGGACATCTTCCGTTACTAGATTCTAGCCACGCATGCCTTACCTTTGTAGCACACAGCTTATGCTGTTGTTTTTAGCTTTCAGCCACTCCGGAATCGCATGATTCTCCGCTTAGGGTCTAAAGTGTGTGCTTCATGGTTTTGACTCGGGGCTTTGGGCCTTCTGCTTCCTGGAAAGACAAAGGATTCTGTGTAATTACACAAGTCCCACCTTTCACACCAAAAGCCGAATCACAATAGTTCTTTGTTGCCGGCCTCGAAAACACGAAACCCTGTAAATTACGATGTAAACCCGCCCCTGTAACTGAACCCGTCGGGCTAAACCCTAAACCCCAAACCCTAAACCAAAAACCCTAAACCCAACATCCACACCAACTTGGGCTTTACTGGCAGCTACCTGGCTCCATCATGAGAGCACTTTGGCAAAACAGCCAAAAAACCCTAAGTGAATGCCCAAGAGGCGAAGAAACTCAATCTTGCATTCAGGCCGAGTGCTGCGGATTCTTGTAGTCACCAGCTGTACAGCTCTGGGCCATCGCCTCCGAACTGTCGTCCAAAACTTTATCCTACATTTCTGCTTCTAGTACTATTGTTATGTTTATACTTTCTTTATGCTATATTGTGCTGTATTGGGTTTTATCGTACTAAAGACACTGTATCATACGATCTTCTTTTGTCTACATTGATATTATGCGGTGCTATACTATGAATGCACCACTATTTTCTGCATTGCGCTGCAATGTACTTTTCCATTTTTCCCTTTTCTAGATTCTACATGGTGTGTTGTTGTGTGTTCGACTACATGACTTTTCACTCCAATTCTGGATGTACAGAATATACTACATACCCTGGAAACAACTACACGTATACGCTCTTTGTATATTGTTTCTACGACATACCTATACATATAGAATATATATGTATATATTATACATATATATATATACCTGCATATATGCAATGGTATATATCTATGGTGTGTCATACTCTTTCTATGCTATGTATATATACATATACATATATATATATAAATGGATTTACATATATGCTTTTCATATTCTGCTACAAAGTACATTGTATCTACAGTTTACTTCTTTCCCGGTATTGCTATGCCACATACACCGTAAGTCATATCTCTCTGACAAAGGAGGATGACTGTTTGGACGGCTCTTGTGCATGATCCCTGGCTTACAGTAGTTTCAACCCAGAGCGCCCAATGCCCCTTAAATAAGGAATTAAATCATATTCAGGATCCCTTTATGACTTAAAGTATACGGTTGAATGAAGGGGTATTGGGCTCTTTGGGAACAACTGTCACAGTCTGCAACTTGCACTGGGGCTCAAACATCGGCTGCCTGTGACCTTGTGAGAAGAGGCTCGAAACAGGGTAACTTATGATAACGCTGTTCGGGCTAGCCTTCATGAGTACAGTAGCCGGATTTTACTGTAGGTAATCTGTCCACCGACGTCAGACATGGAATCTGGACTAGAGTATGAACATGATCTGCAATTCTGAAAAAAGGATGCATGTGAGCAGACTGGCCAACGGATCTTTATGTGATGCTCGATCGGCATCTTGTGTGGGCTCTCGTCCATGACTGGCGGACACCTGCCCTGCCGATCACACCATCCATGTAGCACTCCAAACCCTCGATCCATTCAAACCCTGGGCCCTACCGGATACTTGACGCGGTTCTCTGATCTTGTGAGTCGTGCGTAATCTCCTCCTGTTCCATGTTGGCCCAAGATGCAGGGCCTTCAGCATGCCGCCGACATGCTTCAGAGTGCGCGTGCTCTATTCCACGGCCGTAGTTTTCCAGCAGGTTGAAGTACAGCTGCTTGCTCAGATGGCCAGATCGCTGGAATACCGTAGAAGGGACTCAGATCGGCAATTCCCGTGGCTGCCAGATGGCATCACGCACCATGTCGGGATAAACAACGGAAACAATACCTCCTGAGTGCTTTGTGTTCTGTTTGCTGTAGGTGCCTCTTGCGGCAGCAAGTCGTTGAAGGGCCACGTGCTGCCTTAGACATCATTTGCACTTTGCCTGCCTTGAATTAGCCCTCAAGCATAGACCTGTACTAGAACCTTAAACCAAGTTCTAGATCGTCCTAGGTCGCTTGCCCGACATTTCTTGCCCATGGCTGCAGAAGCCATCACAACGTGAAGCAACGTTTTGCGGCTGCAAAGTGCAGATGCGAGACATCTCGCATGCCCTATTACACATTGCATTCCGAGGCCTTTCGTGTAGCAATACAGCTTACCGAGCAAACCATCACTGCTTATGTCAGGGACCAAAAAGGCCCAGTTGTGTGCGTGTTCAAGGGTGTAGGGTATGCCGGATTGGGGGGGGGGGAGGTCTGCGTCGCAGCCCTGTGTTTGTGCTTTGCCGTCGCCCACACGAGCCGCACTAACATGACAGAACGCCAAGACTGAGTTCCTTCCGGGGAGAAAGCTATGAAAGATCATGGGGGGCTCCAGCACCTCTCTCTTGTACTGGCCTGTGTACGGATCTGTTCGCAGAGATGCTTCTGTTGTTGTTTGAGTTCATATCTTGAATATTTTATATCGCGTAAAATTCGACTGCAGTTCGATAGCCGCGACATATTGTTTTTGTGCGTGATCGCGGTGGCTGAGCCATGGCTTCATGGTGATTGCCGATGCCAAGGCATTGTGTGAAACCTACCGCCAACACACGGTAGCTTTGCTTGCACGGCCGGCTGTCCACTCATTCCATGAAAGAGGTCGCTGCAGAGCTGCTGAACAGTCTCTATAGGCACCCTGAAGTGATCTTGCTTCGACTGGAGGATACATCGAGGTCGCGGCCGCGGAAGATCTCGGCGAGAGGTTCGCGGCAGATCTCAAGAGGCGCTCGCCCTTGGTCACGGCAGCACCTGGAATTTATTAGCTATCATGGGAACCAGGATGGGTTATTAGGCCCCATAATGCCCACAGTCAACCCCATGAAGGGCCTTTTTAAGAGGTTATAAGTTACAGCGTATAATAGCCCATCCTGGAAGGATGTGCACCTGGACACGTCTCAAGGATGGTCAATAGCTCTGCAAGGTAGAGACATCCACTAGGCATCACCTGTATGCAGACTCACGTTGGCGGCCCGAACTCCAGACACATGGTGTGCCATTGTATAGGCCACTATTCCAATGCAGACGCACACTAGGCACACTAACGTTCACGTAGCGATGGAGCTTCACCCACTTGCGGCCGAAGAATCTGGCCAATTGCTGCAGTTGGATGGTTCAAGGCTGCAGCTGGGCTGAGTAACAGTGTCACCGTGCTTTTGCAGTCAGCGCCGACCTTGTCCAGGACCACGCCTTGTCACGATCAAAATGCCTGGCGACGACCTGTTTGCCGTGTATGCTATCTTTGCACTACAGTGGCCTGGCTCCTCACAGTTCATGTCTCCTCACAGTTCATTCTGCTATAGGGATGGTAGCACACTCACCTGGATCCGCTTCCCAGGTCGTGGCTGTACTTGCCCTGGCCATTGCCAGCTACTTTGCATCCCACAGACCGCACCCTGCGCACGCGCTTTCTCTTTCGAGACTAGTGGGCCTGGAAGCTGCTGGTACATCGCCACAAGTCGCGGAGAGCGTCGCACCTGACAGTGTGAACTCGACTGCTTTGATGCAGCAGGCCGTCTTGCCCCTGTGACTCACGACAACACAAACCCTGCCCCAACGAGCTTTGATAAGGCTTTGACATAATTACTTCGATGCGCCTTGATTGCAGGCCTTGCTCTACGGAGAAGCCTCTGTGGCTGTCAAGGCAATGGCAAACCAGTCCTGGCCACCTTCGAAGTTGCTGCACGAAGGCGCGTTCCAAGCATGATTGGTTTAACTTAGGCGTTATACTGCTATACGGTAGGGTGTAGGGGTGTGCTTTGTAGTGATGGAGGTGAGGACTGCTGGCGACCTTGTGGAAATGTATCCGGTGACTGTTCCTGGTGTGGTCTTGGCAATGCATGCTGCCGGCTTGGCGCAAAGTTTGATCCACCAGAGTGTGAGGGCCACTTGGTGGGCGAGTTGTAGGCACTGTAAAATCCTTCTTGTGTCTGGTGAACCTTTTCATGTCTACGGCTCTGACCTCGTAGGGGCAGAGCATTCGAGGTGCGACTTTCTCGACAGCAAAGTGGCACACGTGCGTGGCGCCAGCACAGCTCCATTCAGTGAAGCATGTATCACAAGCGCCTCGGCATGGATGGGTCCCATCGCGTTGCTCGCTTTGGAAATGTCTTCCACATCGTTGCCTCAGGAATGCTTGTCGCGATGCAACTTCCGCAGCGGCTATTGCGACTGGTGTGGTGCAGGCCTCGAGCTCACCATGTAAATCGATGTACTTCGCATATACAAGGCCTAGACTAGGGACGGGCATCGGCTGGCTTACAGAAGAAAACCTGGAATAATTAATTTTTAAAATTTCTGAAAAGATTTCTGAAAAACCTCTGACTCCAAAAACATTTCTGGAAAAAAGTCTGAAATATTTTCGCGGTAGAAGAATATCAGACTTTTTTCAGAAATTCCGAATCCCCGCTCCAGTGGCTGGAAAATCAGAAAAACCATGGTATATACAGCATATTTCTGAATATTTTTCTGATTTTTTCTGAATTCTGATCTCCCCGCCCCCCGGCCCCCCCCCCCCCGCCCCCCACCCCCCCCCCCCCCCCCCCCCCCCCCCCCCCCGCCCCCCCCCCCCCCCCCCCAACCCCTGGACCCTGGAGGGGGGCATGTCAAAAAAAAAAGGTGCTGTGTATACCATGCTTTTCTGACTTTCCATGCCCCATGGCGGGCATCCGGACCATCTGGGCATCCGGAATGGGGAGGGGAACACAGAAAAGGCATGGTATATACAGCATATTTCTGAATTATTTCTGATTTTCTTCTGAATTCTGATCTCCCGCTCCTTTGGAAGCATTTTCAGAAGCAATCATAATTCACGCCGAATCAGATTCAGAAACTAAATCAGAAATTTTTCACAGACCAGAAAAATAATCAGAAACTTTTTCAGAAATATTTCAGAAAAACTCAGATCCGCATTTGCTTGATAAGCCAGCGGTGCCAGTTACTAGCCTAGACTGATCTGGAGCTGGAACCCTGAACCCTGAACCCTAAACCCTAAACCCTAAATGGGTGGCAGGAAATGCTTGCTGCATGGAGAAGGCAGCCGCCCTGGATGCTCCGGAATGCCGAGGAGCATATTCTTACCGCAGCGATGGCGCGTACAACTGTGTAGCCAGGCTTTGCTCTCCACAGCTTTAGTCTTGCCATGTAGCTGGGGTTAGGGTTTAGGGTTTAGGGTTAAGGGTTTAGGGTTTAGGGTTTGATTCAGCCGGCAATTTTTGCGGTCGTTTGCTCCTTCCGAAATCTCTACAGTCATCACGTGCTAAAGACTGGTTGGAAGGGGTTAAGCAGGGTGCCAATGAACTATGGGTTTTGGGTCTTGGGTCCAGGGTTTAAGGTTTAGGGTTTAGGGTTTAGGGTTTAGGGTACATCTGAGGTACCTACACTGGGTACCTGCGGCTTCGGAGAAGTTGCAGATGGCAAGGGCGGCTGCAAGACGCCCGGAGCAGCGCCCACCATGAGCTTTTACATGTACAAGGCCCGGGGCTTCAGACCGGGCGGGCAACTTCGATGTGCAAAGGTACAGTCCAGGACAGAACACCTAAACCCTAAACCTTAAACCCTAAACCGAAACCCTAAACCCTCAACAGTAGCAGCACAAAGGCAACGAGGCCTCAAATGTAAGTAGGGTTTTCGACATGTCGCTTGCCACATTGTGCAGAATGATTAAATACGTTGCTGGCACTTGTCAAATCCCGACTGCCGATTGTGATTCTCATGTTTCAAATCCGCTTGTGAAATTGTCATGTAAACATTTGCACCATATTAGCGTCACCTGATGATCGCTTTTGACGCTTTTGCACCGGCGTTTTCTTTGGGGCTGGGTTTCTTGGTTTAGGTCTTCAGTTTTCGCTGGCGGTTTGTGCATGCAGAAGATGATAGATGATAACTCCTATTATCGCCAGAGGATGCCAAAGGTGCCCTATCATAAGAAGTCCTCAAAGACACCGAAGTTGCTTTCAGCAAAACCTGCGCGGCATCAAGGCCTCTGCTCCATATTGGCCTCTCGAGCTCAATCTGAGCACTGACATGGGAATCTCGCATCTGCAAGAGAGAGAGAGAGAGAGAGAGAGAGAGAGAGAGGGAGGGAGACGGAAGGAAGAAGAATGATGGGACCGGATCCGGGCGCACACTCGCGTGCAGCTCGGGGGACCCCTCATGCCCAGCAGAAGAAGAAGTGCAAGAAGAAGAAGAAGAGGAGGAAGAGGAAGAGGAAGACGAAGAAGAAGAAGAAGACTCTCAAAAAGATGAAGAAGAAGAGGAATAAGAAGAAGAAAAAGAAGAAGAGGAGGAGAGAGACCCGTGCCATTTTGGCTCATTTTGGCTCAAGTCGCCCCGGCGGGTGGCGTGAGCCCGCCGCGCCGATCCAACAAGCTTCCACCCGAAGATTTTTCGGTTTGCGTTCGGGGGGACGTTTGCACCCGGGGGGGGGGGGGGGGCGGGGCGATCCCAAAAAAAAAATGGCCTGAGTAGGAAAGCAAACCGACGTGCTTAGCTAGCCGCTCTAGAGCCAGTACGTGTGTAGGACTTTGTCAGGCCTTACACGGCATTTGCCGTCTGATTCGAATGATTAAGAAAGCTCAGGTAAGTCAGCGGGAACGACAGCCATGGACATCCCCTGACATCCCTTGCCGAGCTTACCTTGTGGCAGGGACTAGCCTACCGCGTGCTGGTTCAGTTTTGTGTCCACGGGCCACGCTGCTGAAAAGTCTGCCCTTCGCCTCTTCCTACATTATTCCCTCAACTCAAGCAGTGTCACCAGCTGTCGATGACAGGAAAGAAACGAAGGGGTGGATCGATCTCGGAGGGATGCTCGTGTACAAGGCCTCGGTATACGAAAAATTGCGCTTCGCAGTGCGCCGGGGTTCGCCGTGGAGCCACTGGAAAGAAGGAAAGAAAGAGAGAAAACAGAAAGAGAGCGAGAAACTGAGGTGGCCAGCGGCCCCTTCAGAGCTACGCTCGCAGAGAAAGAAGCAGAGAGGGGGAGAGAGAGAGCGAGGATAACCGTTGGAAGGAAGAGAGAGAGAGAGAGAGAGAGAGACGCGGGCTGTGCGTGTGGAGAGAGAGAGAGAGAGTGCCGTGGAGGTAGAGAGAGGTGTTCCATGTGTGTTTCAACTCTCCCACAACAAGTGGGGGCACGCGGTCTGCGTGGGGGGTGCTTTCCCCCGGCCCCCAGAAAGAAAGCAGAAATACAGAAGGAATGAAATAAAGAAATAAAGAAAGAATGAAGTACTGTAAAGAGATGAAGAACGAGATTGCTTTGTTTTTGTGTACTTATCATATGGTGAGGCTTGCCAGGTGAGTGAGAAACATATCTGAGGCAGCCTTGGTGGTGTTCTTTGGCCATGACCTCAGAAACCTTAGGAAGGCAAAATGGGATCTCGAGCAGCATGAGTTCAACTATTGCAGCTCAGGTATTTGCACAATGACATTGTGACGGATTGCCCTCGCAAATTCGGGATCGATCGTGACGCCCTTAGTGCATCTTAATGCCGTGGCACAGTTGGAGGACGTCAGTGCCAAGCAATTGCATGCAATAGACTCATGTACCATGATGTACCTCTCCCTCCAAAGGCATCTTGCGCTACTACGTCACGATGAAGCCAACAGACGCGCTCTACCAGAAGGGGCAATTATTCGACCGCCCCCAAGCACGACATTTTGGGGAATCTGGACGCGGGGGCGGGGGTGGGGGGGGAGCATGGCAAGTCCCGCACTGGCGTTGCTACAGCCGTTGATGCAAGCATTTTCCTGCTGTCCAAGGCTGGGCAGAGTTCCGACAGGCAGCTTGAAATATACTATGGCCCAAAAGCGAAAAAACAACAGGAGTGGAGAGTAGTGGAGCATGCAGCATGCTACTTCAGAACTTGTGCTGTTACAATTGTGGCAGCTCGCACGGAGTAGGACTCGTTGCGAGCTCTAAGGGCAAAGTGGCCGATCCGTCCTTTCAGGCCGGGATGGATGCTTTGCACTATTGTCTGTGGACTATATCCTAATACCATCCAAGCTAGTGCAAGCATGGCACTGGTGTTCAGACTGCTGTCACCTCCTGCAAGCCCCCTCTCAAGGCAGATCACTGGGACAAGCAGCTTGTGCAGCACTGTTGAAGAGTGGTCGGTGGATCTACGGTGCCGAATATGGACCTGGGGATTTGTTCCATCGCTTGCCGGCTTCGTTCGACACTTGCAGCATGTCAGGTACGGCTACAATGTCGGCTGCCTACGACCTGATGTGACAAGATCCGTGGTCTTGCTCTGAGAATGCTGTCATCGGAAGCAGCTCCCACTATGAAGAGGTTTTTTGCTTTGCAGGGGGCATGAGCAGCACTGAAAGAGCATGTTTTTAGGCCCGATATCAAGATGCCATTTGGTATTCACTCCCCGGGCGATGCCCGAGCAATGATTTCCAGCGCATCTTGGAGGGAATCAGTCCATGCAAGCAATGCAGGAGGAACGGAAAGCTGAGGCAGTTAGCCTGTAACTGCCAGGCAAAACGGAGCGATGTTCATTGGAGCAGCCCGGTGGCTATTGTCTGCAGCCAAGAAGCCTCGTACGGATGGAGTGAGTGAGTATTGGGGGGTCAGCCCGCGCCCTACACAAGTGCTAAGCCGCTAAGCCTACACAAGCGCTTCTTCAGGTGCTCACCCAAATGGCATCTCAGCTCTATAGTAAGTACCTGGCATCAGTCATGAATCAGCAAGCATGTGAGAAGTCTCCAGCAAGAGCAAATGCTCCCTTAGTTTGAGGTACCAGCACATGCACTTGGACCGCAACATTTGCAGGGGAGGCTGGCATGTTCCAGACACCTGGGGGTGTGGCATTATGCCGGAAGTGACCTCTCGCCCTTCTGCCTGCCTGGTGGGAGGTGTTTCTTGATGAAATCGCTGGCATCATTGATCAGGCGCCTCAGATTGACAAGGGAGTAGGCCGAACTCCGTGCAGCCTCAACACGCGCGCGCATCTCCCAGGCGTCGTTCTGCAACCTGGGCGGTTTCGAGTACGACAGTTATGAGGACAAGGGGGTCAACAACGACTTTTGGAATGGCAAGCTGAACTTCGAAGCATGCAGCTGGCGGGTGAGCCGAGTGCACCAAGAGCCCCTTGCACCTGGTTTAGGGGTTTAGGGTTTAGGGTTCAGGGTTTAGGGTATAGGGTTTAGAGTTTAGGGTTTAGGGTTTAGAGCTTGAAAGTACAGCGGTGTAATCGCCAATTTCATCATTCTGCATCGAGGTTCGCGCGCAAGCATCCCAACTTACCTGTGGGACTCGACCGCCACCCGTGCGACCACGACAGCCGCTGAGCGGCTCACTTCAGGGCAGGTGAGGTTTGGGTTTAGGGGGCCCTTGTTACAGTAGGGATCCAGGATTTCAGAGGGGAGGTTCGGGTCATTTCGATTTCGAGTCTGGTGTCAAGCATGGTAGAGCTGAGGCCTGCAAGAAGGATGACATCACGACTCATTACTATTTCAAGAAGTCAAGATGCTACAAGCAGACTGCAGGTGAGGTCACGGGCTGCCCAGCGGACGGGAGGCAAAGCCCGACCGTCCGCTGGCAATGTCGCAGGAGTCGCAAGACACGCCCCAAAGTGTGGCGTTTGCACTGGTGCGCGCGAGTGGGAAGGCCGTGACGAAGCACTTTGCTCTTTCAGAGTTTGGGTTCATGTGCGCATCACACGCAACCGGCTTTGTTGTGATTGTGCTTACATGCAATCTGTGATTGCTTTTGCTGCAACCTTCGAACCGGTAACATCGCCGAGAACCCCTAAACCCTAAACCCTAACACTTAAACCCTAAACCCTAAGTCTTGTTCTTGGGCTTCATGTCGGCTGTCACCTGGCCAAACTTTGCCATTTCTGCAGTGACGCTGCTGGCCATCACCGTTGTGGCTCCTGGTCGAAGCTTTCCTGTATGGAAGGCCGCATTGATTGCATCAGCTTTAGATGGGGGTTTCCGAAAATGGGGGTACCATTTTTGGGGTCCCTTGAAGAGGATTCTAGTCTATTTGGTGTATTTAGAAGGGGTACCCCTATTTCGGGAAATGCCCATATATATATATATATATATATATATACATTTCTATACATATATATATAGAGCCTATAGGGCATCTCTGGATGAACTGTCACGGCTCCAAGGGCCTCTGAGGATATCTTGGCAGGTCAAAATGAGGCACATAAACCAGGCGAGAGCGAGGTATGTTCAAAGCAAAACATAGCTAGACTTTCGACGTTCGTCGAAACTACAAAAACCGCACAAATTGTGAGCGTGTTGTTTTGATCAGTGACCGCCGCAGTACCGAGATGCCTGTGCAAATGGCCTTGAGCATGATGGCAGGTTTTTTTCAGCAACCGCCGCAGTTTGCGAGATGCCTTAGCCTTATGGGCACTTGTGTGCTTGAATTTATTTTCACTCTTTCTGCTGCATGACATGAACGACCTTGCTTTGGTGCGAGGTGATGCGAAGCTGGGCCAGTGCTTTTCTGGGTGAAGGTGTGGCGGGTCAGGCATGTGCGGCTGCAACTTTGTAGCATGGCTGCTAATGATTAGCTACAAACTAGTAAGTACTTGTGAGATCCGTAGTTAATAATTCCTAACTGTTGCAAATGATCACAAATGTGCTACTTCTTCTAGTCTGGTAGCTGTCTTGTACTGCTGCTACGTATACAATGACGGGTTACAAACATACACATACTGTTCTTATTGTTACTCTTTCTACCGTTGCTACCGTTGCTACCGTTACTACCGTCTCGGTAGAACTACTACTACTACTACTACTACTACTACTACTACTACTACTACTACTACTAGTATTCTTAGTACTTTTTCGCCTAATACTACTAAGAGCCGCTGCTACTATTCCTCCTGCTGCTGCTGCTGCTGCTGCTGCTGCTGCCAGTATTGCTACATAGTACAGCACAGCACTACGTAGTGCTACTACAGTGAATACTCTTCACTACTCTTACTATTCCTTATTCCTCCTACTACTGCTGCTCTGTTGCCAATATTGCCAATACGAATTCATTCCCATGCTACCTAACAACAACCGGCTGCGCCGTGCTTTGCCCGAGAAACTTACTCCTTCTTAGTCTGACGCCCATACTTGTGT
>CAJNDS010000247.1:145637-250637 GCA_905221605.1 Symbiodinium natans
CCGCATTCGGGGCCATGACAGCGAAGAGCCACCTCCCAACTCTAAGAGTCCCGTCTACCTTACTTTCGAAAAGTGCAGCTGCGAACGGTACAGGAAGAGCAGCCTCAATGCACAGGCCAGCTAAAACACACAGTTGCGAAGACGCAGCACGAAGGCGAGCATGTAGGGATTCGGTGGCGCCACCGTCGGTAGACCACAACCAGCCCAGCCATTTATGCTCTGAGGCACAAAGGCAAAGACGCACAGGGGCGGAACGGGGCCTAGGGCGAAACCAAATAGGGCAAATTTCACCATAGCCTCCCACACGAAAAAGTACAGTCTTTGAAGCTCCCACATGGAAGCAAGCCCCGTGCAGGGGGGCCCATTTTTCAATGATCAATAATGTCCTTGCCAACTCACCCCAAGATGATGCGAGAATCACAGGGTCGTCGGCGTGCAATAAAATGGCAAGTTTGTGTGTTGATAGAATGTCCAAGGCCCTAGCCGCCGAGGCCTCTAAATCTGGTCGATGGAGTAGCTCGGAGCTCGGCGGTAGCCGTGCATCTGTCTGCAGAGCTTTTACCATTCTGTCCGTCCAGTTTGCCTGGGGTGTGCCCTGGCCACTCCAGGGATGGTTGGCCCAAGCGGCTGGTACTTTAGAAGACAACGCCAAGCCACAGGAATGCTCGAGCAGGACCTTTGCGAGAGAGTCGGGAAGTAGGGTATAGAGTATTGGTCCTAAAACGCCACCTTCAGGAAGGCCTTGGCGGACGGGCACAACAGAACATCCAGAGAGGAGTACAGAGACCATGTCAAGGTCCAAGATATCCCCCAGCAAATGGAGAACACCTCCTGAAACGCCTGGGCATTTTGCGGCCATGGACAAAACATCTTCGCGCCAAACAGATGGAAAAGCTTTCTCAAAATCACCCATAACAGCGTAAAAACACCTGTTTTGATGTACTGTGACTTGCGCCAAATCATGCAAGACAAGCAAGGGGTCATCGACACCCCGCATGTAGCCTGATTGGCCATTTTGTAAAGAGCCCCACACAGCCGGTCTGAGACGGATAGCCAAGATACCTTCTTGTAACAGACCCATTTGGGACTTGATGAAGAGGAGCCTCCAGGATGAAAAATCGTGCACAGCACCTTTTTTATACGTAGTCCCGAGACTTGCCCATCTCCACAGAGAGGGTCTCAAGGCCCAGCGGCTTGGCCCTGCCAACTGGCAAAGCAACCACGCCAGCGTCCTCCATGCCGAATGGGCGCAGGAGAAGGCAGCGCGTGGAAGCAAGTCTGGGGGCAGCGCAGAAGAAAACTTCCAGCTGGCAATGACAGCATATACCTCAGGTTCACAAATATCGCTGTCCAGCGTGCCGCGGCCACGGTTTGACCATGCTCTACCAAGCAAGGAAGCGACCTGGCTGCGCATTTTGGCATACATGTCCTCGGATGGCAGACTTGGTCCAGAGCACTGGTCCTGAAGTTTCTTGCACCACTCGCGCTGAATTGCAGCTGTGGGCAAAAACTGTCCATCTTTCTGCATGCACGGAGGTAGTATAGTCTTTGGTTTGCGCAACAGCTTGAAGCACTTCTGTGTAGCAGTAACAGGAAGATCGCTAGACAGCAAAAAGCCTTTCAAAGCATCACGGACGTTGGGGGTGCACATGTCGTCGTAGTAGTAGTAGTAGTAGTAGTATGTAGTAGTATGTAGTAGTATGTAGTAGTATGTATATTATGTAGTAGTCTGTAGTAGTCTGTAGTAGTCTGTAGTGGTCTGTAGTAGTTTGTAGTAGTCTGTAGTAGTATGTAGTAGTATGTAGTAGTATGTATTAGTATGTAGTAGTATGTAGTAGTAGGTCGTAGTAGGTCGTAGTAGGTAGTAGTCTGTAGTAGTCTGTAGTAGTCTGTAGTAGTATGTAGTAGTATGTAGTAGTATGTAGTAGTATGTAGTAGAATGTAGTAGTATGTAGTAGTATGTAGTAGTAGTAGTAGTAGTAGTAGTAGTAGTAGTCGTCGTCGTCGTCGTCGTAGTAGTAGTAGTAGTAGCGATCCTGCCACGGGCTCGCGACACGGAGTGATGTCTGCCTCAAGGGCACGGGACCGAAGCTGGAGCACGATTGTGACTATAACTCACTGCACACGCGACGTAGGCGATAGCGCGACGGATCATGCGGGTAGTCAAGCGCACGCTTACTGGGCAAAGGATGTTGACTCAAGCTGGCCTCACTTCAACGTTGGAACCCCATCGTGCTCCCACACGGTTTGGAGTTTTGTAGTAGTTAGCTTGGGTTTCTCACAATTGACGTCAGACCTTGCACTCTCTTGCTTGCACCGGAGCCGCGATGCGTGTGCGGCCTGCTCATGTTCAAGCTTGTTTCAATGCGTCAGCCGCGGCCAAAGATTGCAGGGGGAAGAGCGCAGTAAACCGTTTCAAAAAGCAATGGCCGCAATCTTCACGAGGAGTTGACTGGTCAGAACCCACGAATTGCAAGTAGACGAGTTTTTGGATTTTCGAGTGCATGGGTTCCTCTTCAGCACTTCATTCATGCTGGAGTTGGGTCAGATGCCTGAACCCTAAACCCTAAACATCCATACACGCTACTGTAGCCCTAAACCCTAAGCATCCCTAAACCCTGCGAGGCCGGAGACAGCTGCGCCCGCAGCGAAAGCCGTTAAGGTCGATAAGTTGCAGCGTGGGGCGAGGTCCAAGCTTCGCAAGCCGCTTCCCTGGATCCTTACTGCAGGGGAATCCTACGATTTGGGGGTCCCTTAGTTTTTTTTGGTAAATTTCATACGTCAGACGGGTAGTTCTACATTAGGGTCCCTTTTCTTGGCTCCCCGATATGGTACGGCACCTTACAAAAAGGACCCCAGCCTTATAAAACGGACCCCAAAAAGGGACCATAGTTTAGTGATGAGAAGATATCCCAGTGCTAACGCGTTGCTCAGGCTGCATCCCAGTGCTCGATATTGCCATGTCGACAGACGAGCTCTGCATCCCAGATGCTGCAGCAGTTGAAGTTGATGCATGCCGAATTCTTTAGTGTTACTGTTGCTTGCTAGCTGGATGAGGTCGGTAGCAGAGTCCTTGCGTAAGGTGATGGGCTGGGGATCCTCCAGCACCCACAAGTCCAAGATCGAAGCAGGTGTTTACTCTCAAACCCGAGGCCTGAGCAGATCAGAAGCGCCAGTTTTGTGAGCTTCTGGTGTATGACCCCTAAACCGCCTAAACAGTTTTGTGAGCTTCTGGTGTATGACCCTAAACCGCCTAAACCCCTAAACCCCTAAACATCTAAACCCCTAAACCCCTAAACCCCTAAACCCCTAAACCCCTAAACCCCTAAACCCCTAAATCCCTACACCCCTACACCCCTACACCCCTAAACCCCTAAACCCCTAAACCCCTAAACCCCTAAACCCCTACACCCCTACACCCCTACACCCCTAAACCCTAAACCCTAAAACCCTAAAACCCAAAACCCCACATTGCGACAGGCCACTATCCAGAGGCACAGCTAGCCAGCGCAATGCGGACGTGCGGACCTGAGCACCTGAAGCGGAACACTTGCTTTCAGTAGGCGATGAAGGCATCACATACCTTCTATCCCACCGTGTGTGTACCCTTTAAGGGGTTAGATGGGGTACACCGGTACACCTTATATCCCCCCCTTGTGTAGCCCTTTAAGAGCATATATGAGGTAGCGAATTCCCCAATTCCCTAATTCCTAAGAACCAGCTGTAAGATGCTTCAATGCTACAGAACGGCACCCTGCTCACCGAGGCCCCCCCTACCCAAAGATGGAAGGATTGAGCTGCAAAGCCGCGCACCAAATTGGCCTCAAATGATAGCTAATACTATCCATGACAATGTTGGCAAGGTTGTGGTTGTAGTCATGTTTCGTTATTGATGTGGTTCTTGGTGTGGCTGTCGTTGCTGTTGTTGCTGGCTTTTGCTGGCTTTTGCTGGTTTTTGGCTGTTGCTGCTATTGCGGCTATTGCTGTTGTTGCTGTTGCTGCTGTTGCTGCTGTTGCTGCTGTTGCTGCTGTTGCTGCTGTTGCTGCTGTTGCCGTTGTTTGTTGCTGTTGTTGCTGTTGGTCTCTGTTGCGGTGGTCTCCACATGCAGGTCGCTGCCTGGCAGCTGTGGACGATAATGACAAGGTGCCCTTTGTTTTGCAAGCTGCCCTTGTTGTCAGCATAAGGCACTTCTAATACTTTCTACGTGCATCTTTTCGGGTTACAGGAGCTCGACAGCAATTGTGCTTGCACACGTTCATGCTGCATGGCAGCTCCATGCGTTCGTTGTCACAGAAAGAATAACCTTACAAGGCACCAAGACAACTTTGCAACTCACAAAAGAACCACAATGCCACAGCAAAATCAAACACGGTCGTCACAACGCTTCTTGCTTTTGGAGCACTGGATGCAGAAGCTCTGATCATCAAGGCCGGGAAAGCTGAATCTCATTGCTTCAATAATTATGCTAAACACAATCCACCCCGGGCTAAAGGATGTCGGCGAGGGAAGTGGAACTGGAGGCTGGCGGCAGGATGTGGCGTTTTGCAAATCATGATGCATCACTCGCCCTGCCCAAGGTTGCGCCCGACACCTATGGGTTCAGTCACGGCAGCTCCTGGCCAAGCACTGGCAAGTCAAAACGCTCCCGTGACTCTACACAATGAAGATCTCAGAAACACAGCCCTCTGCAAGGTTCTGGCTTGAGGAACCGTCACCAAGCTGTTCCCAACGGTAGTGCGGCCAGGACCTTTGTGCTCCCCTATCACCAGGCAGTATTCAGGTAGTCGATCATCTGATGATTTCACAAAGTACGCCGGGTACGTCAGCTTCCACTTGGAAATGTGATCAGCTTTTCAGCATCCCGGCTGCTGTCAACATCAACCTTCCCTTCTCCGCATGAGGGGAATGCATGCACACCCGGATACCCCCCCAGCCAGTTTCAACATATGTCGCACGGGCTCAGATCGACGAAGCCACTGGGTACCCGCGAGTGCTCCAGGAGGCCATCAGGGTCGATCCCGGTCCACTGTAGGTTCTGCTATCTGCGCCCTGATTCTCAGGCCTCGTCACTGCAAGAGCGCAGACAAAGCCAGCCCCTCAGGTCACTCCTACCAGGATGGGCTACTGTACCCCTAGAACCCCCCAAAAGAGGCCCTTTAGAGGGTTGGCATTAGACCCTAGAACCCCCCCCACAAAAAGGCCGTTACAAGGGTTGGTTATGGGGATCATAGGCCCTAATCGCCCATCCTGGGAATCCTCCCGTATTGAGCAAACAGCACTTGCGGCAGGCTTCATTCTTATCCTCATCTCCGGGATAGATGTCATTAGCAAGAGCCTCAGGAAGTCAAGGCTGTTATCTGCCGTGGGTGTAGGGGTTTAGGGGTTGAGGGGAAAAGTGCTGTAGGTTTAGGGTTTATAGGTTTTGGGGTTTTAGGGATTTAGGGTTTAGGGTGTAGGGTTTAGTGGTTGAGACAAAGCGTGACTGCAGGCAGCGCGGTCATGATGGGCGTGGCCTTCAAGTTTGCCTACCGAGCCGTCGGGGCATCGCTGTACTGCCTGGGCATCCAGGCACCTTGGTACCGAGTTCCCCAAAGCATGCCTAGATTTAGGGGCTAAAGTGACCAAAGGAGGGACCCTTATAAGGGACCTTACAAAATATTTAGGGGTCATTTAGACGCTACTAGGGCCCCTCCTTCTACCCCTTAATCTACGAAAACACAGCAAGACCGTCAGTATGTGCTATGCCAAAGCTTAGCATGCTCTCTGGTGCTGGAGAGCTTGCTCAGCAGGCAATCTCACACATGCTGTCTTCCATCATTCTGATCGCACGTTTGGTGGGAGAACTTGGCGTGCCCGGTCCACAGCTCGCAAAGACACTTCTCAGTCTGCCAAGGCTTGACAAAGCCTTCCCAACTTGCCCAAAGCATGCAGACCCCCTGCAGCCCAGGCCCCAAGATGCAGAAGAATCATTGCTCAGGCCGGTTGCGGATGATGATGGTAAAACGTTGTCTGTGGTGCATTGCATGGAGTAACGATTGCTCAACGCTGCGGGACACTTGAGGGAGAAGCGACGACGCTTCTTGTACCGAGAGCAGGGTCTCAACGTGGCTTCCAAGCTCAGAACAAGTCAGTCACATGTCTTGAGCAATGGTGACACTGCGACACTTGCAAGAAAGACTTCGTTGCGGACGTTGAGGTTATGGGCCTTTCCATGTTAGTTGCAGCAGCAGCTCTCGTGTTCAAGGAGCGGTCAACTGGTTTCGCGCATTCACATTTGTAGATGGCATTCGCTGAGATTCGGAGCAGCATGGAACCTTTCATCCATGCAGGCAGCCAGGAAGATCAAATTCTGGAACAAGCTCTTTCCCTAGCACTGCTACCGATATTTGCTCATCAAGCATGTAGCAATCGGTTCTGATGTCTCAGGTGGTATACAGACCACCAGCACATGGATTCAGAGGCAGGGCGGTGGTCAACTCTGTCAACCGTTTTTTGAACTATTGGTGTTCCAAACACGGCTGGTGCGCCAGGCTCAGTGGGCCACCGAATTCCTTGCGTGGTATGGCTTTGCCTTTTACTTTCTTCAGGCCCTGCTTTGGCTTCCATGGTAACCAGGGTATTCAAACCCTAAACCAGCAACCTAAGGCTCCACGAATCACTTGAGCAACCCTAAACCCTAAACCCTAAACCCTATTGGAATCACGCAAGCTGTAGGCGCTTGCCCGCTTCTTCCTCGGGCGAAAGTTGCGAAGGAATATTGCCGGGCACCTATAGGGACACCTGGGTCCAGTTTTCTGACTCCAAAAAGGGAATATGCTTAGTGCATTGCGGACTCTGCATGGATATCTTTATTGCTCGGGATGCTCTACAACTTGAGCCCGGAGCTCGCGGTGCGCCGGTTGACCCCGGTAACATTTTACATTTTTAAGGGTACTTAAACCCAATAAGGAATATAATTTTAAAATTTTTATACTATCCCAACCATGAACTAGTTTTCTACTCATTTTGCACGGTCACTCGTAGGGGGGAAAGTCGCGAGGTTTGGAGCGCGCTCGTGAACTCCATCATCAGCCTGATCTTTCTCTTGGCAGCTGCCCCAAGCTTGCGTCTCTTCTTTGGCAGAGTTTTCGCGTCTTTCGTGAAAGCATAGTCCCTACCTAAACTTTATACATTCTACAGTTCTCTCACCCTCGTGAGGTGATGGGACTGGCAGCAAGCTACGAGAAGGAAGGGACGTGGAAGGTCACGGCTGTCCAGCAGATTCTAAGTCGCTTTAAGGGCACCGACATGTTGTGCGATGCTGTCCTTGTCGTGGTCTTAAGCATATCAGGCAGAGCCTATCTGCGCAATCGTTCTGGCGGTTGCCGGCAGCTGAGAACTGGCAATTGCTGATCGCCGCAGCACCTGCTTGCATCTATCTTTTAGACTCCACCGGTTACATGGGTTCTCTGGCAGCTATCAGAATGCCTTGCAGTCATGCCACGAGAGGAGCCCCCTAGTTCCCTCCATTTCTGTCAGGTCAGCTTGGTTGAGGGCATCAGGATCGTCATTTCAAACATGGATGCGTGCAGCTGAGAAGGCTGATCGCATGTCATCAGCCGATGTGCACAAAGGGGTGCTCCACGTCATCATGCGAGCGTCAGCGCATCAAGATTGGAGATCACTTCTTATCCCTAGCAGCTATCCGTTCGGCCACTTCCGCTGCTTTCTTCCTACCCTTGAGGGCACTGCTCATTACGGGTGGTGGTGGTTGGTTTGGTGCCTTCTCCAGCAAATGTCACGCTTCCAGACATGCAGACAGCTGTGAAGCTTGCAGTTACCCGCGGCGCGAGTCTTGCCAGTCTGCCTAACTGAATCAACAGCCTCACTTGCTAGTGGACCTTAATTTTCAAGAACTGCACTGCATACATAGGTCCCAGCTCTATTGAAAACCCAAGTACCAAGAGCCCCCCCAAGCGCTGAGGATATGGACACTCGCATGCGCCATGATGCCCGGGCATAGCTTCTAGGCTGCCTCAGAGATTCCAACATGACCTTCGAGAGTGCCAGCCTTGTGCAGTCGCAAGTGTAGCTCCTAGTACTTCCTAGTTATTCATGACAGAGCTGGTGTATGGTTTGATCATGTTTGATCTCAACAATGCCCAGTTTGGGCACGTAGGGCTAGAGCAGGACGGCACGACAGAAGCAACATCTAGATGAAAGAAAGCGGGGTAACAGTATAGATAGTTGTTGCAAATGCAACATGTAGAATCCAAGATGCATGAAGTTCAGCACGGGCTCGCAGACGTTCGAGCTGCAGAGCTGCGTTTGCTTGGACACTGGACGCCTCAAGCGACTGCCACATGTCTCGGTTGAAACGACTCAGACATGTCGCGCTGCAGTGTCGACAGTTGCATGCGTCAAGAAAGGTCGCTCAGTTCGCCACGCATGCGGCAGTTCGGATTCCAAACGTAAAGGTTGCGCATGTCGGCCGACTGTAAAAGGGGCCAAGGCTAAACGATGCTAAACCTGTGTGTCTCGGGAGGTAATCTTCCAGGCCAAGCTTTGTGGCAGTCACCTGAGTCGAGCAGCAGAAAGTCGCCAGGCGTCCTGAGATGTCGGAAAAGCAGTGGCATGATGTGGTATGAGGTCCAGACAGCCTTGTACAGAACTGGGAGGTCGCACCGATTGCTTGTCCATGACATGTGGCATCATGCGTAAGGAAATCCTGCGTCCCTGAGCAGGCTACATGCCGCCGATACGAGACTTCCCTACAAAACCGCCAGAAGTCAGACAAGCAGGTGCGTCGAAGAGGTCGATGTTGAGCCGAAACCCTAAACTTTAGGACAAGTTTCTTAGCCTCTCGAGTCCTTGCAGGTGCCGTATCCTGTCTTCATCCCTTCGCGCGGTCGACCACGGAAGGCAGCTCCCAAACCAGTGTACGGGCACGGGCGCTTGCTGGTTTAGCGATGAGGGTTTGAAGGTTCTTGAACCCCAGAAAGCTTCGCCAAACCGAAGCCCCACGGATCCCAGCCACGGAAGCTTCGAACCTGAAACCCGAACATTGCTGAAGACCTGAAGCCCTAGCTCCCTAAACCCTCAACCCCTGAGAGGGTCAAGGCTCCATTCCAAGACCGGGATAGCCTTGGGGGGGGGGGGGGGGGGGCAGGGCGGTTCTGCGGAAGGAGGAACTGTTTAATGGAGTATATCATAGAGTGGCTGTTCAGAATCAGGGGGGCCTTGGGATGAAGGGCAGAGGATTGCAGCATGGGCATCAAGTTTCAGCGATGTCGCGAGGCGCATCTCAATTGGGAAGCGCCTCATGTCTTTGGCAGCCAGGCCAGAAGAGCTGCCCTGGTTTTTGGTATGGATCGCTTGGGTGCAGGGTTCAGGGTTTAGGGGGGTCATAGGCCATGGTCTGATCTTGCACCAGGAGGACAAAGAATTAGGCCTCCGGCCCACAGTCTGCGTCGTGGTCGAGCCTGAAGAAGAGGATGAAGTGCGATTCTTGCATGAGGGATGCCGCTGTTGCTGCAAATGGCATACGATCGTAGACGATTGTGCACAATCACAGTTGCAAAGACCCTGCGCAAGCAACCTTCTCACGCGCGTCTGCAACGTTTTCAACTCAAGGCAGGTTTGCGTACGCAGACAAAGAAGTGATGTGATCTCAGTGAAATGCATGCAGTCGCGCTTCAATGGTCTGCAAAGAGTGTTGCCGGAAGTGTCCGAAGCTGACCTTCGATGCTCCTGGTATCTCCTGGTAGTTGCAACCATGGTTATATCGTTGCTGCGGATGTTTTCATCACTACAGTCTGCGCAGAACTTGTCATTGTTGTTTGGGCAAAAAGATGTGGGACAGCAACGTGAGAAATTCACAGCACACTCTACCCTTCGCGCACTTCGACCCAGAAGACGCGCTGCTACTGGCATCAGCAGTTCGAGAAGCGTACTGTGTCGGATGCCAGGCGAAGTTGGAGGATTCTCGAAATACCATCGGGAGGGATGGGCTACCTACCGCATTGTAGGTTGCAAGGACAGCGCAGTTCTCAGAAGTGCCGATTGGAAAATCTGGTCTACTGCCTTGGCCCATCCTACAGGCCTGTCAACATGCGGTGAGCATTTCAGCGGCTTCTCTTTTGGAAGGTTTTTCTACGGGGCGGCGAACCGTGACATTCTTACACATTCTTCCTCCAGTTGTCTGGGCTGGCAGACTGCTATCCTGGTGCATCCTTGAAGACGTTCATAAAAATCAGGGGCGTTCTTGGCGTGGTTTCATCATACCACGCCAGTTTATGCCAGTTTATTCCTCGAAGACCCCGTATGTCATTGTGTATTGGTGCCTGTTGCGCGGTCAGCCACCGGGAACTTTTGCTGAGCTGGGATCTCTTCAGAAACATGTGGCAGCGCATGTCCGCCCGCAGGAGCCCACAACATCAATCGTGTATGCTGCTCGAGTGCCCAATTGGGCGCATGTGGGCAAGGTCCTGAAGATTACCCACATTTGCATCATCAGGCATAGGCGTCCCGAGCCCCAGATGACAGCTTTGAGCTTGAGTGGGTGCCGGTGTTACCTACGCTGACAAGTGGGCGGCATGGGCCCAGAAGATATGCTGACTCCTCGTTGTAAGGATCTCGCTGCAAGCCATTCGCAAGAAGTATCGACAAGCAGCCTTGGCCGGGACTTGTTTTATTCCGACTTCCTGGATCCTGTGAAGGATGCGATTCACAAAAGCACCCAGTCCAGCTTGCGTGCCATGTTGAAAGGATCTCGCTGCAAGCCATTCGCCAGAAGTAACGACAAGCAGCCTTGGCAAGCTTGGGCCGGGACTTGTGTTATCCCGACTTCCTAGATCCTGTGAAGGATGCCATTCACAAAAGCACCCAGTCCAGCTTGCGTGCCATGTTGAAAGGCTCTCGCTGCAAACCATTCGCAAGAAGTAACGACAAGCAGCCTTGGCAAGCTTGGGCCGGGACTTGTGTTATCCCGACTTCCTGGATCCTGTGAGGATGCTATTCACAGAAGCACCCAGTCCAGCTTGCGTGGTCCTTGCTCCATCAGGAAGCTCTCGGCAGTGGAGTGTTGACTTCCGACGACGGCCAGCGGAAGTTTCGAGACCTGGACATCGTCATGCGGCATGAGCTTTTGTGCACAGCCTTTGCCTTCCTTGGTGCGAAAGGCTAGCTGAAAAGCAGGCGTAGCGCAGAGCCTTGAAACCTTGTCTGGGTTGTGTTGTTGGAGAATTGTCAATTTCTCTTCCTTCCTTAGAAGGGAGCCTTCTCATCATTATTTTTCAAAATGTTCAAAGCACAACTCAATTGTTGTTTCTTGCAGCTGGAACAAGTGGCAGTCGAGTCGGGCATGCGCATGACATTGCCTCCTTGCCCACGAAACCAAGCGCCAGTCGTGCTACGTCGATGTCGCATTGTTGCAACGTGTCACGAGTACTGTACACCCAATGGTCTTCCCTCAGGCAGCAGCCCAAATGTTGTTCAACCCCGAATTGCAAACGCTAGAAGCCTCCAAGCTTCTAAGCACAATACGGTTCCAATTCCGAACTCTGAGGAGGACTACCGGACAGCTTGGCCGTCTGCTTTGATGCTCGTCCTTCCAGACGGCCTGCTCTTCAGATTGATGGTCCTTCGCAGAAGGATGCCAGAGGATAGTGTGGGCACCGAGCCAAATACCGAGCCAAGGCAATCGCGGACCAGGTTATGCTCGTTGGGTGCAAACCTTGTCCTCCATGAAGCATGCCGCTGACGTTATTCCATGTCATCTTGCTGCACAGCCTGATTATTCACGTGTGTCATCACAGCTGCACCGAATGAGGTTGTCCAGAGGGTATGTACTCGAGCTCACGTGATGGATGGTCCGCGGCGCAAGTTTCAGCAATGGCCGTAGGGTGGAGACGTGTGGCAACTCCCCCCGGTTCAGGGCGTCCCATGACGGCCGGCACGCTCCACCGCCTAGGGAGGCATTCGCATTGGACATGGAGCATCATTGTAATCATAAATTTCTGCTTGCGTGTGAGGATTTGGATTGTGGATGACACAGTCACCACCTTCTACAGGCCACGGCTAATAGTCCTGACTGCTAGGTCACCTTTCGCAATAGATTCAATTGACATGATGCATGACTAGACCATGCTTGGCCCAAAGCCCTCCAGCACTTAAGCCAAATGAGCCCGCTCGAAGTTTACCTCTTAACTCAGGTCGCTCACTCTTGACATTCGCATTTCTTTCAGTTTTCCGTGGACCAGGTTGGCATGGATGGAGAAGATCCGCGTGCGCGGAAGGTTAGCAAGGCCCTCCTGTGGTCTTTCGTTGAAACTGTCCGGGCTGACTAAGTACTAGGCATACCTGTACCAAAAACAGACTTGTGGATGACAGGCCGAAACGAATGAAGCACAGAGTTGCGAGCAGCGAGCTCATGTTCGTTGAGGCCGCTTTAGCAAAACTTGGGAGACTTGCTCTGGGAAGTTGATCTGAGCTCCGTTTTTGTTGAAGGCACTTCTGGCGGTGCAGCAGCATCCCTTCGTTGGCAAGTCAGCCAGCAGCACCCAACATGCACCGACCATGGTTTGGGGTTTAGGGTCTAGGGTTTAGGGTTTAGGGTTTAGGGGGATTCATGGACTGCCATGGACGTAAGCAGAGAGTGGTAGCCCTGGCTCCGCTCAGGGCTGCAGTATCTGGCTTCCTGAGAGATGATGGCACGGCCGTTTGCAAGCGCAACATGCTCAGAGCAACTGGGATGTTCCCAAGTATACTGACAGTCCTTAGGAGGCATGCTCGTACCCCCTAGGATAATCCCTATTAAGGGCTGTTAGTATAAGGGGGGCACATCCCAATCCGGCTTCGATGAGATCTCCAGCGCGCGCACTTGCTCTCAGGGTACACAAATTTAGCTCCCCAGAGGTGCCGAATGGAAGCAAGACGAGTTAGCACTCTACAAGGCAAGCGCTGGGTTGTGGGATGTTGTGGGTAAGTCGGGTAGCTTTTTTTGTCAAAAGGCAGCAAAAATGACCAAGATGTGCCTGTTGGTCGTCTTTTTTGGTCTCCTTGGGAGGTGGTTCTACTGGACTTGCGTGAGCTTTGGCGCCTGCAAGTCGAGTACGAGCAGAACCTGCAGATGTACGAGGATGGAGCATTTCTCATGCACATTGGTGCAAGCTCTCCGGGCCCGGAGACAAGATCCATGGAATACTTCTAGGGGCTCTCAACTGGAATCTGGTAGGAGCCGCGAGACCGAATGCAGACATGTGCACCAAACACCGCGAAGAGAACAGCCATAAAGCGCGATACGAATTCCAAGCTGATGTGCGTGTGATGGTCTATCTGATGATCTATTTGTTTTTTTTGTTGTCTTTTGTTCTGTCGTCGTTGTTCGTCATCTTCTGCGGTCCTTGTGATCCATTGTTCTCATAAAGGGTAACCCCAGCCTTTGGGAACCCTTCTCCTACTCATCCGGGATGAAAAGTTGAATCGGGTCAGCTGACAGCAGCCTCGGCTCTGATTGAAGGTAACGTAAGCAACTATCAAAGGGTGAACGCATGCGAACGCAGATAGGTCCGAAAGCGCAACTGTCCAGTCGGTGAGGACATTTCTCTGAATCACGACATCCTCAGCAAAGGAGGTCGTACCTTGAAGTGTCAGCGTCCCAGATCGGCATGATACAAAGGTCGCGGGGCAGCAGAGATTTCCATGGTACCGGTAGGGCAGTGTTTAGCCCGTGGTCAAAGCGAAATGAGCAATCCCCTGTCAGTTGTTCTTAGTTGGCATTCTAATTACCTTGCCTGCTGTGGAAGGCTTGACAAGGATCAACCCCGGATTCGGAAGTTGAGAACCTTAGGCCTTAGGAGCAGGCTTGGGACTCGGGACCCCACAAAAAGTTCTGACGCCTCAAGCTCCAAAGCCCGAGGCGTTAGGCCAGGCTTCATTTTTTCTAACGGCAGCACGTCCTTTCGTCCCGTCGACCGGACAGGTCAGTGCTATGGCTTTCGAGCTGTGCATGCAGCGAAGGCGCACGTTTTGTTTGCCTTGGACAGTTTGTCAATTGATGTTTGCCTCGAACCTCATCTGAGGGTGGCTGTCTAGAGCAACGCAGTGGCCAACGTGCTGCAGGACCTTGGCAGTGTTTAGGGCTTAGGTTTTAGGGTTTGGGGTTTGGGGTTTTGGATGCTATAGTCAAGTCGTAGTGTTGACTCGGCATGACGCGACTTGTCTTGTGCAGAAAAAACGACGGGGGCCACCAGACTGGAAGACCTGGTTGGCAGCTCAGCAAGGTTCAGGGCCTATAAGGCATTGTGTACAACCGGTCAGAAGAGTGTTGCTGCTCATCGTCCGCTCACCCCAAAGAGTTATGGCGGAAATGTCGGCTCCTTGACATGTTGGGAATCCTTGAGAGGGGGTTGAGAAAGGGATAGAAGGCTACCAGTGGAAGCCTGAGAAATCATTCAGTTGTCTGGCATGCCTCAGTGGGGTTCTTGAGGTGCCGCCGGCCGCTTTCGAGGGCATGAGCCAGAGCAGGCAGCAGGCAAGTGGGAGACATCATCGGCGCTTCGCCAAACTGACGCCCCACGGCATCAACACGAGCGTCCTGCAAGCTGGCAGGCAGTCAAGGAGCTCCTACAATGGGCTCTCACCCCAGGAATTTCTGAACTTCGAAAGCTCGTCGTTGCAGCGCTACCGCCGTAGGGCAACGCATTGGGCACAGGTCCAAGACAAGGAGACGCTTTGCCGGAAGCGATCACAGGAGGGGGTGGACAGAGACAGCCTGGTGCCTCGAATGGAGCGACATGGAAGAGCCTGCTCAGGACCAAAGGCCTTCCGCCAGCTCCAGGACTTTGGGACTTGTGGGAATAGTTTTTTGATTTTGGGTTCTCTAATTCCTACGAAACGATCAGTATAGAGGAGACCCAGGGGTTTAAGCGCAACCAGGGGGATGGAGGGTTTTCAGTTGTCGGCACTCGCCCTGCAGGAAGTCTGCGCTGACCAGGGGGACTGGTTCCCCCCCCCCCCCTTGGCCGCAAGAACTGACCATGAGAGCACAGCACAATGTTGCACAAGAGTAGTAGAAAAGTTGCGGAAGCAGAGTACAAGAACTGCCTATGGGTATTTCCGAAAATAGGGGCACCCCTTTTATACCCCAATAGAACAGGACCCCCTTCGGGGGACACCTGAGGTCGGGGGTACCCCTATTTTCGGAAACCCCCCACAAAGCACAAGAAAGCCCCGACAATGAGAAGAGGTACCGACGGAAAGACTGCGAACGGCGTGAAGGTCGAGATCCCTGAGGCAGATCTGCCACCATGGGCTTCTCAAAGGTTTAGGGTTTAGGGCGGTTTAGGGTTTAGGGTTTAGGGTTTAGGGTTTAGGGTTTAGGGTTTAGGGTTTAGGGTTTAGGGTTTAGGGTTTAGGGTTTAGGGTTTAGGGTTTAGGGTTTAGGGTTTAGGGTTTAGGGTTTAGGAGTTCATAGCAAGTTCAGAGAGATTCAAGTTAGAAGCAAGAGTAATGATTGTGATTCTGATAGTATGTTTACCGCAGGCAGATAACGATAATGATGATAACAGTGGTGATAATGAGAATGCTGATCATACTGACAGCTAGTGACATGAATCATAGCAGTCATCTTAACATATCTTAAACGCGGTTTTGGGATGAATGGTAGCAACAAGATGCAAAAGGGATAACAGCCAATACAAATGATTCGGTTGACCCTGATGGTAACACTGATGACTGACAGGTGTAACATGTTTATGTTTTGTTATAGGCAAAAGAATTCTCTCAAGTAGTGACAGCAAGAAGTAGCTAGCGCCAAAACGTACATAGTAGTCATCATAACCAGAAGCATTATCCGAATGATAGCACAGGTATAACATTCAACAAGAGTAACAAGAACGGTCATTAACTACAAGTTTTTTTTAGTACACACTTTTGGGGGTGTTACTGCCACTGCTAGTGAACTGCTATCGTGCACTGCAGTGCATGACGAGGCTGTCGTTGTCAGCGATGACAGCGACATCGAGGAGAGCTGATGCAACGTGGTAAGGTGGCAATGGTTTTATAGGAGCTGGCAAGCCAAATTGTCCAGATTAGGATACAGTACCTTGCTGCTGCCAGTATACCCTTATCATAAGCATCCCAAAAGGTCGAAAGGGACCCTCAGCGAACTACCCGGTTGCATGTCACCAGGATCTGAAGATGACGTCGTCAAACACGAAGACCGCACCCCTGTCCTGGGGGCTGCGAAGCCAAAGGGTGCGCCACCAAGATCCAATTCTAATCCTTGCTGAAGCGGCATGTGAACTTCAGGACCTGTAGACCCGACTCAGAAGAACGGCTACAAGCTTGCAGCTGCACTTTGACTTTGAGAGCAGTTCATTCTAGGATTCGAATTAAAGGCCACGCTTGCTGGGCTTGGTTGGGAGAGAGCGTGTAGTTGCCTGAAAGAAATAATGGTGAATGTGCCTGACAACCCAGGCGTGCCCAGGAATAGCATGCACAGTTTTAATTTTAATGCTGCCCAGTGGCATTGCCACTAGCAGACCCCACAACAGCGGTTTCAGCTGCTGACTTGACTGATGCTTACTCTCCACTGCACGGTGAGAACAAAAAGGCCACAATGACCGCAACGAACAGCCGAATTGCCTTGCGAACTTGCGCGGAAGTGCATGGCACGCGCACGGGATCGTTGCGCGACACACTGAATACCAAGGCAAGCGCCTGTTGTCGCAACATGTCGCAACAGTTTTGGTTACCCAGCTGTAGCTTTCAGCCGTGTGCCGGGCATGACAAACTCGTGCAGCAGGAGGGGGCAGCTTTATGAAGTTAATTATTTGCCAGAACCTGTCCTGTTGCTAGAGGTGCTAGAGCCTGTGTCCAGGATTTCTGTCAGACTTGCAGGACACTTGCTGCAATCGCATTGGGTACCGCTCCCAGGCAAGAAGCAGAGGCACGTGTGCGACATGGTGCGCATGGTTCATCTCACTCCCAAATTGCTTCGCTCAGGTGTGTGCGTATGGCTTGGCCATCAGGCATTTGTACAAGTTGCACCAGCGGAGCATCCAGCCGCACTTCCGCTCGGAAAGTTCGCACAAAGTCCATGGTCCTGCTCTGCTGTTTTTGGAGGGTTTATGGTTTAGGGTTTAGGGTTTAGGGTTGAGGCATTGGATTCTGCTCAGCTTCCTGTCCCAGAGAGCCCAGGCCACCACGAGCAGTGGGCGCAGCTTCCGATCGACTGCCCCGGAGAGGCCACAGACAAAAAACACCCTGCGGGAAACGGGGCAGGTAGGCCTTAATTGCCTGAGTTGCAAGAGATCGGCTTGGTAGGCTGATATTGGGACGAGAAGGTTTTGCAAGCTGATAGGGGGGAGGGAAGCGTACACACCCAAGAACATCTGAATGTCTAGAATCTCGCTAGGTGCTTTTCAAGCAGCCCTCAACTTCAAGTCGTGTGAATGAGGGAAGATGAAGGTCTACGAAAACAAGGGACCCCTTGTAATACAGTCCCCCAAATAGTAGGATACCCTGATAAAAAGGACCCAAGAAGGTACCCCCACCCTAAACCCTAAACCCTTTACCCTAAACCCTAAACCCTGAACCCTATAAACCCTAAACCCCAAACCCTAAACCACCAAACGAAGAGGCAGCCGCCAACCTCAAGCTCTGCCTTGCCAGCTGTTGCCGCAGCCACGGTGTGGTACTCGGCTTCTCGGGGTTCAGGGTTCATAGGGTTTAGAGGGTTTATAGGGTTTAGAGGGTTTAGAGGGTTTACAGGGTTTATAGGGTTTATGGCACAGAAAGTGGTTCCGGGGGGCTTTGGGGCGTTCAAATGTTGGTTGAAGGTGGTTTGGTTTTGCTGAGGGCTTTCTTAGTAGCTGAATGAGTACACTTTACACTTCTTGGGACACCCCAATCCCCTGTAGAACCGAAAATGCACACGTTTTTTGGGGCTTGCGGACTCAGCAACTGAGCTTTGGCTTTCCACCGCCGGATCGCAGATCCCAATGCCTCCGGCGAGGTCGGAGCATGCTTGGTCAGTGCTGCGCCTGAAGCTCAGATGGTCAGTTCTCCGACCTCTGGCCCGTTGTTTTGGGTACCCTACATCGACCAGCCTCGGCCGGGTGGGGTGGGGCTTGTGGCCGTGCCCAAAATGCGCCGTGGGTGTGTTGGGGAGGGGATTAAAGGTGGGGTACCTGCTTTATGCTCCCTAGACACCTCCGGCGCAAGGCCTCGGCCGGATTTAGATAAATGACCAGATCCGGGCTCGAGGCTGACGGGCTGTAGGGCCTAGGGGTATGAGGCGTCGTGGTTTCTGCCAATCAGTGCTCAGGGTTTCAGGTTTGGAAGGTCGTTGGAGGATATGTTGCATGGTTCCGGTGCTGCAGTGGCTTTCCTTGTTATGCTTCGCCCTTGACAGCCACATTTGCCCCAGTGTTTGCAGCGGCTTCAGGTTGCGATCACGACGCACCAGCTCAATGGCGCGCAATTTGTTTTTCGGCGGAGGTCGAGATCCATCCCCAGATGATGTGACGACCAAGGCCCATTAACAGCATCGCCATGGTCATGAGGGTTTTAGGCTTTAGGGTTTAGGGTTTGGGGGTTCAGACTTGTGTGTGTGTGAGAGATCGACATGCATAAATGGCATCCATGAAGCCCAACTGAAGACGACTTGCCCAGGTCTACTTTGACATTAGCATTGGCCAGCAGCCTGCCGGGCGTGTGGTCTTCGGGCTGTACGGTGCGCAGCACCACACAGCCCCCCCCCCCCCCCCCCCACCGACTTAATTTCATGCTGGTCGAAACATTTGATTAACTTACAGGCCCTTTTACAACAACTTCTCCAGCAAACTTCAAGCAAAAGATCCGAGCAGATCTGCACATATGACAGAGCCTGTCCTAAGGACAGCATCTAGACAAGCATGCAGAGTGTTCGAGAGCAGCTTCATCTAAGCTTTTCTTAAGCCCTTTGCATCAGATCCCTTCGGAAGTATGGTGCTGCTGGGGTAGGACATGAGTTGCATCAGCACGATCGGCTCTTCGATGAAGCCGGTCAGGTGGCATTGTCCCAAAGACCGTCGAGAACTTCCGCACGCTTTGCGAGAATCCACCCGGCGAAGGGTTCAAAGGACAGTTGTGGAATGTCCAAGTGTGCAGAGTAAAACCCCAAACCAAAAACCCTAAGAGTTCTAGAGGTTGCGGGCATGAGGTATCGGTAAAGGTACTGGTATAGGGGGCTTAAGAATTAGAACCGGGTTTGTGGGGGCTATGATAGTACGTTGATCCAGGAACATTTAGGGGTTTTCTAACGTCTCAAAAAACCCCCTAAATTTAGGGTTTAGGGGCTTTCTCTCACGTTCAAAGAAGCCCTAAACTCTAAACCCTAAACCCTAAACCCTAAACCCTAAACCCTAAACCCTAAATGCTTTGGACGACTACTACGTAACTACTGTGGACACCGAAACACAGCCAAGCAGGATGCCCCTTCCACCGCATCATCCCGGGCTTCATGTGCCAGGCAGGTTTTCTCTTACTTGCTTTTTAGAACCCCCAAAACCAATAGAGGAGGAGAATCCCTATATGGCCCTTTTTTAGGAAGAATGTTTTTTTGATTTTTTGAGGGGTTCTGAAGCAACTAGTAGTCTTTGAGGCCAACTCCCCCGAGTTTTGGGGGGTCCTGATGGCCCTATATGGCCCTAAACCTAAATACCCTAAACCCTAAACCCTAAACCTGATCGCTCGGCAGGGTGGTGACTTCACCAACTTCAATGGCACCGGGGGTCGAAGCATCTATGGCGCAGCGCTTGGATTCAGCTCGGCATGCTCTGCCACTCGGGTTTGGGCTTTGGGCTTTGGGCTTTAGGCTTTAGGCTTTAGGCGTTAATTAGGCTTTAGGCTTTAGGCTTTAGGCTTTAGGCTTTACGGTTTAGGGTTTAGGGTTTAGGGTTTCGCGTTTGTGAGTAGCGCAAGTGTAGGCCGTGAAGCCTTTGCCGTGGCCGTAGCTTGTATCTGAGCGCAAGGAAACAAGTTCGAGGATGAGAACTTCGAGTCTGCAGCTTAACTGCCTGTCTGGCTCATGAGTGTGACATGCACACCTTCCATGCTCTGTGCATTCCATAAAAGGCTGAACCACACAAAGCTGGACGCCCAGTCAATGAGTCAAGCCATCTGTCCAGTGGCATGTTTGCACCTGCACTGTCTCCGGGACAAGCTTGGCTTCATTGGCATCTTTCTGCATGCTGTGGTTGATGATATTGGGCGGGCGCAACGGAGTGACAGGTTTCTGCATCGCCCCTGGCATCGGTCCGTGTAGCCGAACTTGGCAAGGTTTAGGGCAGCTCCGAACAGCGCTACGAGATGATCATGACCTCACAACGCGAAGAACAACTTCTGCCCATTTCAGATTGTACGAAGTGAGTCTGTAAACCCGAAACCCGAAACCCTACACCCTAAGCCCTAAACCCTAAACCCTAAACCGTAAACCGCATGAAGGCCTGGGCTCCTGAGCATGGCCAACGCTGGCCCCAACACCAACGGATCGCAGCCGGGCCCCTCAGTTGGGCGAGAGCTTCTGTGGATTTGGGGGTTCAGGTTTAGGGTTTTTTCGGGTTTATAGGGTTTAAGGTTTAGGTGCTCTTTGTGATGTTTTTTCGCGCTTGGCCTCAGTCTCCCTCAAGAGCCAGGGTTAAGCGTAAGTGGGACCTCTCCCCTAAACCCTAAACCCCAAACCCCAAACCCTAATAGGTTCTTCATCACCACAGCGCCCACGGACTGGCTCAATGGCAAGCACGTTGTCTTCGGCGAGGTGCTGGAAGGACGTCACCCGATGTCGCCTCACCCAGACACGCGCATGTACGCACTGCCAGTGAGTCCGACCAAGCCTACCCTAAACCCTAAACCCTAAACCCTAAACCTGCCAGGATTCGATGTCATCCAAAAGATGGAATCTATGGGATCTCAGTCGGGCAGGCCACTTTTTTTGGCAGCATGCTCTCTAGGACTTGGAGCAGCTCTTGGAGTCCCCCTAAACCCTAAACCCTAAACCCTAAACCCTGAGTTCTTGACTTTTTTTGGGCCTCCTCTTGCCCAGGACCCGGCAACCGGTGGCCATTGCTGATGCAGGTGAGCTGTAAGTGATCTTTGCAGGTATGGACCAGCCTGGCGGGAGCACCGAACATTGTTTTAGCGGATTTTAGCACGCATGCGGCATGCATGTATTTTCATGACCCTTGCTCCCCGACAAGCTGGATTCATTTATGTCGGCTACCCTTTGAAAGCCTTTGAAATCTTTGTATATCCTGGCCGGTGCGGCCAGCAGCAATATGTTTCATGGATTTTCAGTCATTACAGGCTCCGGAAAGCAAAATCAGATCCCGCGTGAGTCCGGAGTTTCAGAATTGCTAAGGGGCTAGTGCTGATGTGCCGCATGGTAAAACTTGCGAGCTATTGCTCAAGCGGTATTTGCCATAGTTCCGGCCAGAACACAGATCACTGGTAAGCAGGGTGCGATGTTTGCTCCCGGGACGTGTTTCTCTGAGGAGAGGCAGCCTTTGGGCGTGATGGTTGAGGTCGTGGAGGTGATTGAGGAGTGGATGATGGCACTTCCTGACGATGGCTTCGACCCGACGAGTGGCCGTTTGTCCATGCTGTATGTACTACAGCACGCTCCGATTCCGGATTCCCAGCACGCTCCTCTTACTCCGGATGACATCGCCGCGGCCATTGCCCACATGGGCCTTCAGACTCGCGTGTACTTCGAAGAAGGCGAAGTGTCCCGGATGCAAGAAGCATGATCAATCAACCCTTGAAGTAGCTGACAGACATGTTCAGCTCAGACGGTATCCATCCGTGTCCCACGTGTTTTGGATTACGTGCTCATTGTTCTAAGGTCGGTATCCGAAGCACTATGGAGCAGATACGCGAGGTCTTGGAAGACATGATTGGTTCTGAGTTGGCTTTGCGAGATGATGTCAGTCTGCTCGACCTTGCAGATCAACCACTTGTGGCAAGACAACTCAAAGGGATCTCGGATGCTCGAGAGCGCTTGGCGACTGTTGCCGCTGCGGCCAGAACCTCGAGCAAGGTTGCAGTGGAAGGGGCGAGAGTTGTCAAGATCACTCCGGACAGGACCGATCCTGTGGACCAAGGTCAGGGATCAGCTTGGAACCAGCAGTGGTTTGCTACTGGCTTGCTGGGCAGTGATGACGAAGGGTCCAAGACGCAAGATGAGGTCGAAGGCATTGGCACCCCAGAATTCGGAAGCGACAAGAGTCCTGAACATCGCTATGATTGCGACTGGACGCAGCTCCCCTCCTTTGAGCAAGCCTCCTTTGAGCAGATGCCCTGCTATGAGGAGCTACCCTGCTTTGAGCCACCGGCGCTTCTTCAAGTTCCCATGGTTTGCACGCCTTGGGGGCTCACTCCAATGATGGTGTGCCTGTCTGAGACATCCGGTACCGACCACATGGACCAGGACCACTCTCAGCTGCTGGAGGATGTGGACTCGGAGAAATATTGGTGGAAGCGCAGGCGAGGCTTGGTTGACATGTTGGCAAGATTCCTGACCCGTCGACGAGAGTATGGCTGCGTACCTCTAGACGATGTGCTGCAGCGACATCCGCAGCTCTGGTACAAATGCCACTCTGCACATGAGTTGGCAAGAGTTCTTGCCCAGGTTGGGGAGCTCTCTCCCATCGTGGTTGACTTGTTGCACTGCACGGTCCGCCTGCGGACTACTGATGAGGCTCTTGTGGCCACCTGTGAAATGCTGATGGCTGAGCTTGAAGACGGCCTCGGAGCGACCTCGGCGCCAGCGACCTTGAGTCTCAACGACGCGCTCAAGTCACGTGAGGTGCAGTCGCTCGCTTACCCTTAAGCAGCAGATGAGGAATTGCTACAGCAGCGTTTAGGGTTTAGGGTTTAGGTTTAAATCAGATCTTATGAGAAGTTCCGCTGCCCAACGTTCGGTCGGCCCAGGTCTCTGCTGTCGTGTGCCTCCATGGATCCGGCTGATCAAGCGAGCGCCTCGGGGCCGGCTGGAACCACTGATTTTATTAAAGAAGAATAATAAGACTAATGATAATGATAGTGATGATAAGAATAAGAAAATGAAAATATGTACATACGTATGGCTTCAGATTTCATGATGATCCACGATGCATCAAGCAGGGGGTTCTTTGTTCAAACGATGTCTACTGCATTCCACTGTGATCCGTTTGCGAAGTTCTGGTGCAAGAGCTCTCAGGCAGTTAGAAATGCGGACTGCATGCGCTCCATTGATTAGCATCATGTGTTTGCATGCAGGCACCAGACAATAACTATGGGTTCAAGGGCGAGCATCGGAAGCGTTGACTGCACCAACTGTAATTGCAAACTCCCATGTGCACAGGCTGACTGCTTGCGAGCAGCGTTGGAAGAGTCTGAGCTTCTTGCAGCCACTTGACTGCGAAACTCCGGCAGCAGTGTGCCCTTTCTAAGGTATATAAGGGGACTAAACGGGGTACCCGTTTAAGGGCCCATACTAAAGAAACGTGGAGCTAGCTACCCTAAGAGCCCTAGGTTGGGGCATCGGATGTCATCTCCTGGCGTTCTCCTGCTGAAGTTCTGCCCGTGCCTTAGAGTTACTATGAGCCAAAGCGTCATGCGGCGCAGCAGAAGCCTTCCACCCCAGGCCCAGTGTCAGTTCCTTGTGGGACCATTAGGGTCTTGTTATGCTTTATTCCAGGCTTCAGCCCATGGAGGAGATCCTCAGCAACTCAAGCAAGGCGATGCAACCGCTGGGCATTTGTTTGTGCTCCTCTAGGGGGGGATGGGGGGGGGGGTTGCCACCTCCTGCCGCTCCTAGTTTAAGCCCTGGACTCTTAAGTACCCCGAGAAAGCAAGAGCATGCTAGAGCCAAGCAAAGGATGAAAGACTGCAAGAAGACAAGACAAGTCATGTTACAGTAGCAGGATGCAAGCGCGCTTACATGGGCACCCGAAGCACAAACGCAGCTCGTAGGATGCGTCTGCGTAGTACGTGGACGACACCTCCATACACCTCCAGCCGTGTACGGCAATTGCAATTAAATCGGCCAAATAGAAAAGAGAAGTGGAAACAGCAGAGCACAATTGCCACAATCCAAAGCTGAGAGACGCTGAGTCGAGTTTCAGACAAGTTAGAAGGCAACGGTTCGGATGAAGGAGCCCAAAATCCTGATCCCTGAGCTCCCTCAAGCCTTGAAGCCCTGAAGCCCTAAGCCACAACCCTAAAATCCTAAGGGCAACACATCGTGAAACTCAACTTGAAACTGGGAAGATCTGGAAAGTGTCAACATGCTCTCTCTCTCTACCGTCCTCTGGCCACGCAGTGCCAGGAAGCTCACATGATGAACAAGGAGGGCGAGGTCTGGACCCCAAAGCCCTAAACCGCTAAACCCCAACCCTAAACCCTAAACCCTAAACCCTAAACCCTAAACCCTAAACCCTAAACCCTAAACCCTAAACCCTAAACCGAAGCTTCAATGACATACTGTTTGTTAGCAGGGAATGAGAGAATTAGGGCCCTATATATATATATATACCCTTTAAGGTCCCTATTTCCCTCATTCCCTTCCAACCAACACAAAGATGAGCTTGGCAAATGATTGCAGCGACCAGGTTCCCCTGCTTGTGCTCGCGGAGGAGCCGACGATTCGCCGCCTGTCAGCGGCTGAGAAGTTTCTGTCCTGCACCATCCTAGGAGAATGGAGTATTAGGGTCATATTTGTCAATGTTAAGATATGCATCTTTTCAATATTGAGGATCGTAGAATTTTGCAGTATTACAGCACAGATCAGTACACGGCTATAAGATTCTATTGTTCTAATATAGATGTTGTAATCTAAGACCCTAACCCTAAACCCGAAAACCCTAAACCCTAAAACCCTAAACCCTAAACCCTAAACCCTGAACCCTAAACCCTACACCCTAAACCTGAACCCCAAACCCTACTACACCCTAAACCCTCATGTCCACTGGGCCGACTCCGGGTGTAGCTGAGACAAGGCTTGACCGCGCATGCCTCAAATCGAGCAAGGCCGGGCAAGGTCTAGGGGCCGAGACGTTTAGGGTTTAGGGTTTAGGGTTTAGGGTTTAGGGTTTAGGGTTTAGGGTTTAGGGTTTAGGGTTACGGTGGCGACTTTGTTTTGAATATGTGGAGGGCGGGCCCGGGGGCAGCCACGGAGGTCGTATACCGATTTAAATGTCCATATGTTCCAGATGTATATAAGAATTAAGCCCACACCCCATCCCCCAAACTCTAAACCCTAAACCCAGCCCCTCAACCTTACAACTTAAACCTGCGTACCCTCTAAGGCCTTGTCCGGCTTAAAGTGGCCCAAGCAAGAAGGTATTTCGGGCGGTGGCGCCGGGGGGGGTGGCGCCACCCCCCGAAATACGTGCCCTCTGCGGCATTTTCCGGCTTACAGTGACCGAGAAAAGGCACGTATTTCAGGGGGTGGCAGGGGGGCGGGGGGGGGGGGGGGGGCGGGGCGCACCCCCGAAATACGTACCCTTTGGAGCGTTTTCCGGCTTAAAGTGACCCAAAAAAGGCACGTATTTCGGGGGGTGGCGCCCGGGGGGGGGGGGGGGGTACACTCCCCAAATACGTACCCTTTACGGCGTTTCCCTGCTTAAAGTGACCCAAAAAAGGTACTTTTGGGGGAGCATCCCTCAACCGTAAACCTTAAGCCCCCGCTGGCTTTATCCCTTGGTCCCTTGAGCACCATCCCCGCAAAAAATCCTCAGAAGGAAGACTCTCAACACGACAACCACTCAGAACCGAAACCCTCTACTATTATAACTTTCCGGATGTTAAAAAATGGGGCGGCCCCAACCCCTCGCTCACGGAGGCAGTATGAAATATCTGTCTTGTCTATTTGAATATCCGTATATTTTAACATCGTCACCGTGCAATCAAAGGTAAGTTACATGGTCCCTTGCTTGTGGTCCCTTACCTTCCTTAGCATTTATGTAGCTGTCCTAAGATACTAGCTTTTCGGGCTCGGGCTTCAGGGTTTGTGCAGAACTTTAGGGGCCTTGGGGCTCAAACGTACGAGTTTGAGTTTTTTTGATGATCAGGGGCTTGTTTAGGGTTTGGGGTTTAGGGTTTAGGGTTTAGGGCTTACTTTGAGGTTGAGCCCAGGTTGCTCCAGGGAGTATGTGCAAGGGCTTGTTCCGAGCCATGGGGTTCAGAGAAAGGCTCGGAAGCTTCCTGAAGTTCTCAAGAAACCTTGTTGCATGCCTATCATGCGTCTGAGCATCCGAAACCCTACTGTAGGCCTAAACCTCATGCAGGATTCGCTGGATGCTTTGCGAGAGGCACTTCTTGAATCTGAGCAGCTGGTCTTCCCGACTGGTTCCGCAACATGTCTCCCATGATGTTCTGGTCAGGGTTTACGATCTTGGGTTAAGGGTTTAGGGTTAAGGGTCCACGGTTTAGGGTTACGGTTTTGGGTTTTGGGTTTAGGGGTTAGGGTTTAGTGTTTAGGGTTTAGGTTTAGGGTTTCGGGTTTAGGGAGATATAGGATGCAAGTACCCAATGGTCCTACTCCAGCCAGGAGTTGGACACCCCACGGATGAGCTGCCGGGCCAAAGGAAATGGTCCCAAGCTCTGATACCTCCTGTATGGCGGTGCGGATTTAGGGTTTGGGTGTGGGTTTGGGGTTTAAATATATGGGGTTATCATTGAAGGTATGCTGCTGATGCCTTTTCATATGAGAACGTGACAAAATTCTTACGTGGGCATTTCCCAAAATAGGGGACCCCTAATATACCCCCAACAACTATAATCCTTATTATAGGAACGCCCAAATGGGTACGTACCCCGGCTTTTCGGAATCCCCCCCCCCCCCCCCATATTCTTACGGTAGTATATGTATCACATCAGTATCTCACGAGAATTGCCTGGTCATTGCTACTTCTCCTCAGGCTGGCAAGCTGAAGCTGTGGATGCCGACCAGGCACTCACTGCTTCTTTAGTTCCATGGGAGCTTCCGAAAAAGGGACCCTCATATAGACCCCCCGAATAGTAGGATCCCCTTAGACTAAGGACCCCAATAAGGTGCCCCCCTATTTTCGGACATCCCCACATGGGGCCGGCCTTTGGGCTACTTTTTTGTGTCCAGGTTTGCTGAGGTGTCGGTGGCAGTAGAAGGGGCGGCTTGCTCGAAGTAGCGGCTCCAATGTTCAGCACCGCTTCTAGAATCTTAGAAGTCGAAACGCATGCACGCCGCAACCATACTAATTGTTGCTGTCTTGCAGAGGTGCAGCGGAGAAGGCACCCGCGCAGATGCTTCTGGACCCCATCTACCAAGGCAGCTGCTTGCATTAGCTTTGCAGATGCTTGCAGCGTGCGTGTGTGGGTGGGTGTGTGTGCGGTGCCATCCCTAAACCCTAAACCCTAAACCCTAAACCCTAACCCCTAAACCCCTAAACCCCTAAACCCCTAAACCCCTAAACCCCTTAACTCCAAGGACAACCCAAGAGGGACAGCACTTTCTAGAGAAATACCCCATGCTCTCCTCAGCCTCACCTCGAAAGGATGCCGTGGAACTGCGCAAGCTCTTGAAGCACTACTTCGATCCTTTCAACCTCCAGCACAATCGGGTATCAGACTCAGGTTCGGTTGTTTTGGTACCGTTCGGGGCTTTCTTGGAACACGGCCTGTGATTATTCGGGCACCCCCCCCCAAAAAAAAAAAACACAAAATCTAAAAAAGAAGCAAAGAGGCAGACATTTACCAGGTGGAGCGAGAGACAGGTCCGTTTTATGCCAGACTCAGTCGCTGGAGGTCCTCATGTCGGTGGTGCAGGCTTCGCTTGTTGTCAAGTTCCGCCCGCATTCGTAGTGCCGGGGAATGGATGACTGCAGTGCTCGGGCTTTGCTGCCGTCTTTCTGCTCGAGTCTTTAGTTGAGCCAACTTGTGCCCTCATCGCACAGATGCAGCACGAGATCTCCACCAATATGAAGCACACGAACTAAACAATATAAGTGTTGTCACGACCAGGACTCGGTGTAACTCGATTCGCTTCATCCACCAAACTGCCGAGACATGCGAAAGCCCAGCGCAGTGCAAGAACCGGTGAGTGCCATCAGGTGTCACTTACAGAAGTTTTAAAGCTATGGCGGACATGCCGCCACCTAGTACTATTCCCAGCAAGGCCTGGCGATGTTGTTGGGCGCAGGGTGTACCCTTCTTATTATTGTTTTCTTACTATTATTATTAGTTTTATTATTCGTCGTAGTAGTAGTAGAAGTAGCAGTAGTAGTAGTAGTAGTAGTAGTAGTAGTAGTAGTAGTAGTAGTAGGAGTAGTAGTAGTAGTAGTAGTAGTAGCAGTAGTAGTAGCAGTTGTAGTAGTAGAGTAATAGGTGGCAGTAGTAGGTGGTAGTAGTAGGTGGTAGTAGTAGGTGGTAGTAGTAGGTGGTAGTAGTAGTAGTAGTAGTAGTAGTAGTAGGAGGTAGTAGGTAGTAGGTAGTGGGTAGTGGGTAGTAGGTGGTAGGTGGTAGGTGGTTGGTGGTTGGTGGCAGGTGGCAGGTGGCAGGTGGTAGGTGGTAGGTGGTAGTAGTAGTAGTAGTAGTAGTAGTAGTAGTAGTAGTAGTAGTAGGAGTAGTAGTACTAGTACTAGTACTAGTACTAGTACTAGTACTAGTACTAGTACTAGTACTAGTACTAGTACTACAACTAGTACTAGTACTAGTAGTACGAGTAGTAGTAGGAGTAGTAGTAGTAGTAGTAGTAGTTGTTGTTGTTGTTGTTGTAGGAGTAGTAGTAGGAGTAGTAGTAGTAGTAGTAGAAGAAGTAGCAGAAATGGCAATGGTAATGGTAATCGCAATCGTAATCGTCGTAATCGTAATAGCAATGGTAATGATTACTGGTAATAGTATGGGTAACAGTCATAGTAATAGGAATAGGAATAACAATAGTAATAGTCATAGCAATAGTAATAGTAATATTAATATAATACCAATATATTACCAAAAGTAATGGTAAATATGGTTGTCCTCGTCCTCGTCCTCGTCCTCGTCCTCGTCCTCGTCCTCGTCCTCGTCCTCGTCGTCGTCCTCGTCGTCGTCGTCGTCCTCCTCCTCCTCGTCGTCGTAGGAGGAGGAGAAGGAGTCTCGGAGTAGCAATATCACCAGTAGTAGTCGTACTTGGTACCAGTACTCGGACTCTCCCGACCCTAGCATTCAGCCGACTGCTGCCAGGCGTACACTGCCTTGACGGAGTCTCCGGTGGCAGCCCAGGCTGCATAAGGGGGGTCCACAAAACAGGAGACCCTGTTGTGTCCCCAAAATGTTGTGAAGAGTCTTTGTGGTTCCCAATAGGAGCATGATAGTAGTGTGCGGAAATTTCTGGAGTACCCCTGTTTTGGGAAATAATGGCAGTACCGGGAATATGTAAGTGATGCCCCAGCAAGACCTGCCATGACACGTGCGGCGCGGAGGCAGAAATTGGGGCCCAGGCCTGCAACATGCCGCTCTTCCTTTTTGCAATGAGTGGCCCTAGCTTGGAGCACATTGTAACATGGAGATGCACACTTGACAGCATCAGGCCTCCCCGGAGAGTGACGTGAAGGGCCCAGCAGCCCCAAGAAAGTGCATCAACTCGTCGTTGTCTCAGATCGAACGATGGGCAACGCAGTTGCTTCTTGCGCCTCACATGCCAGGCAGCAGGACTTGGAGGTCTTCACAAGGCATGCAACCCAGCGGAACTTGCACGTGTGCAAAGCGTACAATCGACCTGGGATGCATGGCTTGTTGTTCTGCAGGCATGTGCTGCAATCAAGCCTTGCAAACGAGGTCCAAGGTGTGCAATCAGCTCGTGTCATTTGTGACGGAGCTTGCAGAGGCCGGTGCAAGTAGCGTCGGTATATATTGAATCTTGTCATATCTTGTCATATCTTTCCCGCGCTCCCTCCAACGTGCTGTTCCTGTTTATTGTGCTGAGCAGCTAGAACATGCAAAGCAGAAACATATATTCCAGTACATGAGTACAATCAGCCCAGTGGACGAAGACATGTTCTCGCAGCATGCCGCAGATGTTCCCGCAGCATGCCGCAGCCATACTGCAGCCTCCCAATATCTCATAATTCAGCGCCGAGGCCTCTAAGGGCTTGCCCATCACTGCAGAGAGGAAAGACAAAGCATCACCCCTCGTGTTGGCCTCAGACTTGCACTGAATTCACTGAATCGCTGTGCAACCAGTCAGTGCATTTGCTTAAACCCCAACCTTGTGGGCACTTTGCAATCGCTTGGGGTGCACTTCACAGGGAGCTTGCGTGCTTGGTCAATTGGTCAAGGTGCATGGTTTGTCCAGTATGCTGGCAGAAATGGAGTCGCGCTCCTCAGCAACAGACTTTCCAAGCAAGTTTCAGCCATGCTTGGGCAGGGAAACCTACCACTCGCAATCGCCAGGCGATGGGTAGATGACTTCCCGCCGATAGCTCAACCCATGCGATTTGGAAACAAAGCTTTCCGGCAATGGAGCGGGACTTAGCACCAGAGTGACGCTGAGCATGAACAAGTTAAGTGCTGTAGGTAACTGGGTTGTTCTTTGGGATAGTCTGAATTTCCCTTCATTACTCATAAGGGAACCTATTCAGAAGTAATTCTATGACTTGCCTGGCGTCAACCTGCGGTGTGCCATCAGGCATGCGCGTTTGTGTGAGAAGGGCGAGGGCCTTTTGGCCGATGCTCTTCGCTCGAGCCCGAGAGTGGAGTCTCATGTGTAGTAACTCTGAGACTTGCAGAGCAATTTCGGAAGCGGGTCAGGCGTTCCCTGCGAAGATGCCATTTCAGTGGCCAACTTTGCCAGGTAGAGCACCAGCAGCTACCGCTGAACAGGCCCGCCTTTGAAAGGGGCCTCATGATCTTGGTTAGCTGTCACTGAGTCAGCACTGACTTCAACAACTGGTGTCTGTTAGGTTGGACCACTGTCGACGGAGCTGGCATACTACCTTCGGGGTTCGTTTGGTGACGAGAGGCAGGGCTTCCCAAAAAGCGGGTTGGACGTCACCTTGCCGCTTGCCTTCTGAGAGGCGGATCGACTACGGAACAGGCCACGAGGCAGCTTTGAGCAGATTGCAGCTGCAATCAAGTTGTCATGGTCACGGCAAATCGGAAGGTCGCATTTCTCGCCATTCTTTTCGCCTTGGGATCGCGCGAAGCTTACGCCTGTGTCATGGTGGTTCGCGCAAAGCGCAGAGGGACAGTGCTATGGCTTGTGATAAGTATATTTGGTAAGTGGCCACAAGGACCGGAATTCTCGCTCGCTCCGATGCAGCTGATGCGGTGCTTGTAGCCTCCTGGCTGCAGAGCAGTAAGCGGGCGTTATGGGCGATGAGACAAAAGCATGGGCAAAACTGTGGTCCCACAGCCAAGTTCTAACTCCCCCACCCTCAGAGAACAGATTTGCTGTTCCAAGATGTTCCAAGGTCTTTGCAGACTACATCCGCCTGATGCGGCGTCTGCAGAAAGTGCTGCCCTCAACATGGCCACACGGCCTTCGTGAGGGGAAGTGCTTCACGCATACCACGAGCGGACAAAGCTCGAGGTCTACATGCTGGAGCCTGCAGGCCTGTGCAGCTGAATGCTTCCCACGATGAGTTTGCTCGTGCCGGGGAGGAGGAGTCTGAGATCAACAGGAGCTGATACAAGGGGTAAGCTTATCTCACGCTGCATGTGTTTTTGTGCAATGTACTTGACATGTAGTGGATATATTGTTTAGTATCGTGCGCAACTAGGTGTTTGGCCAACGTCTGCCGTGCTTGCAGTTTTCTGTTTCCGCGGTCACTTTAGCAGAGCAGCAAAAGGTCCCATCCGGTGTCTAGATCAGTCTGTATTTCAAAAATTTCAAAAGCATGATCTTCTTAGGAGTTCACCATTTCTTTGTGAACAGCTCGCATAAATACCTGTATATACCTGTGAAAAAACAGTTAGTGCATGTTAGTACCGTGGCGTCTGCCACACATGCGAGGTTTCTGTGTGTTCTTCGTGGCTGTTCCAAACGCAGCGTCTAGGGGTTCGTATTCCCTGATGCATGATTCCGCGATTGATCTGTGTTTTCTACGGTGCAGCGTCTACTTGGGGGGACGCATATTCGAGATGAGCGAGTGATTGGGCGGTTCGACGTGTGCACTTACACTGCAAGGCTCGCATGGTGTTTGGGGACTCGACGCCGCGTCCTTGGTGCCCCTAATCATTAATCTCTCTTCCTTGCGCGTGCAGAGGCCCTTCAGCATCAGAACTCTCAGGACTACCACCATCTGCCGTTCTTGTTTGGAGCTGCGCAGCTCATTGGAAAAGAAGACGAGGCCGTTCGCATGGTTGCTCCAGTGACGTCTGTCTGATTCTGCCTGGTCAGAGGCGTCATGACCGCTTGCAAGTTCTCGTAGCTACATTGGGCTCTTAATCTGTATAGGGTATATAAGGGGCATATAAGGGGTATAGTAGTGTATATGATAAATATGCATGCCAGACCAAGTGGGAGGTACCCACCGGCGAGGTGTACAGAGAGAAGGCGCTGCCGCGGCTTTCTTGCTTTATCCCTGAACCCTGAACCCTAAACCCTAAACCTTAAACCCTAAACCCTAAACCCCGGTCAAGTCGCCTTTCACATCATGTTGGAGGCATGACCGACCTGCTTGTATATGCCAAGCGTCAAGAATCTTGCGAGCAGCGAATGGGTGCCCGTTGTCAGATTGTCGACCAGTTTGCGGACGAGTACATGTACGCTGCTCGACTGCACAGAAGGTTCTTGATTAGGGCACGCGATTGTAGAACTATACGGGTGCGGCTAGTGAGTTTGTATGTGTGCGCGTGACGGTTTGCGCATGTAACCATCTCCAGTTGCCGATCTAGAGCAAGTTGGCAAATCACTCCAGTGGTTATACCTTTTCTACCTACTTCATGTTTTTTGTTTCCAGACTTGTTTTGGGAAAGATGGCGGCATTCGGGCCATGAACCAGGTGCTAAGGAAAACACCAAAGCATACATCCATCGTCTGTGAGATGTAGTTTCGATGCAAATTCAACATGCCTGCACAGCATGTTTCCCGAAAGTTGGGATCTTTTCGGCTTGAAGAAAGCAGTAAGCAGTTTCGGAAGCATCGGCTTCAGATGCAGGAAGTTTGGATACATGTTCATGATCATCTCTATTCTTACATTTTTATTATTTTTTATTATTAGTATTATTCTAGTTATTGTTATTAGTAACATTACTATTAGTATTATTATTATTGAATACGAAAACCGAGTTGCACTACCATGGCCCTGCAAAATGCCCCCATGAGAGCAAGCTGTTCAGCACGGCGGCTCGTGACGTTTCTGGCACCTCTGTCGAGAACCGAATCTGTAACACTACGCAACTATGACACCAAACGAATCCTTTTTGTTTCCTAATGTTGAAGTTAGTTACGCGTGAGAACGTACACGACACCACCTTCAATCTTGAATTGCCTGGGTGGGTGTGAAGTGTGTGTGAGCCAGCTCAAGGATTGCTTCCTTGAAACTTGAAAACTAAGGTCGACGCAATACGTCAAGCCACAACCTCAAACCGTTGAAATGCACAGCGGCCTGCATCCTCTCCATTTTGTACTTCAGACCACCACTTCAGACGAGGTTCTTCAATCCAAGCGAGGCGCCGCATTCCATGAGACGTCACCATATCTCTATGACATCAGCTCTGCACGCTCCTTACCACAACTTGGCATGCCATTTGTTTTTGCCTGTCGTTGCGAGCTGCGGCTGTTTGCCCAGGTGCCTGATTGGCAGCGAACGCGGGGACCTAGAACTTGACGTTTTTGCAGCCATCCAGTTTGCAATCTGTTGCTCACCGCTATTTCGGGTAGCTTTCTAATGAGGATCCCTTCTGGGGAGGTCCTTGTACAAGGTGCCATACTATAGAGGGTCCAAAGGCGCCCTAATTTAGACGCCCGGGCGAGTTTGCCAAGGCTGACTGGGCTCATCAAGATGTGGAGGGCAGAGGCACAAAGGGTTTTCGAAGACCCCTACACCCTACACCCTAAACCCTAAACCCTAAACCGACTTCAGCGTAGTCTCCGCACCGACTCCCGAGGTGCTCGGAAAGTTCCCGGTGATTCAGCATTTCCTGTTTGGACCTACACTGCCATGGCCCGGCGTGCGGATCCTAGGAGCTCACAGAACATTCAAGGAGTATCCTTACGCATGAGTTCATTGTGAGCTCCACAGGCGCGAGCTTCATCAACGGCCCTCGCGTGAGACGACAGCTTGTGCGTGGGCAAAAAGTTTTTTCGCGACTGCCGGCATCAAGTTCCGATCGAAGCCTCTTAGCGACATGCCGCAAGCTCCATGCGCGAACCGGTGGCTTCAGCAGGCGCAGAGCCAGTCGAGAGGGGTCGGATGCCTGAGACGGTTCCATATATATAATATAAGATAATATCATATAATATTATTTTATGTCAAATGAAATCGAATAAATTACATTAAATTATACTATATTATATGATATCAAGCAAGCTCCATGTTGGAGATGTATGGTGTGTGCGCGTGCAAAGGTTCTCAAGCACCAGACCGTCTTGTCCTTTTCACTTGAGGACCGCGCTACGTCACAAAGTGTACGATCAGTGTCAGGTTTAGGGTTTATTAAGGTTTAGGGCTACCCCAAGACCGAACAAACCAGGGGCGAGGCTGTGGTAGGACTAGGTGTCCTGACCATGTTGTGTTTGTGCGATTCTGAGGAATCAGCACCAAGTCTCACTGAAGCCGAATCCGGTATCCACTTGTAAAAGCTCCCACAATAATCAGAACAAGCACAAACCATGAACAGCCGAAGAGAGGTGTCAACAAGCTCGGCACTTGCCCCACATATATATATATATATATGTGATATGTATATAATATTATATATATATATATACATATACATGTCCAACACTGATACTCTGCGGTAAGCCAAGAGAGACACGAACACTGACCTGGCCGAGGAGATCTGCTACATGCCACGAATCCACAAGCTGTTTGCGATGCGGCTCATACCGCATATTGACAGCTCCGTGGCCCCTTTGAACCTTTCAACCCCAAACACTAAACCCCAAACCTTCTCAAGCAAGTCTTTGTGTATGAGGTATCATCGCACATGCCACAGCGACTTGCTGGCGGCTGCTCTGAAGACCGATGAGGCTCTCAGTCCATGTAGAGTTGTATATGGAGTTTAGGCTTTAGGGTTCGATGTCATATGCTTGCGCAGAAGTCTTAGGGTTTGGGGGGCAAAATAGAACTCAGCAAGTGTTGAGCCGTCGCAAGATTGCCAGGATATGCCGGTGCGTCTGCCACCACGCAGCAGAAAGAAGGCAAAAGGGCCTTGATTACTATAAGCGTCGTTTCAGGACGTGCTAGGCATTTGGCATGGGCTATGTACATTGTTACACTGTTAGTTGCACCGTTTGTGGCACCGGCGTCGTTCTGAATTGGGTCTATGTGTCTGCGAACTGCAGGAAAAGTCTTCTCATGGAACTTGGACTTGGACGAAGCCCGACCAGAAGCAGAAGCCTCGGGCTTTCTAGCGGTTCAATCGGTATGTATGGGTACTTCCGAACAAAGGGGGCCTCTTGAAAACCACACAATACGATGAGTTCTTGTCCTAGGAACCTTAGTTTTCAGGAATCAGCCTTTGAGAATCTGCAATTTGTAAGGCTGGAGCTCTCCTACCTGCCAGCCTTCCGGTCTGGGAGCCAGTTCTCACCCATGTTCTCACACGTTCTCGCCGTAAACTCGTGTATCCTGCGCACGGGTATTGTAGGCTCTTCCAGACGACCGAAGAGCTCAAGTCTCAGCCAGCACAGTCAAGCTGCGAGGGTACAAGTCCTCAAGCGGATGCTGCGCCGCTCGTGACGTCACATGAGGTGCTCGGATTTGAAGAGTATGCTGAAGCCAGAGATCAACGCAGGCGGAGACAACGTGGAGGCACCTCGGACATTGGGAGTTGGATGATCTTTTGCTGCTATTGGCATTTGTGAAGCAATGTTGTCTGCAAGGCTCTGCCCCAGCACGTATTCTTGGTGATGCCATGGCCTCAGCAGTTCTCACCCACGTCGATGCTGGATGCATGTTGGGTGGCGCATCAAAGTCCAGAAGTCGCCAATTTGTTGCCCAGGTCCTACTCCATTTCATCCGATCTCTCCTGCCGACAGTCACCAAAGGTTCATGAAGCAGAAGAGGCCAGATCGATGTGTGAAATTCCCTTGCAACTCGAGCTCAGTGCCAGCACTGCAGTTTGCGGTGGTTACTTGCAAGGGTAGTGATCTCCTAACAATTCCTAAACCCTAAACCCTGATCTCTAGGCCATTGGCAACGGACAGCTCGATCCGAGTGCCCCGGGCTTAGAGAAGCTCAAGGTCGGCGGCTTTGCTTGCCCATCGGGTTTTAACATGCTTTCGGGAGGTGGGTCGTTCCCAAAATAGGCAGGGGTACCGCGTTTGCACCCAACTGGAACAGAATCCCTGTAAAGTGACCTCGCAAAAAGGGTACCCCGCCCCCATCTTCCGAAACTCCCCCCAGGCGGTGTTTTGGGAAACGCGTCAGCAGAAGATCAAGCGGCAACTGCGGACCTGGCATTTTGTGAGTGCCTTGGGAACCAAATGAACCCTAAAATTGGAGTCATAATCTGCCCTATACCTACAATAATCCTATTAAGGTACATGAACCATAAACCCTTTTAGTGTTCATTTGGTCCCCAAGGTGCTAGTTTCCATCACATACGAGCACGCGAGTTGTTGTGAAGCAGGCTTTGGCATCCTGCAGACATCATTTGCGCTTGCAGCTTGGTGACCATGCAAGTGCTTGTAGAGCAGCATGGAGTCTGTGTTGGTTCTCAGGTGCAGGGAGTCCAAAGCATTGGATACAACGAGAGGTGCAGTGAGACCCACGGAGAGTGGTTCAGCCCGTGTCCCAGAGATGAGCGCACGGTGTGACGTTCTGTTTCAGGGTTGAGCGCATCTGATCACCGAAGGCAACGATGAAGAACCAGTGATGCCGCGCCTTCAGACAGGCTTGTGGAAGGCTAAAGATTTATGTCATGGCCTTGCAGGAATCATCTCGTACACTTGTACAGAGAGCTGGCGATGAAGAACTACGGCCTGGCCTTCAGACATGAGGAATAAGAGTGTGACGGGCACTAATAATAAGGGCACCACAGGGGATGCAGTAATCAGGTGTGGCTTTCTCTCCCGCGATGAAGCTTCCTGGGAGCTCATCAGTTTGCTTGGGCAATGCCGCAGCGCAGCTGCAACCCAGTACCAAGTCATGTTGGCCTCGCGATGAGGTATGGTGGCTGTCAGCGTGTGTCGCCCGAGGTATTTTGGAAGCGATCCCGATGGCAGGCCTTCGTTGTCTTTGCGTACAGTGCCAAGTCAGAAATTCTGACTCAGAATTTGACGACTCTGTACGGGTGTGTCAGTTGGGTCCTGTTTCTTGCTTTTGCGTGGGGGTCTGAGCCTGCAGTTGAAGAACTTCTGGGCCGTGCCGAACTGTGCTGTTTGCACAGAGCTTGCAGCCAAGCATGCTCGGGCATCCTTGTGTCCGAAAGCATCTGGCGTGGTAACCTGAGGCTCACATCCCGGATGCAATGTCCTGACCTGGTGGTGTGCTGCAGCAAATCGCCTGGTGTCTATGCTGTTGAGTGGGGCCAGCGGCCTACGAAGAAGCCGTTCCCAAAGCCAGTGGACCCCTGGCGATCCAGAGCCACAGGTGAGCAGCTTGACAAGGAGGTGCTTTTGAACGAGCCTGCATCCAAGAGGGCAGGACGTTGCCTTCTCATGCTGGAGTTTGCAATGATAAAACCCGAAGCGCTTGGCCTTTGCCTTTCCAGGCTGGCCCCATTACAGTGCCAACTTTTGCAGCAAGCAGCAGAGCAGGATGCAAGGCCTCCCATAGCCCCATAGGGCGACACTGCAAATCACTACAATCCTATCTACATACTAGTGCCTGAGCCCACTGCCATACTCTGTACTTGTCAGGCCTGTTTGGTGCGGAGATTTCGGTCTGCCGGCGAAAGAAGCTCGGCAATCAAGCAGGCATAGGCTGAAGTAGATCCGGACACTCATGGAGCCTTCCCCGCGAGAGTGAAAGCAGCACTGTGCCTTTGCCACAAAACATCTTGCCGGACTGAGGATTTGTTGGAAGGGTTGGCCCAGGATTGGGAGGTGCAGCTCCAGCAATCTGGCGGAGTGACACTAAACCCTAAACCCTAAACTCTAAACCCACTATGGGAAGGCCATGGATCCCTCATCGACCATCCCTGCGTTCAAGACCTCACAGGCGAGGTCAAGAAGCGCCGTGTAAGCAACATAGTATTTCGTGCTGCGCTGATGGAGTCCAAAATGTCCCAAATCTCCTTAACCCTATATATGATTGTGGGATGTTATGGGATTTAGGGCTATATGCTGGCTATACATATATATATATATATGTGTATACATATATATATATGTATTATTTATATTATATGAATGACCCCAAACCCCATAACATCCTAGAATCCCGTAGCACCTCCTGCAAGGCTGAGTCTGGCCTTTGGCGTGAAGCTGAGCTTGGAAGCAGTTTGCCACTTCAGCTCCGCTGAAGCCCCCCCCCCCCCCCCCCCCTGCTCTGAAACGCTATAAGCCCCACTGCAACTCTTAATCCCTTAGCCCAGCATAGCATGGTCCCCCTGAACCCTACAACCGGGCGGCAAGAACAAACTGTACCCTAAACCCAAAACCCTAACACCTAAACCCGAAACCCTAGGCGGAGTGCCTGCCACAGCCTTTTGGGCAGAAATCCTGGCACGTGCGCTTCCAGGCCCGGCGTGCCTGCATGCTACATAGGGCTGTTTAGGATGGTTTAGGGTTTTAGGGTTTAGGGTTTAGGGTTTAGGGTTTAGGGTTTAGGGTTTAGGGTTTAGGGTTTAGTTTTACCTGCCGGGTGTCGGTGATTCGGCTCTCTCTCCCTCTCTCTGTCTCTGTCTCTGTCTCTCTCTCTCTCTCTCTCTCTCGCTCTCTCACTCTCTCAGACAAACACCACCACCACCACCACACCCACCACACACGCCACCACAATGTACCCCACACCTTTCAACACCACACCACACCCCACCACACCCCACCACACCCCACCACACCCCACCACACCCCTCCACACCCCTCCACACCCCTCCACACCCCTCCACACCCCTCCACACCCCTCCACACCACACACACACCACATCCCGCCATATCCCACCACACCCCTCCGCCGCGCCACGCCACGCCACACCACACCACACCACGCCACACACGCGTGCATGCACGCATCACCGTTCTTCTCACAGGGCAGGCACAAAAAGGGTAATTACACTTGCGCGGCCATCCGGTGGGGTCATCCGGTCCTTTATGCTTCCTATCGCCTAGGTTTTTTTTGGGGGGGATTTCTGTTTTAAAGGTATACGTGTAGACGAGCTATGACGGCTGTTGGAGCCGAGAGTGAGCCAAGGTTCGTCGAAGGGGCAAACTCCGACCTCATCCTTCATGGCGGATCGATGAAGCCGCCATCTTCCCAGTGAATCTGGTGGTTTTAGACAACCCAGAGAGTCCAACTTCCCCTTTTCAAAGGGGCAATTCTCCTCAAATCAGAATAGGATCCCTATGTTGCCATGCAAGGTCAGATTCCAGGAGTACAGTATTCCCGAATTAAGTAGGGTTTAGGGCCCAGAACCCTAAATCGAAAACCCAAATAAACCCAAGAGATACTAGAATACTGGAGCACTGGAGTTGTTTGGGGAAGGCTGGCAGTGCTGACGGGATTTCCTCGAGCTTGCGAGCGGGAGCAGTCTGAGACTCAGGGAGCCTCGGAGCCTGGTCATGTCTCTTGCTTTCTTTACATCTACATCTGCTACATTGCTCTATTGCTCTATTGCTACATCGCTCTATTGCTACATTGCTATATTGTTTTCTTGCCATAGTGCTCTATGATTGCGACTGTGGTTATTCCAGTGGTGGGATTTGCCCATGGCTTTGCAGATGGCAGAAGTCGCAGACAAATTGAGGCTGAAGTGCGTGCAGCTCTTGCGCAGTGCGGCGCTCATGCTGTTCGCCAAGCATGGCCCATAGCAAGCTTTGGGGAGAAGAGACCGACACCGCCAATAGTGGGCAACGCAGCCTGCGCTGTAATGCTTGGCAGATCGAGTCGAAGAATGCGTTATATATGCTTTCCACCAGCAGTTGGAATCTGCAAGCAGCAAGAAGGGCATTGTGAACCAGATGCTGCTGTCGCCAAGGCGGCTACCCTTCAGACCACCTGTTGCAGTTGGCAGCTTGTCTTTTGGAATAAGGGACAGCCAAGCCTGCGTTGTTATGCACGGGTTTAGCATGGCATAGCGACGTTTACACGCAGCTGCGGGGCGGTCGTAGGGTAGGATGCTGCAGAAAAAAAAAGAAGCTGCCCTTTTGCTGCCAAGCCTCAGGCTGTGTTCACCGAAGCCGATGTTAAGAGTGAAGAGAAGGCCCACCCCGCGATCTGCTGCTATCTGCGATCTGCTGCTATCTTGCCAACGTTTAAGTCCTGAAAACGAAGATGCATGTAACATGCATGCAGTGCATGCAGGCAGCCGTGGCAGACCAAGCCCATCGTGCCCAGCAGATTCCTCAGTCTGGCTTTGTGATGCCCCGCTGTATCTTGTTGCCTCTACTGTCTGAGACTAGCCGACAAAACAGGGCCATGCAACCTCAGGGACGAGACTGTGGACGGTACGGGCGCGACCGGGACGACAGGGACCACGGGTACCCTTGCTGGCGCCATTGGCTCAACTGGCTCCACCGGCTCAGCTCCACACGAGGCAGGCTTCCGAACCGTAGAGGCACATTACTAAAATTTTAAAAACAATGACTTGATCAGGAGATCAGTGAGATCGATCACAGCCGCACCTGGCGGAAGACTCGAGTAGGCCGGAAGCAGTGGCGGTCTTTCCGACCTGACGCCCACTGAATTCAGTGTGAGCCGCAGACTGTACAGCGCGGCCAGATAGATGACGTGCAGACTGCAAACTGCACGTGTGCACTCCTAGATGAGTCTAGCATCCTCTCAAGGTCTTGCTGCACCACTGCGCACCTTTATGCTTGGGGCATACTTGTGAAAGTTTTCTGTCCCAATCCGTCAGCACACCATAGCCCACTGCAGGCATAGCCTCATTCAGCCGTTGGTTTTTGCTGACACAGCTGCCGCTCGGCGGAGCTATAGGCGCAGTGCTCCGGAAGACCCCCAGAAGCGTAGGCCGAGAGTTCTCGGCCCTGTGGCTTCTTGATTCAGGCTAGACGTGACTTAGACGTGTGGCTTTTAGATGCCACACATGTGCAGGGAATTCAGGGCGAGGTCAGCATCCCGAAGGCCTTAGCAGGGTGTCTCCTGTTCATTCCAGCCTGCAACGAAGTCGTGCGGGCCTCGCCCAAGAAGAATATTGGATGGAGAGCCATTGAGAACCATGTTCCATCAAGGACGATGAAGGGCAAATACACGCGTCAGGGCGAAAAGAGGCTCGCTCTTCACTCGCGGTCGATGCACTTGGCCCGGCTGACGAGTTGATCTCGGAGCAACCACGGCAATCCACATGTTGGCGAGTTTGTGCATCCGTCTGTCGACATCTCCGACTGCAGAATCTCGACTTTCCATCGGATTCTGTTTTCTTGGAATCTTAAATGTTTGTATGAGCCCGAGGCCTTTAGGTCTATTTAGCTTTGCGTGGCTTGTGCTCATATCAAAGCCAAATATAAATCTGAATATGAATATGACCACGTATATAAGTATATACATATGCATATATATATTTATGTATAATACATGTGCACACGCAAATTGTTTCCTGCGCCCCTGTCTTTGACTGTCGTTTCGCTTGTATGTGACCTACGCTTGCATCCTGAAAAGTGGTTTTGCGTATTTTGATGTCACTGTGCCTCATGTTCATGTTTTTTGTGTACTGCTTGCCTATGCTTTCACATGCAGTTTCGTCTGTTACGCGCCAGGAAGAAGTCCCTACCCTGCATTGCGTAGTGCTTGCCCATGTTGATTTGTGAATTTCTTGTATCTATACGACAGTCACCATGAAATAACCCCTACACCTCCAGTCTAAAAAACGGTTTTGCGTGTTTTGTTGTCGCTTTTCTTCGTGCTGATGTTTCTGTGCATTGCATGCCCATGTTTTGGACTTCAGTTTCGCTTGGATCTAGAGCATGAGCAAAGGAAGCTCCCCACACCATCTTCTGACGATTGATTTTGGAGTGTTTTGTTATGCTTCTTGTTCACGTTGGTGCTTGTGTATACTGGCTGCCTAGGTTTTCGATTGCGATTTTGCTTTAAGCCCTCAACCCAAAACCCTCAACCCTCAACCCTAAACCCTAAACCCTCCCCAAACCGATCATGTATTGGGTATCCACCAAAGAACCTCCAAACCATCCTGCATTTCTAGGCTTAGCCGCGTGCCATCACAAAACCACCCACTGTCCTTTGTATCTGCCGGGAATGTTTATACCTCTGTATTTTTTCAAAAGCCCAATAGGTTAGGATTGCAGTGGCTTGAGGCATGAGGCTTCAGATGACTTGTGTTTGAGGAGAGATGGGTACGCGGGTGTGAAAGGGGTAATGGTGGGTGGAAGGGGAGGTCTCTTGCCCCCCCCTTCCCCAGGACCGTCCTACCAACTCCTAGCCATGCCCAACCCCCTCCCTCACAGAAATGGGTAAGGTGTGCAAGGGGGTGGGAGTGGGTGGGAGGTACTTCAAATGGCCTTTTGCTGGATTTTGCAGCCCCTATTTGAATTGATTATGAGTTTACCGTATATCTTTTTGAATACATAAATAATTGAAATGGACCTATTTGAATTATGCAACTGTTTGGGTTCGGAGATCTGTTTTTGTTTCGGAAAGCCTTTTTACGGATTGAAATCATTTACATAATTTGCATTTTAATAGCTTCAGTTTTGAATTTTCACCTTAATTATTCAAGACAAATTAATTCTTCATCGAAATCCGGAAATGCCTTGTACGGGCTTAACCAAATCAATAGTATTTCGTAACTTGCTTTTCTTTTTGATTTTTCACCTTGTTTAAATTCATGTGCGCATTTTTTGAAAACACTAAATCATTTTCATGGTTGAATGGACCCATTTTAAGTATTTGAAATATTGAAATCCGGAAGTCCTTCTTTGCGGATCGAAATATTTCCAATAATTTCAACGGCCTTTAATTCAGATTTCACCTTGTTTGAAACAATCTACAAAATTTAATTTGCTCAAATCCACCAATCTTTCTTAATAGCGGGTTTGAACAACTTTAACCAGTGAATTTTTAAGTATTTACAAATATAAATCTGAAAGTCTGATTTACGGCCAAATTTAATATTTGAATGGTTGAAATTATGAAAGCCAATCAGTGTTTCTCTGCCAAAAAAGGGGTGCTAAATAGACCCGAAAGGCCGCCTCTCTCTCACGTTTGCATACTTCTGTCCAGCTCCGTCCATCAGTCCGTCCATGCATACCAGCTCGTGCTGCGCAAGTCACCCAATCTGCCCTCCCTGCCATGCCGAATGTCGCTACCCTGGCCAGATCCCAGCGCTGTCGTGACGCGGATTGCCAACCTAACTGAGAGGGCAGTCACCGTCAAACAGTTGAGGCAGCTGGCACTGTTTCTGCAGCGGCTGTGCAAGGCCCTCCTCCTCAAGCACAGCACAGAGCACTCCAAAGATAATGGGTGCTACGACGAATACATCACATGGTTTGATATCAACATGTACGACATCACATCGGAGGTCATCAAGAAGGTGATCCCCTATGTGAATCCTAAGATACAGGGAGCGCGGCACTCAAAGATTGCACAAGATTGGTGCAGTTGGAGTGAATTCGTTGCCCAACGGCCCCAGCCAGCGCGGCTGATGATCAGCCACTGGTGGGGAGGCAGATTCAGAGATTTCATGCGGGTGATTCAGGAGCTTTGCGTGGACGAGGCCCTGCCTGGCAGCACGCCCTTATGGGTCTGCACGTTTGCGAATAATCAGTGGGGGGAAGATTTTGGGGACCGACTCGCCAATTGCCCCTTCTACCGCACCGTCGCGGCTGCAGATATGACCGTGATTTGCCTTGAAGTTGCAGCGTCTTCAATGATAGTCTTTTCTGGCTTGTGACAGCCCCTCCAAAACCCGGAGCTTAAAGAGCCTCAGGTCCTAATTGTGGATCGGTCAGCTGGATCGCTTGGCAGAGTCTGGTGCGGCTTGGAACTCTATTTGACCATCCAGTCTCAGAAGCGATTGCTGATCTACACCCCGTCAGGACAGGGTGCAGCGCGTACACGTTATTTGGGGCTGCCGTAGAAGGGTACCCTTCTTGAGAAGTTCCTATAGTCAAGGCTATCGTATCTTGGGAGCATACAAGGGCACCCCAATTTGGGCAGGGCTTCTGTTGCCACTTCGGCAGGAATTGTTGGTGTATGGCGCGATCTGAGAATGCTTTTCATTGCTACTACTTGGAGGTTCATGGGTACTTGAACCACAGTTACAATTAGTGTTATAAGTACCATTAAGTACCCATGAACCTCCAAGTGGTAGGACTGGTTGGCCACTCCTCCGGGCGAGCCTCTTCGGGACCGCTAATCGAAGCTATCAAGGCTTGGGATATTCGTCAAACCAATGCTTCGGAGGTGGCCTGTTGGCACTTGTTGGCATTCCCAGTTGAATTGCAACAGGGCTTTTATGATCATTTTATCAGGTTGTTAGGGTCAGCAGTCAGCAGATGCAGCGGCACTTTCGGCGATGTTGCTGAGGATGCGTACCGCCGCCAGATCTTGAATTACATCGCTGACGTGGATGAGTTTCAAGGCCTCCAGGTGGCGACAGATGGACGCTTGGTGCGTGATCATGGTGAGGACCTGAACATGATGGTCCGCGTGGAGGTATATGCTACTGTTGGGAGAAGTCACATTCTGCGTGGCTGCCGGGTTCCACGGAAGGAGCACCGAGGCTCGCAAGCGCAATTGCCTGCTCAACCTTTGGCGGAAGCATGCATTATTGGTTGGGTTGGCAGATTTTTTTGTTTTGATATTATTGTTTTTTCTTCTTCTTACTCTTCTGATTATTAGTACTTTTATTATTATAGTTGGAGAACGAAACTCTCAGCTGTTTTCGCGCCGGGGCTCCGGTGCCGCTGCGGGCTGGAGTGCCCCATCCCATCCCCTGGAGCATCCCGGGAGGGTCCAGCTCAGTCCCAAACCCAAAGCCCGGTAAAGTCTGCAAAAAACTGTAAAATAAGAAGCTCAAGAGTTGCCACGTTCTGAACCCCAAAGCCCCAAAAACTAGACGAGGGGGTGGTTGTGTGGGGGCGTTTGCGGGGGGGGGGCAGGGCGGACCACAAATTGCTTGGTTTTAGGGTGGCACTTGAGTCGTTGACATTGGCCAAGCGTATCCCAGCGTTCTATAAATGAGGGCCCTCGTCCAAATTAGCCACAATAACTTTGACGCGATGAGTAGCACTAGCTGATTTTTTTTATGGCAGTGCATGATTTTTGGGTTTGAACTTGAAAAATATGTTTTTTTCGTCTCTGCCTTGGCATCGCTCACCCCTTTATCTCTCCGAATTTGCTCAAGTTTCCTCATGGGCGGCCATCATCCCTTGTTAAGCCTAGTTGCAGTGACATGCGAAGTTGGGAGGTTTACCAGATCAACTCTGCATCCCGTGCATGCATTGCGTACCCTGAGGTGTGAAGCTGGGACAGTGGCGGGCATTTACGCGCCAAGCTGAGGCCGGCCATGCAGAAGTACGAAATGTGAAGCATCTGCCTCGTGCCTGTGGTAACGCGTTATATAGTCTCAAGTTGACTGTTGACAGCGCAAATTGCCGGTATGTTCTGCAACAGCACCGTGCTGGTGGAGGCTTCCTGGTATCAGCGCTTCGGCTCAGAAACGCACCAGGCAGACGTCGCTCCATCTGTGAGTTTCGGAGACGCTGACGTCCGGATGATCTACAGCTCGTTCGTTCAGCCGCGCATCAGTGCGGCAAAGCGTGCCCAGGCAATGAAGTTGCAGTGTGATGCCTGCAAGCCCAAATGAACCTCTGAAGCCTCGGTCAGATATTTCCGGGACCTCAATGTTTAGTCAAAATGGCTTTGTGGACTTTCCTTCTTGTTGATCTGCTCGCCGAGGTTCCTACATGGAGGTCGTTTCAGATGGCCCACAGCTGCCAAAGTACTATGTCAGTCTGTCGTGGGGCACTCGAATCGCTGACGCCGCAGCTGCGATTGAACCTTGCTTATGGCTTTGACAGCTCATTCCTCCTGCTGTCTTCCCAAGCCGACTCAAGCCTTAAGGCCACAATGCTTGGGGGGAGGGAGGTGCTGTTCTAAATTAGGATCCGTAACAAAAAGCCTTTTTTTGAGCAGAGTCCCTGAGCCGAATCTTGCCGAAGTCCGGGCTCAGCTTCCGATCCCTTCACTCACTCAGACTGAGGACTGGTGGGCAGAAGCTCTGCACTTGCCTGACTCGGCGGTGCTTTTCGTGGACTTCTTGTCCGCTGGGCCAGAGAAGTCCGAGGGAGCCTGTGACACAGAACCCACGGAGCACATCAAGGGAGTTGCTTTCCCGGCTGCCGATGAGCTCCTGGAGTGCCAGGCACTTCAGAAGTCATTTTGTAAAACTTCCCAAAGAGCCCAATACCCTTTAATTTAAGGAATAGACCCTAGATCATATGAAGGATTCCGATGTAATTGAAGGTCTATTCTTTAGCTAAGGGGTTTTGAGCTCTCTGGATTGCTCAAATCTCCAGGCGATGTTGGGAGTCCTCGACCATGATGCTCCCGAGATGACAAGCGCGTGGCGGTTTCTGGAGTTCGAGTTTGCGTCGCGGAACGGCTTCCCAGCAGAAGAGAGAGTCAACAGAGCCAGACTTTGAGCACCTGTTGCTGCTGCATGTCTAAGTTTCATTCAGTCTACGACCATCTGCCACATCCTCTGACTTGCCTCTTCCTGTGTACAGGCTTAGATATCTACCTGGCCTGCGCAACAGGCAGCATTCTGCGGACGCACGATCATGTCTGATCAGCAATCGTTGCTATCGCTGTTTTCTGGGGGCCAGCCAGACTTCACACATATTTCCGGGACACGGCGCCTTTCTGCAACATGCGGTTCATGTAAGTCTGATCTCGCTAAAGTCAGTTTGCCAGGGGCGCTGGCATGCAGCTGCCCATTCGCTGACGGCAGTTGGGTTTTCGGCAGGTGCTATCTTCTGCGCAGTCCTTCAGCCATTCCAATGACAGACGCCATGTTCAAGCCATTTAAGTGTCCAGCTTTGGGAGACTCGATGTGTAGGTTCGATGCTGACATTGGACGCAGCATGCAGCATGTTTCGAGCCGCAACTGCAGAGCTGAAGCCCGCGAGCTCCGAGCCATCAAGGACCCGACAGCTTTGTTCTGCTTTTGGTGTATCAGTTCGATGACACAGGCCATCTTCACGATAAGTGGTGGCCTCACAGGTAGAAACTTGCGGAAACATGTGGAAAGCAATGCCAGGACTACTTCGAATCAAGGGGACGCCTGGTTCGAATAGACTCATTGGGGGCATTGGTCATTGGTCGTCTTTTTCAAGGGCAGCACACAGCCTTGAGACTCAAGGAGCGATGTGACAAAAGAAGTTCTTGTGGCAGGTATTTGCGTTTCGACACAATATGTCAATGATGTCAAGGCCATGGCCAAGCAATCTACGATCAAATTGATCGACGGTTCCAGCGCTGGGGAGCAGGCGGTCGTGCAAGACACGACATTCCGCAAGCATGTAGCCAGTTCAGTGCAGCGTCAGCACATGTCAGCATGCAGGCCCGGTGCTGCGTGAAGCGGCGGAGTGCGATGACGAAGAGGAGTTGTAGCAACTGCTTCTGTGATGCTGCATGTCGGTACAGGAACAAGAGTTTGCAGGAGGTCAAAGCCATTTGCATGAACCCGTCCCTCGTGATCAATGGCTGCAGTCGGTGTCTCTGATGTCCCCCCGTGGCTGCCAGTGAGCTACCGCATGCCACCTATCAGTGCTGCCTTGCCGTCTTAGGCTTGCAAGGTGCCCACAGCGAAACAGCTCTGCACATTGCAGCTGCGGCGGGTTCTATGGAAGCCATGCGAGCACTCCTGCCACTTGCCAACGAAGGGAGCGTCAAGCGCACCACAGCAGCTCCGACGTCGGACGACTTGTGCATTCACACTGCAGCCACTGCAGATAATGTGTGATATTCTGTGTTCGCTGAGGAGGCTGCATGCAGACCCCAATGCACAAGACCAGCTGGGGGAGACCCCACTGCACTACGCAGCCCTCGCCGGCCAAAGTGCCGCCGCAGCTCTGCTCCTCGAGGCCAAGGCCGACAAGGGAGAACACGTGCAGAAAGCCACGAGGGAATTTGCGAAAATAGGGGAGCCCTAAAATTGACCCCCTAAAATTGACCCCCCAAGTAGTAGGATTCCCCTGATAATCAGGACCCCAATAAGGTACCCCTATTTTCGGAAACCCCCTTGTAGAAAACCAGGGATTGCCGTCGTTAAGCCCGTTATGCCAGATCCAGCACTTTTCATCAGCTTCGTTGCCAAGGTTGCAGCATGCCGTCTCTTCCTTCACTGGACTGGGCTCAGCATGTTCGGGAAACGCATTTCTTGCATTGCCCCGTCAGGCCAATATCCTCTGCGAAAACTCGCTCGCCCAGGACTGCTCAGATGCAAAATGTCGGTCCCACATCATGCTGTGCATGCTGTGCCCTTGGGCCGACGTGAACATTCTCTTCGTGTTTATCAGGATCCATTGTTCGTGGCCCAGCAGACACATGGCTGCAACGGGAGAACATGCAAGAATGACAGAGTGGTCTGCTTACGCAATTGCGAGGCTCGGAATCCGAATCCGAGACTGTCGCTAAGCCCGAAAACCGCGTTGTGCGTTTGTGTGGCTGCCCCTGGTATCTCAAGGAACCCAGCTGGCTTTCTCGGCATTTCCATGAGCAGCTTTGCCGGTTTTCCACTCCAACTTGCTGCTGTGTAGCTGGCGAAAAGCAGAGGGGCCTTGCTTGATGGTTTTGGCACGTTAATCTTACAACATTCGGTAAAGTGAGGCACATGGCTGCATGTTGGCACCCAGCTGGACAAGTAGATATCTTATGCAAGTAGATCACACTCGCAACATGGCGTCAGAACCCTTCAGGGGTCGCATGACATCATGGCACAGCATCTTGCAGCATGAGGCAAAACACATCTCAGCACACATCAGTTTCATGTTCTTACTCTATGCGAGTGACAGCCGGTTGGCCTCCCAGAGCTGATATGTGGGCTTGGCGGCCATGACTTACTGGAGAGTTCCCGAAGGCTTCCACAGAATCTATTCTCTGACAAAAGATTGCCCCTGTCTTCCGCACGAGTTCCGCACGTGAGGAGGAGAAGATGCAACTGTTTTCGCGCTGGCCCAGCTCCTGCAGTCCCTGACCCAGTCGGCACAACGTAATCTTTACCTACTTGTAGCTTCCTGCTCGGACCGGCTAGAGAAGGAGTCAGTAGCATGCTGCACCTGTCTGCATGGTACATTCCCTAAAATGTACTGCTGCGGGCGCATCCAGGCATGCAAGGACTTGACTTCACAATCCTGTCAAAGCAGCAAAGCAAGGGCATCCCCCAGCCCCAACGTAGTGCAGAAAAGGCCCCCCCCCCCCCTTTCTCCCCCCTTCGCCTCATCCGCGCCATCTCTCCATCCGGTTCTGGGGGCTGGGCGGAGAGCTAACAAATGGCTTAGTTTTTGGGGTTACCTTGCTTGGCACCTTCGTATTGGTTCCCTCCTCATTGTACCCTGGTCTCTTTAAACTTGGGGTACAGACATGAACACCTTTAAATTGGTTTTTCAGAACTGTCTTGTGCTGATTTATCGGCAGTTTTATGGGCTCACATTAAAAAATCCGTGAAAATCAGTACAGCTACAAGACATAGCAAGAAAAATGGCGACCAGCACCCCCCATTATTTGGATGACAGTCCTTAATAAGGAATATAATACGGGGTACTAAGTAATGTTGCACCCGGTTTAGTGTGGGCGCCCCCCCCCCCCCCCTGAACAGTCGCGGGGGTGGATGGGGTCCTGAATAAACGGCCCCGGGATTTTATATGATTTTAATAGGGAGGAGTTTAGATAGACTAAAGAAGGATCCATATGAATCTAAAAGGATAAGCAATAATTAAGTAGTAATTAGTAATTCGTAGTAGTAGCAGTAGTAGTAGTAGTAGTAGTAGTAGTAGTAGTAGTAGTAGTACAGGATTTGGTTTTCAGGATTGAGCGTTTTAACTTAGTTTAAAAGCAAGCCCCAAATCCAAAAACAAATCCGGATTTCGGGAGCGGTTTGTCTTTATAGCGGGAGCCCCAAACAGTCAGCATGTCCTGAATAATTCGGCCAGTTTGTCTTTAAAGCGGGGGCCGATACTAAACCGGGTGCAACATTACTACAATCCCTATGAATCTATGAAGGACTGTTAGTATAAGGGCAAGGAGGAACATCCTAAGTCTTGGGTATATTTAAGGGTAACTTGTCCACAGACCCAGGTGGAGTGGCGGGAGCCGACCAGCCAGCGCTGTCGGCTACATCTACCGAGAGGCATCATCCTGATGTGCAACACTGCGCAGGGTCTCCCCTCTCCCTGCCTTCCGCTCCCCCTCCCTTCCCCTCCCTCCCCCGCTGTCTCTTTCTTCAAGTCTTTATTCATGTTTTTTTAAATTGTTTTTTTTGTTTTTCTCTCTCTCTCTCTCTCGCTCTCGCTGTTTTTGTCAGTTGTAGCATTCTCTCCGCAGAAGCGCTGCAGCTCCGGGCTTGCCAGGAAGGCGGCAACCTCCACCGCTGGGTGGTGCAGTCGTACGGAGGCGTACAGAACTTCGTGGCTGCCCATGCAGACGTGCGGTAGCCCAGGTTTAGGGTTTAGGGTATAGGGTTTAGGGTTTAGGGTTTAGTTTTGGAAAAAAATGCGTAGTATGGTGCACCAGCATTCTCGTGCCGAGGTTTTCGCTTTGGAACCAAGGAAGCCAGGCAGGATGCAGCAATCATGCGGCTACGCAAGTGAGAGACATCGAGACTTGATCGAGGCTCGGCTGGTTTGCCTGGGCTCAAGGTGTCTCAAGATAAACGGCATATCGGGCATGAAAACGCACCATACACTCGATGACTACATGCAAAGCCATGAAATCAAACCCGCGACAAGACACTGAAATCCTTTGCCCATCTCAGTCTGCAGATTGACCGACTTTCAACATCGACTGAGTGTGAGATGTGCTTTGCTAGCAGCCTCAGCCACTTCAAGCGGGCCATTGCAGAGGAAAGTAATCCGCATGGCGTTGCATGGCGTTAGGGTGCTTGAGCTGGAGGGCCGGGCACTCGGAAACTTTTCTGCCAGCTCCACTGCGCAGTCAGCATCTAGACGACACCCAGTCCACCACTGATCCATCAGAATCTAGTCAAGTCAAGATACATTTGTAGATTTTGTTTTATTATTCAACTATCTACTGTTGTCTTCTGTCTTTTTGTCTTTTTATCTTGTTTCTTTGCTCCCCAAATAGTCTACTGTTGGGGTTCTAAGTTCATTTAAGGATTGCCGACATTCTGAGGACTGTTGCCGGGTTCCTGGGCTCCTTGTCTCCCTTTTACTGTTCGGGGTCTTCGGTGGTGTAACTATCATGAAGCTTGTTATCTTGTTACAGATTATTACATATTAACATATATACCATATTATTTCACATTATTACATATTATTACATATTATTACATATTATTACATATTATTACATATTATTACATATTATTACATATTATTACATATTATTATATATTATTACATACTATTACATATTATTACATATTATTACATATTATTACATATTATTACATATTATTACATATTATTACATATTATTACATATTATTACATATTATTACATATTATTACATATTATTACATATTATTACATATTACGCATTGTTACATATTATTACAAATTATTACATATTATTACATATTATTACATATTATTACATATTGTTACATATTATTACATATTATTACATATTAATACATATTATAACATATGATTGCATATTATTACATATTATTACATATTATTACATACTATTACCTATTATTACACATTATTACCTATTATTACATATTATTACATATTATTACATGTTATTACATATTATTACATGAATAATAGTATATTTATTCTGCGACCAATCGAAGGTATCGGGCCATGCCCTCTGGCTGCGTGTGTCCTCGCAGACTTTGGGGCAGATGCCAGGGCCCTGCTCATGCATCTTGTCGGTTAAGGGCTTATAATGGGCTTATAGGTTTTCCCTAAACCCTAAACCCTAAACCCTAAACCCTAAACCCTAAAGGGGATTTATGGGGTAGCGGGCCTGCTGAAGGCTTTGTCATGGCTTGTCTATGTCCAAAGTGCTCACGTTGAGGTCGTCACTGTGTGCCGGGCGTTTTGCACTTAGAGTCAGGCTTCGATGAATGCCAGCTGAGATAGGGTTTAGGGTTTAGGGTTTAGGGTTTAGGGTTTAGGGTAGCCTGAGGCAAGGCGGCCAAGCACGCTCGCAAGGTGACCCGGTTTCCCGTGGCAAGCGCGCGGTCCTCGGAACAGCTCAGCTGCCAGTCACTCTTTGTGAACATTGTGCCTCTGAGGCTACTGAATATGGGAAAATCGAGCTTTGAGGGTTTTAAACGTTAAAAAAACCCTAAATCTGACACTACTGAATATGGGAAAATCAAGCTACAGAGTCAGCATTCTTGGAGTGGTCTATGAACGAAGTCCAAGTCCAGGATCAGTCGCTGTCGACATCAAAAGCGTAGATGGCGTGAAGGCAGGCTGGCCTATCCCCCTTGGGAATTATTTTCCATTTTTTGTTTATATGAAACTCAAGAGGATATTTAAAATAGTTTTTTATTAAGGTTCCAAGAGGAGTAAAGATGGGTGTGTGTTCTAAGTCAGGGTCTTTTTGGAAAGGGTGAGGTATGAGGGATGATACGCATGATCAGAGCATAGATATATTCTATATACTCTTACGTATACTGATTGGGTTTCTATATTCTATGCCAAAACATCCCTACATGCCCAACATCCGATGCGTCTCTGTGACGTCGTGATCCGACACTTCTAAGCTATAGAAAGTCTGACAACACCCTAAACTGACAAACAAAGCGCTTTAACCCTGAAATCTTAGACGCATCTGATTGACCACTGAGATTTTTGGCTTCCGACAAACAGTCCGTGTGCTTTTTGGGTTCAGGAAGGTTTGAGGATGTTTAAGGGAATGATTGGGATGGTTTGGGACTTCTCTTTAAAGCCCAATTGTGTGTGTGAGAGCCCATGTGCAGGTCATCCAGAAGCTTGCATCGACGGTCGACGTGTTCCTGGAGCCTTTCCGCCCGGGGGCCGTCATCTCAGAAATGTCTGGCGCCATTCTTCGGCACAGGTATGCAGCCTCTGAGCGGAGTTGTGGGGTTCAATACTAACTGACGCAGCGGCCGAAGGCAGCGGTTCACAGCGGCACACGCACACACGCACATGTGGTTCACACACGTTCGAGGAGGTGACTAGATGGGAGGAAAGTTCCACGCGATGACTGCGCGACTCGGTAGCTAACCGTCGATTTCCTGTGCGTCATCCCAATCCACATCATGGACTGCCCACCGCCACCTTGTTGGTATTCAACAAGAGCTTCCACAGACGCACATGTAAACCCAGTCATACCAGGAGCAGCTTCACTAAACAACATGCTGGAACACCATTGAACTGACCAGCGCCAAGCCTGAGCACGTGGTTTGCACAAGAAGCAAGATCAAACTTGAGGGCCACTAGCTGCCAAGGACCTTGTCTTTTCTCGCAGAAGCTTTCGGCGTCCGTCTTTGTACTTACGTGCCGCATTCACCTCCTGACTTTTCTCTGACGCTGTACCTAGCATATGAGCTATCGTCATTGCTACTCTGTTGTTCTTGCTTATGTTAAGTTGGCTATCGCTCAAGGTTAATGTTGTTTTGACTGTTCATGGCCCAAGGTGGTGGAGAAGCTTGGTTTGGGACCTGAGGCTCGGCAAACTGCCGCTAAGGTCAGGTTCAGATTTGTTTCGATGAGCAGGTGCTGTGCAGTCAGAATCCTCGTCTCATCTATGGCCGAATGACCGGCATAGAACTCAGAGCACATGATGCGCATCCCACTTGTGCATGTGAACGATGGGACCCCGAGGATACGGTCAAGGCGGAACGGAATTCAGTTCCATGGCCGGGCACGACAACAACTACCTTGCCTTGTCGGGCCTGCTTCTTATTTACCTTGGCGGTAGCAGCCACATGGGGGTTTGACAAAATGGGGATACCCTTCTAGGAGTCCTTGTCACCCATTATAGGAAACCCCCACATCCGAAGATGCCGGATGTGGTCAACATGCGGCCTGTGTGAGGCACTTTGGACTTCTTCAAGCGTGGTGATGAGAAGCCATTCGCTCCTGCGAACTTTGCTGGTGACTATGACCTGGCCTTACCCTACTTTTGTGCAATGCATCTGAACCACAAAATCGCATGAGCTAGGCAGGAGGAGCCATGATGCTGGCGATGGGTGTTCTTCTGGTTGGGACTCCAAGCGCTCAGCTTCTCTTGCGTCTTGCACCGGGGGCAGGAAAACCCTAAACCCCAAACCCGAAAACCCGAAACCCCAAACCCCAAACCCCATACCCCAAACCCGAAACCCTAAACCCTAAACCCGAAGAAGGTTGGGGATGTTGACTGAGGCCCTGCTCGAACGAAGCAAGAGCGGCTGCGGTCAGGTTATTGATGCAGCCATGATCGATGGGGCCAACTACACGGTGCCCCGATGTGCCAGATTTGTTGGGTTTAGGGTTTAGGGTTTAGGGTTTAGGGTTTAGGGTTTAGGGTTTAGGGTTTAGGGTTTAGGGTTTAGGGTTCAGGGTTCAGGGTTTAGGGTTTAGGGTTTAGGGTTTAGGGGTGGATTTGCAACAGCGTGTCCTTTGCCTGTGCTCTCTGACACTCAAGCCTGGCCTGCAAAGAGTTTCTGAGCAGGCGCTGCCGCTGTTCAAGTGGATGCAGTCTGGTTTTGTTCCAGCTCGAAACCCTGGAGCTTCTGACAAGCTTGTGGCTTTCTTACGCGCGTGTCGACTTGTAGCGCCGAGGTCGGAACAGATGGCCACGTAGTGGCCTCAGACTTTATCTTATGCCGGGGCCCTTGGGGAAGGCAAGGGGTGCTAGTCGAAGCTTGGCCTCACCCCTTTGTGTGTTGCTTAGGTCAGGCTCCGCACTGGTCAGATATATACCTCTGTAAGGAGGATCCGGCCGGATCCTCGAAGTCGGCACACATGTCCGATCAGCCTTGCCGAAGTTTTGATAGTTTCAGGCCAAGAAAGGCAGCCGCCAGTACGTCTCAGTGCGCCTTTGGGAACGGATGGGAGGTACAGAAGGTACAGTAGAATTCGATCTTTGCCAGCATGTGGGGGGCTCACGATATCAGCGGTACCTTTTTGGGGTCCTTACTTAAATGGGATCCTACTATATTTGGGGGTCTATGTTAGGGGTTCCCTCATTCTCGTAAACCCCTACGTGAACTTAAACTCTGACAGCCGTAATGTTCCCAGTTTTTCCCTAAACCCTAAACCCTAAACTCCCAGTTTTTCAAAGGTACAGGCGATCGAGCCCCAGTTCTACAAGGTGCTCCTGGAAGGACTTGGGCACCGCAGCTGCAGAAATGCAGCTTTGGGGGCATGTTTCAACCCGAAATCCTAGACAGCCCTGGAAAACCCTAAGAACCCTAAAATTCTTATAACCCTAGTAACCCTAATAACCCTACTAACCCTGATAACCCTAGTAACCCTAGTAACCCTAGTAACCCTAATAACCCTAATAACCCTAGTAGCCCTGGTAACCCTAGTAACCCTAAATCCCTAACTCCCTGGGCCGCATCCTAGGCTTGCAGGTGAAGAGCTGCCAGCACAGTGGGACAAGGAGGCCTTCCTTTTGCGCCAGCTCTTAAGGGCGAAAAACACGGCGTTTAAGAGGGTTACTAGGGTTGTTAGGGTTATTGGGGTTATTGGGGTTATGAGATTTTTAGGGTAATTAGGGTTTTAGGAACTGACAAAGAAATTCGGAACAGCGAAAGATTAGTTGGGGCTCAAATTTTCTGGATGCTGCTGAAGCAAGATGAAGCAATTTAGCAAGGCCTGGCCTGAGATGAAATCCCGCTTCGCCGCGATATTCCAAACCAAGACCCGCGACGAATGGGCGATTCGCTCAGAGTTACGGCTCACCTGAAGGCTCCAATGTAGTTCCTATTTGGGTTAGTAACAGGGGATTCTTGGATACTACCCCAAAAAGGTACTACATAGGAGCCTTTGGGCAGAGACATCCAGGGAGGCGCAGCTCCTGATGTTGATTGCTCCCCATGGTTTACCATTCTCCTTTAACAGACCAGCACGTTCCGAGTTGTCCCCGGGGCAGCCAGTGCCTTAAGGCCCGGGTGTTTGCGGGCACAGACGCATGCTGTGTCCCCGTGCTGAACGCCACGGAGGCTGCGCCGTCCTCAGCCCAATGTGAGTTCAACGTGCACGCAGTGGCAAGCAGATGCTGAGATCCCGCCTAAACTTAAACAACAACCTAGAGGAACCCCTGAACACTGAAAAGCCCCATGTTAGGCTGCACATCCTCACAGCAGAAGGCGGCGCAGCCTAGAGCTCAGTGGAGTAAGTCAACGCTCACCCTCTTGTGCTTTTGTGAGCCTTATCGTTAGTTATTCTACTACAATTCCTATTCTTCTTATTTTTACGATTAGTTTTCTGCTCCTTCTTCTTCTTACAATTAGTGTAATGGTTATTATTGGAATTACAGTAGCATGTTGTTGTTCGAATCATAGTTGCTGAGGCTTTGAGCCAACACCTGGCGGAAGCCCAAGAGACAGAAAGCACATCTTACAGGGAGTTAACTCATGGGCCCCTACTGAGGTTTTAAGTTTAGGGTCTAGGGTTTAGGGTTTCTAGGGTTTAGGCCCTTAAAGGTCCCGCTGTGCAATCTGCTACCGGGGCTCTAGCCTCCCTCCCTTCTGGCGCCCTTGAGGCTCACCTGGAGCCTATGAGCCCGCACCGGCACCGAAGCTCAGCCGTACCCCGGGCTCCGTGTGCGGGACTCGGAATAGGGTTTAGGATGTGGGGTTTAGGGTTTATACGGTTTAGGGTTTCCCTGAACCCCAAAATCCCTAAACCCCCTAAACCCCTTAACCCCCTAAACCCTAAACCCCCTAAACTCCTGGACCCCTAAACCCTCAAATTCGAAGCGCGCTATACTGCAAACAGGCCGCGGCCTCGCCCCGTGCCCGGCGCCAACACAAGAGAGGTGCCTGGAAGCATCAAAAAGACGGGATTTAGGGTGTGTGTGTGTGTGTGTGTGTAGAGTCGTCCTCAACCGGGGTTAAAATGTTTTGGGTTTTGGGTTTAAGGTTTAGGGTTGAAGATTCGCGAGACTCCGGACTTCAATCTTAAGTCCACCCTCCAAAACCCTATGAAACCATCCACTTCACAGTTCTAAAGCCCTCAAGCAGTAGCTACACTTCAATCCCGAGGCCACGAAGGTCCTAAACCCGAAACCCTAAACCCTAAGCCCTAAACACGCATGAGGTGTGGGATCATGTGGGGCCTGAGGATGCTCCAGGGCCAAGGGGCGGACCGTCTTTCGGGGGTTAAGGGTGGGTTTAGGCTTAAGGATAGGTTTAGGATTTAGGGTTTTTGGTTTAGGCTTCAGGACTTAGGGTGAAGGGTTCTGGGTTTTAGAGGGGTTTGCTGGCGGGATGCCTGGGAATGTTAGGGACCACGCTCGCTTCGTAGGTGCTGCTGGACAACGGCTTCTCAAGAGAGGAGGATGCGCCCTCAGTGGGTGTGGGTCTGTGGATGGTGAAGTTGTGAGTGAAGTTATCTACCGAGACGAAAATATGAGGTGGACAACCTTATGAAGGAGGGTGTGGTTGCCGAAAGTCGCAAAGAGCCGTCAAAGCTTTGACTCTGCGAAAAAGTGGCCGTGAATGCGCCTGCCGCTAATCCTCATGCTGCCACATGACACACACACAATCGCAAGCCTGATCGCCAGTGACACATAGAGTGGCGCCTTTGCTCAGATTGCAGGCGACAGTTGCCCGACCATCCGCCTTCGAAGTGCTGACGAGCAGATGGCGAGCAAGCTTGGAGCCTTTACCCTGGCTTTGCACTTCAGTGATCTGCAGTGCGCATGTGCAGTTCGCAAACTCGGAAAGACTGTCTGGAACTGCCTATCGGCTCAGAAGACGAAGAAGATCTCCCCCCCAAAGTCTGGCAGCCCTGTCTGGCACCCATGGCGACTGTGCCAGTGAACCCGAAGCCCTTCCTGAATGACCTAACGGGCACCATGGCTGAAGGTATTCTGGTTTTGTGTTTCAATGTGTTTGCTGTTCTTTGCAGTGCGAGTACTTGTAGAGGAGAGTGCAAGAGGCCATCTGGTTACAGGCAACTGAGACGATCTGCTTCAGATGCCACAGGCAAGCGTTTTTTTTCTCGCTGAAGCTGTTTGAAACCAAGGCAAGCTCGTGCTTACGAAGCTGAAATGGGGCACCTCGGATGAACTTGAATCCCCTTGCACAGGGAGAGCATAGTAAAAAGCCGCCGCCGTTTAATCAATGGCAAAAATAAATAGAAGTCCGACATCCAGATGTGTCGAGACATATGCTTTGTGGCATGATGCCTGAACATGCAGGCTTCAGGCCTCAGTCAGCCAGTCTCACCTGTGCATTGGCTCGGAGCATGGTCTGCTGCATAAACAGGGAAGTCCAAGCGACAGTCTGATCACGTGTGCCTTGAAACCCTATATAAACCCTAAACTACCCCAAGCCCTAAGCCCTAAACCCGAAACGACAAACTTGGGCTGTGAGGTATGGAGTACAAAGGCACCCTGAAGTCCATTGACCCTTACATGAACCTCCAGCTGCTCAACACAGAGGTGCGTGTAGTGACTGCCTGGTGCATTGTGTGTGTGTGTGTGTCAAGACTTCCTGCCTACCCCTGGTCACTCCTAAGAATCAGAACCTATCACAGCCCACCTTTCAAGGTCCTCCCACTACCATCTCCCCTGGAAAAAGGCCCCGCATGCGTTCAGCTCTCTTTATCCTGGCACTCTGAACTTGTCAACTCATGCGCGTGTTTCTTCCCTCCTTCGCTACATCATCTGTTTTAGGGCCCATCCGGAGTTCCGAGTTGCCTAGTCACCCCAGTCCGTGCGGAGTCCGATCACATGCCCGCAGAGACCCGAAAGCATCGGCACAGGAGTGGGTTGACGGCAGCTTTCGGGGCAACCTTGGCGAGGTCTTCATTCGCTGCAACAACGTCCTGCAGCTGTGCGGTGACTTAGGGCTTTATGGAATTTTGCGAAAATCCTTGTCGGACGCCAGGGTCTACCGTGTTGTTTCCTTGGGGCATTTGCGCAGGTCCTTTGCGTATGGGGTGCTCTCTGTCCACCATTACAATACAAACAAATGTTTCAAGCATGCGGCAACTGGGGTTGGCCTCTCTGCGTAGTGATGTACTCTTATTGCGGGCGTTAACACCCACATTCCTATTGTTGATGTTGTCCTGTGTGGTCCTTTGCTGTTTGCTGTAGGGCAAACATGGCAGAACTGATTCTGGTAGAATACTGTAGCACAGCCAACAAATTCCAGGATGCATGCCGAGCTTGCGGTGCCCAGGTACATTCGCGGAATGGCTGATGAGGAGTCAGATATGGACTGAGCAAAGTAGACTGGTCTGATTGGTAGACCTGATATAACTTGACATGGGAGGCAGGGATTGCTGGCTCCGCCATGTCCTGCAAATGATTTGTGCCGGTGCAGTCCATGCTGAGTGCATGGCTTTCACGGCATCGAGCTTAAGTCTTGTCTCTGATCAAGCTCAAAAAGCGCTTGGCTGCATGTCCAACAGGCCGTGCCGGTTGACATCAATGCTCCTCTTACCCATCAAAAGAAGTGTCAGGAAGTTCGTTCAGAAATCTTAAAGAAACCGAAAGCCAACATCCTAAGAGCCCCGGAATCACGGAAGAAGCTGTCTTGAACGTGGTCCACCAGCCAGTCTGGGAGGCCCCGAGTTTCAGGCACAGTTTTGCTGGCTGCGCAAAAAGGAAAAGGCACCCGGCTTGAGGACGGAGGGAAGTTGCGGGCTGGGTGGAAGCAAGATGGCATGCCTGTCAAAAGCTTTGAGTCTGCATCATTCTGGGAGGTTCACGATACTCGGCATACCTTATTGGGGTCCGATGATAAAGGGCTCCTACTATTTGGGGGTCTATATTAGGGGTCCCCTATTTTCGCAAGCCCCTTCTGCATCCCATCAGCCCAGTTGACTCCACCGTGCCACTACTTCCAGATGGGGCTGTGCACAAAAGGTGCAGCTTGCAAGCCTGGCTCTCAGCACGGCCGACATGGGGGTTTACGAAAATAGGGGGCCCCCAATTTAGGCGCCCAAATGGTAGGAGTCCCTTATATTCAGGACCCTAAGAAGGTACCCATAAGATCGTAAACCCACACATCTGTAATCTGTATTTACTTTGTCGATGGACAGAGTCTTTCGGAGTTCTCAGGTTTTCCCACAGCCTTGCTGGCACGCTGCCAAGACAGGCTCATGTCGCACGGTCGGCTGCAGGGGATTGCACCACGTTCCCGCTGAGTGACTGTTGAGAAGGTAGGCTAGGCCTCCTGACAGGAGGAAGTTCTGCGCATGGAAACCTTGCGCTTGCAGGCGCGATGGGCAGGGATAGTGCTTGCAATGCGGCATGATGCAGCATGCCCTACTAGCAGAAGCAGATTGGGGATGCTTGACATGGAAGGTGGAGTACTACTTGAGTGATGACAACCTGTTGACCGACAGCTTCTTTCAGGCCAAAATGCCTGTTGCCAGTTTCAGGAACCTGGCTCAAGTACCAGAGCATCTTTTGAGGACTTGATCCACAACAGCGAGGGAGGATGGATTGCAGTGGACAACTTTCTAGGCCTGCAGCATCGGGAGTCCAAAACTACCTGTCAAGAGCAGATCAGGGAGATGGTTGGCGCAGCATTTTGGCATCAGGGAATCAAGAACATGAATCAAGGCGAATCAAGAGCATCCATGCTTCACATAGCGCACGCTCACAGGCTGCCCGCGTATCCAGCAGCTGCGAGCCACCGCCGCAGAGGTGCCCATCCGCGAATCGATCCACCCAGAGGGCCCAATACTCCTTAGCTAAGGTATACACCTTAAACTAGAAAGGGATCCTTAATCTGATTTAAGGAATAGTCCTTAAGCCATAAAAGGATCCTGAATATGATTTAAAGAATATTCCTTAGTTAAGGGGCATTGGGCTCTTTGGGCAAAGACGGTACCAGCGCCTCCATGTGCTCGTTCAGCTCGTCGCCGCCCTGCGCTGGTCGAAGCAGCTTCGCCTGCGTGAGTGGCCGGAGGGAAAGGAGGCAACCGTCGGCCAATGAATAGTATGAAATATATCATACTAGGAGTTTAACTTCAGTAATTAGTTAGCCATCAATAAATCCATGTTAAATATGTGCAGTTCGGTGCATCTCATGTGAAAAGCACTCAAACTCTTCAGAGGCCGTGAGCCGCACCTCCCCTCCGCCAAAACTGCAGGCGCCCCTACTCTCTGCGATCTTCCACGAGCTGGTGTAACACGCTGTGAGGGTTTAGGGCCTTTTGGGTTTTGGGGTTTTGGGGTTTAGGTAAGTTGTTGTAGCTTGTGCTTGGTGCACCTTTGACTGACTCTTGACCGCCCTTTGCATCAGTTGACAGGTGCCGCATGGAAATTCAACTCCTGCTCCAGCGGGGGAAGAGTCCCTAGATGAGCGGCGATATCCCCAGACTTCAAGCACCACTGGTGAAAGGTAACATGACCGAAGAACCACTCTTGTCCTCTGTGCGCTTGAGGCCACTGGCTCTTCTGCGGGACTTCGCCGCAGGATGGGAGGTCCTTGCCCAAGATATTTGGGGATCCACACGATGATGAGGCGTTTAGGGTTTTGGGGCTTTATTGTCGTAATTGAGCTCCTTACCAGAGCTTAAAAGACAGGCCTTTTACATGGACCAATCTTGAGCCCTTGGCTGTTTAGGGGAGAAAATACAAGAGTGCTTGATAAGGTATGTTACAGGGTATATGATAGGTATACAAAGCCCCCAATGATTCGGCGCCCACATGAGGGGCATATATACTTCAGACCAACAAAAGAGTTCATGGGGCAAAGGTAGCCTGGCCACTCACCACGCGATCCTTCACGGTGTGAGGCCTTGGTCGAGGATCTGGATCGCAGATCCTTCTGCTTTGTGAAGCCGAGGAGCGCTTGTTGCCGCCAAGAGCCGCTGATGTGCTGGTTTAGATGAACAGACTTGCGATTTTCAGGACATCTCCCGAAGATTTGCTTCGGCAGGCAGGGAAAGAAGTATCCACCGCATCTAGTGCAGACGGGTCTTCGCTCAGGAGTTCGATGTGTTGCTATCGTCTGCGCACTGGCAGACACTGTTGCGGACCGAGTCAAAGGTACGGTCATGAACTGCTCCAGGGTCCAAGACCCAAGCGCAGGTGTAACGCCAACAAAGAATCCCCGACTCCCCAACAAACCACCCTTTTTGGGGGCCTTGCCCCTGTGCTGAGGACAAGCAAAACAGGTGCTGTCACACGAAGCACTGCATGGTGTGGCCCTTGGTTCTGCAGCGATCTCTGCCAGGGCCTTTAGAGAAAGAGTTTTAGGCTGGCCTGTTCTCCCTTATACTAACAGTCCTTAATAGGGATGATAGTAACCCCCTATTATAATGCCTATGAAGGACTGTTAGTATAAGGAGAACATCCCAAAGTTTAGGGTTGGTGAAGCATCTGCAGGTATGTGTCTCCAGGATGCTGCTGCCGGTACGTCTATGGTGACACTGCTGCTCTAGCCTTAGCCGGCTGTAGTTGACCTCAGTACATGACCAGCACAGAACCTAAACTTGGACGCATCAGAACCCCATGTGCCACTTGCATTCGTTCCAGTTTATCATCATCTTTGGAGACCCCCTAAACCCTAGACCTTAAACCCTAAACCGGTTGGCTCAGGTGCTACCCCGTGACAAGCCAGAGTGGCTTGCTGACATTGAGGCGAGAAGCTGAGGGAGGGTCAAAGATGTCCGAGTCGCAGCCACTGCTGAAAAAGCCCCTGCTGTGCCCTAATATGGCTATAAGTGCAGTTGTAGTAGCTACAAGTACAGTTACAATTGGTTAGTAAGTACCATGAAACCTCCAAATACAAGTTCTTCAGCCCGACAACGCTCAAAGGCCAGAATACTTGGAGAGCTGTGCGGGCTGCACCAAGATGAGTGGCCGAATAGTCGTGGACTTGGCTGCAGCAGATCGAAAGTAAGCAGACCGGGAGTATAGCCGAAAATGCTGTTGGGGCCGTGGGCATTCAAAACGCACCCCAAGTGCAGGCGTGAACATGAACCTGTACGAGGATGAGGCGCGCCCCTGTGAATTTGCAACAATGCCATCATTACAACATGCACGTGATTATGAAACTGCCTCGCCGCGACAGTCACAAAACGTCGGCTGGCACTCTGATGACGAGGCAATCAGAGCGGTCGATGTTGGCTGATGTTAATGATGCTAGAGGGTTCACGATGCTGCTTAAGCCTTGCGTGCCCAGGGTCTCTTTCGCGGCTGCCAGGCAGATTGCTTGGAGCCCAGTCAGAAAGCGCGTTCAGGAACCTTTCTTTCAAGGGAACTGTGGGGTTTAGGGTTTAGGGTGCATGCAGAGGTCGAATCATCTCAGCATCCTGGGGCGCATCTCGAAGGTTCGAGGTTGCCATGAAGGAGACCACACTGAAGACTTGCTGATGTTTAGGGTTTACCCAAACGCTCCAATGTAGCTCCATTTTGGGTTAGCAAAAGGGGGTTCTAGTATACTACCCCAAAAGGTACTACACAGGAGCCTTTGGGTGGGGTTTAGGGTTTAGGGTTCAAAGGGAACTGGAGCAGTGAATATAGGTACTGTGCTACGCTTATGACATTTTCAGCCAGCCACACACTGGGAATCAATGAAGGAATTCTTGCAAAACTTTGCTTTGGAATGTTCGAAAGTCTTCCTGTTCGTTTTTTCATCCTCACAAAATCTACACAAAACCTTCACAAAATCTTCTTCGAAGATGTTTCGTTTATTCGAAGATTTCCGCGACTTTGAATCCCTGTCGAAAATGTTCGAAGATTTCGGCGACTTCTGAAGTTCCTTTCGAAGATTTTGTGATGATTTCTCGACGAAGTCGGAGCCAAAATGTTGGAGAGGATTTGTCAAAGGTGTTGTTGAAAAAATATCTTCGGTTTATTATCATAGCCTAGTCTATGGCTCTCAATGTCTCATCATGCTATGCTGTTGAGTTTTATGGGGGGGGGGGGTAGGGATGTTAAGCTCAATGGGTTCTGATTTCTTGCTTCAAATGCTAAATACAAGGAGCTTGCTGTGTTGCTCCTGCAGTTAGTTACTTTGGGCGTTTATGCAGAACACGGCAGGTTCGCGTTCTGCGTTCCACCAGGATCGAAACCATGTCTCCGGCAAGCCCAGCGTCTTCCACGACACGCTGAAGAGCGTCATTCTCCACTCTGGCCGTAAGCTTAGCCTCTTCTGCCAGGTGTTGTATGAACATTCCCTATAATTAATCAGACCCTAAACCCCCCAAAAGCCACAAGCACAGCTCTGAACTACTCTGAAGGTGATCTTTGCAGCATGGAAGGGCTTTTCCAGAAGCTGGCACCTGAGCATCCGTCCATGGGCGCAGTTGCCACGGTGTGGTAATGGGGCGTGGCTGAGTTGAGGGAGAACGACAAAGCGGCTTGTAGTCGTCCCGAGGCACTTCTCCCATCAAGTGGCCAAGGCACTCCGGAATACATCGCTGTGTAGCAGACCATCCTTGGGAATCCTTTAGCCATGTCGACAGGGGAATTCTGTGGAGAGTCCGAAGTCCTCGGCGTCCACAAGTTCCAGCACGGACTCTGTTCAAGAGCATCTTTGATGCGCTTTGTGTGAGAAATGTGAGGATGGCACGTTCAGGCCCCTACGCTCACATTGCCCCCAAAACTACTCAGCTCCTTTAGCCTCCGAACTGAGGACGTCCAAGTACAAATCGGCTTCCTGGCTGCATGAGGTTTCCGAATTCAGGGGGTGCCTGTTCTTGGGTTTCTATACTAGCACTAATACGGATCATGATGATTAAGGGGACAAGGGGCACCCCTAATTTGGCCTTGCTTGCACTGGCTGAGGTCCTTGACCCTTGCGAACTCAGCCAGCATTTAGGACCCATCAATTGGTGGGAAGGAAAACTCCCAAATTCTTTTTTCCCCGTTGCCCAGATTCCCCAGCAAAAACACGAGTCCTGTAAAGATTCTGAAGTTTAAGGTAAAAGCAGATGAAAGCGAATAATGTGAGAGAGAGAGAGAGCGAAGGGGGACGTGAAATGAGAGAGAGAGAGAGAAAAAAAAAAAAAAAAACAAAAGATAAAAAAAGAGAGACGCTTGAGGGATCATGTTCGCGGAGGGGGGAGTGTTCCTCGGAAGAAAACCATAACTTCTGACGCTCCGTGATCCACCTCGCCTGGCTCCTCCACCAGGGCTAGCTCTTCCGAGGGTTATGGGGGGTGGTTAACGATGCGGCGGATGGAAGGTGGGGGGAGAGTCACCAAATAACAGGCGACATCTGTTGTCCGTTTTACATTGTCGGCCCTGGTGGCTAGCGGCAGGGGGGGGGGGGGGGGGGGGGCGAAGGGGAAAAGAGGGTATTCGTTCAAAGCAGAAGGTACCAAATGAAGGCGGGGTGGGGTACCCGGCTGGGCCGCTTTTTGCGGCCCAGCCACCTACCCGAGGCCTCGGCGGATTAAAGGACATTTTGTGTTTAATGTTTATCCTTTTTCTTTCGTATGAAGATATGAGAGGAGCATTCGTGGGGGTCATTGAGGCAGCTGGATGACGTGCGGGGGGACGGGGGGGGGGCAGGGCGGCCAACAAAGAGCCTTTGCGAAAGCTCGCTCAGCATGCGCCTGTGTCGATGTGTGTCTCTGCTTGAGTTACCTAAGTTGGACTTGCTACGCGGAGTCAGACGGAAGTAGGGGACAGGGCCTTCAAGAATCCAAGATTGTTGCAGGGATGAATGATCTGCGTGCTCTCTTTGAAGCTTTTCCAGATTGGTGCCCCAGCTGGAGGCTTGAAAGACAAACGCCCTGAGTTGGATGGCATGGGGGGGTCGGGTCATCCCTCTCGCTGCTCAACTGGCCCCAACGGACTTGCACCCTTATCGGGAGGTTAAGCGTGCAGGCAGGAGACAAGGAAGAGAGCAGGACCCCTTTGATAGCAATAGAAAGTACTTCAAAAGTATGTCTCTTCGTTTCTCGATTCCTTAAAGTCTGTCTCTGAGTTTGCCGTTTTCAGAGCATGCCTTTTTGGATTAGCTTTTGCTAGGGGGACCCGGCACCCTTGTAACAGCCACCACCCTGCCAAGGAAGCAGCTCGGGCGTTTTTCCTGAAATTCTGGGCTTTGGGTTTTTTGCTAGTTTATCATGGAAAAAAGCAAACTTTGTGGCTGAATTCCAAGCATCAGGGTTGAGTGGAGCAAGCAAGAGAGGTCTTGGGAATCGCCAGGAATGCCGCAGCACAATTCAGCACATGGTCTAAGGCTCGAATCAATCTCACGTGGCGCTACATCGCCGGAGCCTCAGTTTGGGGTTGAGGGTTTAGGCTGATGCCCTCTCGTCATCCTCAACGGAGGTCAGTCATAGATCGTACTGTCGTCGATCCTGGCCGGAGAGCGAGAGTCCAGCACCCCAACCGCGTTAAGAGCGGCTGAGACGAGCTCCAGGCAATTGCTTTTAATTTGCGCCCGTTGGCCATCATTTCCCGCCGCCAGAAGACGCCCGGGGGCAATCGGAGAAAGCTTCATGGTGGTTTTGAGCCAAAAACCGAAAAATCAGTTAGCCTTGGGTTTGCAACATGGTTTGCGGTGGGAAGCACAGTCCCAGCGCTCTGTTCCCTCGTTTCATTAGCAAAAAAGAGCAGATATAGTATGGACAGACGCTGTCTTCTTGGCAGCACCAAATGCCAAACAAGCTTTTGGTGCCTGCAGCATACTTGGAAAGCCAGATTACGCTAGACCCAGAAAGGTGACCATGAATTGAGGAGGACCGGCTAGAGGAAAAAGGTTTTAGAATAGTGGATCTTGGTGGGTTTACATATATGTCTCAGCAATCTCTTCGGCACAGTCGGCTTCTGGTGGCCAGCTGCATTTGAAGAAATGCAGCGTTAACGCGCTGGTAGCTGCGATTGGGCCTGCACATGCCTGTTTCCTGTTCACGATATCGCCTGATCTTCCCTTCGCAGGCGCACTCGTAGCTGACCCTTCCGTGGGATCGCCGCAGTCATCTGTTGTTTAAGAACAGGTGGCATGCTGTGAATGCGGAAGTCTGAAATCCATGCCTGGTCACGGGTTCACAGCTGAGCATGAGCAGTTACAGGATCTCGGTAGGCCCTTGCGACATTTTAAGTTTTCCCTTATTGGGGTTTAAGAGCATCATATTCAGGAACCCTAAACCCTAAACCCTAAACCATATTTTTTTTAGAGGGTTCTAAGGGCCATCCTTGGGATTGTCAGAACCCAGGCTTCTGAACAGGCAAGCTCCTGCTGAAAAGTATCCTGTAACTCTCATGTAAAGTTGGGAGAGACCCTGATCATGCAGCAGAGCTATTCTCCAAACAGGCTTTTCTGAAGCTCGTCGGCTGAGGGGGGTGCTGGGGGGGCCAGGAATGGCACTGGACTGAAGAGATCGCTTCGCAGCATTTGGCTTCCAGGGCGTAAACCAACCGATTCCACCGTCAGGAGTAGCAGGCAGCATTACCCTAGCAAGTCCGAGAGAAAGTGGAGCAGCGGTGCAAGAACGGGAGTAGCACCGGCAGTCCTTTCCCGCAGAGAGAGAGAGAGAGCGAGTGGCTACTGCTTTGTACATTTTGGTGCAGAATGTGGACGAAGGAATCGAAGCCTACCTCTCAGATCCATGTGTTGCATGAATTCACTATTCACTACTCGCTCTGTACACTTGAGTGCCCGGCTTGTCTCGGAGCCCACCAGGTGGGATGGCGTCAAGGTGAATCTTGATCCAGAGCAGCTTTCAAAGCTTCAGGAAGCCCAGATTCAGAACCACTTCGATGGTTTGCCCATAGCAAAAGGTCCTGTTGTCCATGGCGTGAGGACCGCAACAAGCTCTTGGACATCTTAGAGAACCAGGGGCAGCAGATTGTGCCGAGGAGTGCATATGGAGAGGGTGTTGATTTCCGATGCTTCTCTTGCCTGGTGCAAGCAACGCTTTTCGTCGCCATGCTGCGCTAGATGATGAATCCAAGGTGGTGGTGGGCGATACCTCTTCAGGCAAGTCGACGACAATTAACTTTCTGCATCCCGACGGCAAATGGGGTGGCAAATGGCTGCAGCACACAGCGCACAAGTTGGTTCGACCCAAAGAGCCCCATACCCCCTTAATTAAGGAATATGAAAATACCTTACATCATAAGCAGGATCCCTATATATTTTAAGGTATTTTCCTTAATTAAGGGGTATTGGGCTCTCTGGGGACTTGGTCCAAGGTTGGGCTACCCTTTCAACTTTGTCGCGCAGGGCATTGGCACTCGCCGGTGCGACTGAAAGGATGCCACGGGCTTTTGCAGTGCAATGACACCCTGCCAGGCCATGCGTAATGACCCTGACCCCCGACCCTGAGCGCGACAAGGCGGGGTGGGGAAGGGGGGCCATGGAGTCGAGTGAGAACGACTCCACGACCCAGCAGACACATGTGTGCAGGTGCTTTTCCGGACGAAGTTTCAGAAGAACGACTTCACAAAGGAGGAGGACTTCACATCCCTGGCAGATGCAATGGCCCAAGGGCAGCAGCTGACAACCACCATTGTGTGGAGTGTGTGTGGCGTGCGGAAGAAGTCAATATAAACACAAAGTCACAACTGCGAGAGCGCCCCGGGCACTGGGAGATTGGTTCGGCGGCACAGCTGTGTGTTCGCCGTGCGATGCGGTGTCGGTGTCGATTTCTTCTACTTAGACGTAGACGTAGGAACCCCATGTGAAAGCCTTGTGCAAGCACTGGGAAAGCAACCTCCAAGCCGATCAACAAAGGTGGCCAACTTGGTCCGTGCAGTCAACGACCCACGAGGTCATCCTGAATGGCCGCGCCTGACAAGTTGCAATGGGAATATGCGGTCCGTTCTCGAAATTCGGGTCCATCCTTGGTTGCCCTAGCGTGTGCGTTATCACAAGGACCCCAGGACCAAACAGGGGGCCCATAGTTTTCAGAACTGACCGTATATCTAGGGGGGGGAACAGACGAGAGTCACGACTGTGCGGTCTGCGAAGAATGCCAGGTTTGACTGTTTGAACCCGGATCGTGCTTGTACCTCAAAGTTCTTTCGCCAACGCAAAGGAAATTGCGGGTCATGTTGAAGCTTGTGCTGAGGAGCAGTTTCGTGGACAGATGCCCCCGATGGTAAGACCGGACGATGCATTCGACGAGACGCCCGTGTATGCAAGGAGCTGAATGCTGAACTCCGCAGCACAACCCTTGTCGTTCCAGGTGTTTTTAACATTTGCTGCGTTACTGGCGAACAAGGTCCAGCTGTTCCACAAGGACATCGATTGTCCCATGCGGCTCGTGGACGTCCCTGGTGATGGCCTCAGAGAATGCTGATTGCTGGCAGCTGCGGAAGTAAGTGCGAGGGCCGGTTGCCCTGACTGCAAAACCCCCTATTACAGGTCTCAGTCGTGGCAATCGCCTGACAACCAAGATTGCTTTGTCATTCATCAAGCTGCGTGCTGAGATTGTTGCCAGTGCCTGCGTACCCCGAGGTCCCTATAACCTCTAAAAAGTGAACTGGTTACAGGCTAAACCTTTTGGCGTGTTTCCGGCCTCCTAGCTAAGGCCGGACAATGCGGTCATCTTGGTCGTCGGAAAGGAGTCACTTCCTGTGATGCATGCAGGTACTGTAGGTGGCTAAGATGAGTGAGGATACGCAATGGTATGCATAGATGATGGGCCGCCTCAACTTCACACTCTGAACACTCCAAACTTTCGTCCTTTGCATCTTGCCGGGTTTCCCTCTCCAGGACCATCCGAACAACGGTGGCTTCCCTCATCTGGCCGCGGCCATGAGGCGCGGGAGCCAGGGCTTCGACTCGGGACTTTCGTGGGGTTCTTGTCGGAGTGAAGCGGGTGTACTGTGCGACTGAAGCTGCCTCAGATTGATATCAAGAACTGCGAGTCCGGACCGGTCCTTCTTTTGTTGTGTTGATTTTTGTGTTGCAGGGAGTGCTCTCGCACCATTGTCGTTCAGAACTTTGCCAACACGAAGATCCAAGACAACCAGGCGCAACATACCTACCCGTGCCTCATAGCATGACCATGAGCAAGCCAAGCGTTGCGTTTGCGATTTAGAAGCATCTCGAAGCTCAAAACCACACCTCAGGTGACAGAGAACTTCAATGTCATCTATGACAAGATGAGCGGGCGCACTGCTTTGCGCCCGGACATTGGGTTCTTGAAGTCAGTAGCATGCAATCAGGAAGAACTCCTGTAGCTAAGCTATCTTTCCCGACGCTCGTGAATATCCTAAGCGGTTCCTCTTTGCATTGGTTTTCCGGTTTCGGTTCTCGGGTTTGGGGCCTCCTCATGAACCCCTCTTCAAGCATGAAGCTCAACTTGAAGGGTGACCCCAAGGGGGGGGGGGGGGGGGGGGGGGGGGGGGGGGGGGGGGCGGGGGGGGGGGTGACGGGAGGCGGGTGCGGGGGGGGGGGTGCGAGGGGGTTGTGTTGGCATGAGGTTCTGATTCTTAACTCTTAGCAGTCAAGCGGAGTTTACATGGAAGAGTTCTATGTGTCATACGGCTAGAATGATCCTCAGCGCAATCGCCGTTCTTAGAACCCTAAGCCCGAAACCCTCAACCCAGCATCAACCATCTCTAAGGATTTGGTGCTTTACTGCATTGACTACGGCTTGCCCTACGAGCCGGGACTTCCCTTGTGGCAAGAAGGTCCCTGCTTGCCAGCCCCGAACTCCGTTTTAGAATTTTGTAAGGTAGAGCTTGGAGGGTTCAGGCCGGGGGTTCAGCAGCTTAGTAGGAGATGGCTGCATTTAGGGTTTAGAGTTTAGGGTTTAGGGTATTCTCTACATGTGCTCGCATGAAGTGCCCAAATTCCGGGCTCAGAAACCGCCTGTGTTTGACACCCATTGATAGATCTGCGGCGGAGTCCTGGATGCCCATCCTGCACATCCTTTCTTCTTGATGTCCTCAGCTTGATTTTTGAAGACAAGGGGAATGCTAGACGGCCACGATGTTAAACCCCAAGCCCTAATCCCCAAACCCTAAATCCTCAACCCTAGCCAGGCTACGACCAGCAGGATTGGCACAAGATCAACAAGGAGCAAGGTTTGCAGGCAGACGAGACCTCAGACAAGCTTGGGGATGGTAGGATTGGAACCTCAGCTAACCAGTTCTTAGTAGGGCATCTGGGAATTAGGTACCCTATGCACTCCCAGAATGTAAGGTACCTGACTCCTAGTTCTCTACTAAGAACTCGAAAGAAGCTAATTTCGGGCCACAACATGGCACAAGATTTACTCGTCCACAAGACACTGGGACATCCCTTGGACAGAGCCCTGAGGTGCTTGGCCCTTAGCATGATTCCCCATGACCCTAAAGCCGTAATGGTGTGTGGCTGGTTTGCTGCAATCCCAGGGTTGGCATGTCCAGATTCTTGCCGTCCAGGTCCGGAGAGCCATGGTGCAACACACAGAGATGCGAGAGAGAGCCTCAGCGCGTTGCATCCGAAGCATTGATGGATGTGAGATGTGAGGCCAGACCCAGGCAAGCCCAAACCATTGATAACTGAGGCAAAGCAGCTGCAAGAGCGGTTCAAGGACCGAAGCCTTGAACCCTAAACCATAAACCCTAAACCCTAAACCCTAAACCCTAACCCCTAACCCCTAAACCCTAAACCCTAAACCCTAAACCCAAACCTACTTTAGAGGCCTTCTGTATCGCCGTTCTACAGATGCAGCTTTGTTTGGAACGTTCCGGCGGTGGAAGTTGGCAGGACAGCAAGGTGTTCTCCAACGTGATTGTGCCAGGAATCGACCTGGCCCTTGCCTTAGGAGTTGAGGTTATCAGCATTAATTATTGCCCTCATAGAGTTTGGGGCCCCTAGAGTGCTTATGCAGTTTTCGTTTCGTCGGGCTTTGGGCTCAGGGAGTATGAAGTTTACAGGGGTTAGAGAGATTAGGGTTTGCAACAGCGCAAGCTTTCGGGCTGAATCTGGTAATCAGCGACTTGCCCATGTCGTTGATGAGGTACGCAAGAAGCTCAACGAATTCCAGTGCTGGTCTGAGATGCTCGCAATGTGAGCTGGTGCACAAGAAGTGCCTGCTTCGATCCGTTTGTGCATGGCAGGTTCCACGACATTGATGGGCACATTGGCAGATTGCAAGAAGAGCCGCGCTCCCAGAATTTAAGCTTGGCTACGTACACATCTGCCCGACCTTGATTGCTAGCTCTGCTCGGCGCATCTTATCGCCACTCCGCTGCAGGCTGAGACGTCAGATTGCCAAGCGCCAGGGAGAACTGGAACGTGTCGGCTTCTGAGCAGTCCTTGCGCTGAAGTCGACTGTGAAGGCGATCCCTGGTGGAACGATGTACGACTGTTGGCACATGTACTCATCCTTTTTCATCTTTCTCCCCAACTCTTGAACCCTATACCCCGAAAACCCTAAACCCTGAAAGTACTTGAGTGGACTCCCTGTTGCCAAGGCCCAAGCTCGCGTCAAGCAGCTGCAGTTCCCGCCAGAGTCATGGGCTCAGTTTCTGTTTTTTTTTTGGGTGGCAGGGCGGTCTAGTAAATATGATGCAGTAGTACATGAGTACATCAAAGGGCTGTGTACTACATGCATATACTGTTATGCAAATCTGGTTGTCATTACTACAGTATTCTATGTGTACTTTTTTTTATGCATTGCATTCTTGTCTTTTCATTCATGCTCTAGGATAGCCTTATAAATGTGACATTCGACAGGCAGCCCCAGCTGCCCCCTCCACAAACTGTTCAGTCAGGTGGGATAACATGCTGGCATCCTTTGCCGCGACCGTCCGAAAGTACTTGGACGCAACGCACAACACCGTGGCAGCGCTGACATGCTTTCAGAAAGGTTGAAGCTGTTGACTGTTTAGGGTTTAGGGTTTAGGGTTTAGGGTTTAGGGTCTTGATGCTTTGCCTGTGGGCGGCTAGCACACTCCCGCCCGAAACTATTTAGGTCCTAGGTTGCATCGACTTGGATACGGAAGCGCCAGGAGATATATGATGCCGCGTCCGGGACTTGGTGGTTGGCAAGGCCAAGTCATGCCTGGCCTGTGCCGCAGAGCACTTCATGGTAGAGCCAGAGCAAGCAAGCTCAAAGTCAGATAGGTCACGTGAGTCGTTTAGCTGTTCCTGGATACCAAGGACGGGCCTCATGAAGGAGGATGATTCCTTGCTGTGGACATCAGAAGAGGAAGCACGCAGGGTCGCCAAAGGGGCGCTCGACAGCCCGGTGCCCAGCCAGCGCGTCATGTGAGAGGCCAGAAGGTAATTCTCAACTTTGCCAGGTGGTGACAAGCACACGGATGAAGATGGGCTTGCTTGGCCAGCTGGCAGCAAGTTTTCCGAGCGAGATGTTGCTGTTACATGCTGTAGCTTGTACTGGGCAACGTGAATGAAGCCACTGGGTCCAGCACTTGCCACTTTGAGCCACCTTTCTCATGAGCTGTAAAGATGAGGAGCGGCGGTAGGAGAAGATTTGGCAGATTTGGACTGTGCATGCTGTGTCGGCATGTGGAGAGAAATTCCCGTAGTCGTTGAGGTTTGCTGGAGAGGTCGACAGGAAAGTGGTGGCTTTGCTTACCGAGTACTGCGGCTTCGAGGCAAGAATGCACGGGTTGTTCGATGAACTGAATGACAACGTTCTTGAAATTGGCCGTGCCCCACTGTGCGGCTGCATTCATCTGCAGTGCCCTGTCTCAGTCAGAGTTTCGACTTGCCTGCATCCGGAGCTGGCAGCGGCTTGTGGACGAGCGCTTGCCTGAGCACGATCTCTTTGAAGCGTACTAGACGGTTAGTGACAGAAATGGTCTGGAAAGCAACCCTCCTGCGATCATGCAGACTTGTCTGCGGATAAGCGTAAACGCATACCATTCAGTCAAGAAAATGTTCTTATCCGTCGCTACATCTGACAATTCGAGCGCCCGTGCTTTCATACTTGCTAAGCAGGTGTTTTTCCCACCACGCCACGCCAGAGAGAGACCACATCCGAGGTTCACTGGCATGCTGGCATTTGCACCGATGCCATGCGTTCCAGCAAGCTTACACGACATGGCCAAAATGCGCGTCGGCACTGGTCAGCCAGAGCCCTAGTTGTTCACCCATAACGCCTGCGACATTGGGTTCTACCGCAGTTCATCTAGCTACCTTGCACTCAAGCCTGGACGACTTTTGCGCGACTTCCTCGGAAGGGTTTCGGACAGTGCTCCACCAGGCGCAGGTCCCCTACCACCCAACCCCACCCATCACCCACTCACCCCTGCCCCCCCCCCGCCACACGATACAGTAGATGGAGAACTCTCGGGTTTCGGCCACAACACTTCAGGGAAGAAGAGTAAGAAGAGACCGAGAGCGCGAGATACCGTCTCACAAACGACTCCGGGTGCGCCTCTCGGGCCTTCCCAGGGGGTCACTGGTGTTGCTGGATGTTTCTTGTAGTTATTTTCACGGCACCCTGCTTTAGACGAGACTGTACGTAAACTGCCCAATATGGGTGTGCCTGAGGGCGCCCTGGCTCATCCTCAAATCGGAAGAATTCGGGGGAAGGAGCAAAAGAGAGCGTTCGGCTCGCGCGGGTACTTAAGAAGTCGGCGGTCGCAACACACCCGGTCCCGTGAAACGTTGATGGCGCAAACGTACGTCCGCACTGCTGGGCTGTGCGGAGGGAGGGTTATAAGCCCTCTCCTCCATAGCCGCTAGAGCCACTAAACAGCACGGAGAGCGACGAGTCAGACAATATGTATAATATTAAGTATATACATACGTAAATACAGAGTATCCTATAGAGAAAGTATTAACTGTAAATGTAAATGAGAATGTGTACATATATATATATATATACAAAGAGAGAGAGAGAGAGAGCACCGTCGCGCTCCAAAAGGCTGGCAAGTTGCGCAAGTTGTGCTGCTTGGAACTTTCCGACATGTTAACAGAGTTCGAGTCGCGGGGCTTCAGAGCCAAGCGTTCGAAACTCCTATCTTTTCACAGAGGATGACTCGGTGTGTCTTATAAGGTCCGGCCAACTGAACTTCACAGAGGAGACGGTCAAGGTCGTGGTCAGCCTGGGTGAGGATTCCAAGCATCGAGGTCTTGTCCGGCCTCTCCTGGAGCAGTTGGAGCGGAGAATGAGACTTCTGGTCGAGCGCGATTTCCGAAATTCCGTCGCCTGCCTGGAGGTGCGATGTGTCGAGGAGTTGGAGAGGTTCTTCGAACTGGTACAGGAGGACTTCGACGATGCCGCATCAGACGGAGAGCCGGAGCCGCCAGCCCCAAGGACCCCCGTGCTGCCGACCATGACTCCCCGTGAAGTGAGGAGCGACAGCAAATCAAGCAAGCGGGCAGCTCGCAAGTCAGAGATGACTAAACTGATTCTGTCAGGCGTTCTCAAGGCTTTGCTCAGCCATGCAGATGAAGTCATCTCGGGAGTCTTGCAGGGGTCAATTGAGTGCGACGACCACAATGAGCCAGTCATCGATCCCGTGACGCAGCGCCCGCGGCTACGTGAGAGGTCTGGCATCATGGTCCGCGTGGATGAGACTCTAGCCGGCAAGCCATCAAGGGGAATGTCGTACAGTCTTATAAGATGTCTTACAGCTAGCAAATGACATGGTCCTCCGCGTCCACGTTGATGCATGTCGATGTCAGGCATGCATATCAACAGCATACAGCATGCATACTTCTAATGAAGCCTTCACCGAAGTCTGATCATGACCCGGGGTAGTCTCCGACTGAGACATGCAACTAAGACACGCAAGCATGAAAGGAACACGACATCTCCTGGGCCTTTGCATTGGATGCTCCCGTTCAAGTTCAACAACAGCGGGAATCTGCCTCAGACCTTTGTTGCTACACGACGCAAGGTCTGCCCATGCTTGCTCTATTTGCCCTATCAGAATGTGGTTTGAGGCAGGTGAGCCTGCGCAAGCTGCTCTTCAACGAGCGGAGGCTGCTCAAGGGCAGCAACCAAGGCAGGGCCTCCGCTTGAGGGGTCACAGCAATGCCTTGCGATGGTGTAAGTGAGGCCTGGGCTGGCATGCCAAAATCAAGAGGAAGCAGAAAGGCCTGCCTTCAGTACTTGCAAGCCTGCCTTTGAGAGGAGTCCCCACTGGGCTTGGCCTACCGTGTGTTGTATTGGTACAGAATTAACGATGATCCTATTATTACTATCTTGTTATGCTGTTATATTCGTAAATTCCTGTATACGTATATTCCTATCTTCTTGTATTTTCGTGCGACGCAGGCTTTCTGAAGTCTATCGGCTCTGGCCTGTCCACGTGCTGCGAGAAGCAAGACGACGATGATGCTGGTCGTACGACCCCCATTTACAGCCCAAGCTCTGGCAGCCATCGTTCGTATGCACTCATACTTGTAAGTTTAGTTGCAGATGTACCTGGGAGTTGTTCTAAGACCTCTACGCAAATTAAATAGGGGCGGGCCTGCATGATGGAACCGTGCTTTTCAGGGTTTGTTGTCCGGAAGGTGAGGGCAGCTTTAGTGGCCCCTGACCCGTCATGGACGTGGTGTTAACCTGAACCAGCACCCCCAGTGCACGGTAGCCACAAAGAAGTGTGCCCAGCTCATAGTCATTGAGTTTCGCACAGTCCCACCTGACTTCGGAAGCCTTACTACCCTCAACCCCCAACCCTCAACTCTCAACCCTCAGCCCTCAACCCTCAACCCTCAGCCCTCAGCCCTCAACCCTCAACGCTGCTTGCTTAGGCCCGGAGATCGGCTGGAGCCGACGGTTGATCGAAGAGATCGGCCTGCACTTCGAGGCAGCTCGAAGATTTCGGGCAGCTGCCCAGTGGGCAATTTTTAAAGATGAGCATATAAAAACAAACTATGACATGAATATAAGAATATACAATCTACGAATACGAAAATCTAGTGCTAGGAGCAGGATCATTGTAGGAGCAGGATCACTGGCTATGTGCAGCTCCTGTTAAGTGCATTGCAGGATGGCACCCCCACGATCAACTGCAGCAACGCAGTGAACTTGCGAATATACCGCTTGTGCACAGAGGACCTCGCGGACTGAAGACGTTGGGCATGCTGATCCGTTGGCGTTTCGTTGCATAGTTTTGACACCGCGAGGACTACGAAGTTCCGATGAGCAGCTGACCCATCCTTCACTCCAAAAAGGACTTCCGGACCTTGAGCCAAACAGAATGCTGCTGAAGCCCAGGCCCCAATGCCCCTCCTCACCTTTACGATGTTGAGGTGCGATTCTCAGATATCTCAGATCCGCGCAGCTTTGCATAGCCTGCAGATTCACATCTGCAGCATATTCTGATCTGGTCTTAGTAGAGTAGGTAACCTTAGCCTTTTTGGATCTTTTGGTGCAATATCACCCCTGATAATCCTAAAGGTTAACCTTTAGTTCCCCCAGTTTACTGGACAACTAAGTGGTTTCACCCGCTTTCCGGGTCCCATGATTGAGAAGCGGCTGGTGGGTGCCTGAGGTTCTGAAGCTTCTCAAGGCCCTGCAGTTTGAAATGGCTGCTGCCTGGGCATCGATGTGGAAAGGCATGCTCCAGGAGACTTCTGGTTTAGGGTTTAGGGTTTAGGGTTTAGGGGAGTTTGGATGAGTTTAGACGATTTGAATGCCAGACTCGGTGCAGGAGCTCACGGACAAAGACAAAGTTCGGGAGTTTGTTGCCGACAGGATGCAGCATGCGACCCAGACGTGAAGACATGACAGGGCAAAGTCGGATGCGGCCGTTTCTTGTTCGCAACGCGCTACACGCATCTTTCTTACGTTGCTCTGAGTCCCAAGGGGCAGAGCACCGACATGAGGGTCAGGGTTTGGGGATGTTTGGGCTTCTTGGCTTCGGGAAAGAGGAGAAATACGGGTCTTTGGGGTGTCTTCCTGCCTCAGGAACGAGCCAGTTGCAGACTACGCTCTCAAGCTGCTTGGCAAAACTCTTGAGTTGGTGTGTGCAGGTCTTTGTGTTTGGAAAGTTCCGAACAGACTCCTCCCCCTAAACCCAAAACCCTAACCCTAAACCCTAAACCCACCAAGACGTCTTTGCGCGAGCGAGGCTTGATTGGACCGCAGAACGGCAGCAATCCGGAAGGCTACCGACGTGCTTGGTTGAGGTTTGTTCGCTCTTGCGTCGGCGCGGAAAGAGGTTTCGCTGTGAATTCATGCTCTGCTCTTCTGTTTGGATTTAGGGGGTTTTGGGGTTTAGGGGGTTTTGGGGCTTAGGGGGTAGGGTTACGGGTAGAAGCTTCTCGGCTCCAACTTTGGATGGGCCAGCCGCAGGATCGAGCGCGACGCAACTTTGGAAGCCGTGGACGCAGCACTCCGGCGGAGTTGTGTTTCTTTTGCAGGGATTCCGATAGGGTTTAATGGGGCTTATGGGCTTGTAGGGTTTACAGGGCTTATTGGGCTTATTGAGCTTATATAGCTTATAGGGCTTATGGTAAGGGCTTAGGGTTTAGGTTGGTTGATAAGGGACAAAGCCATCACGCTCGAGGCAGTTCTTATCTATGGAGCCTCGGGATCCTGGGATCACTCGTTGGATGTCAGAATCTTGTCCCTGTAGGTTGCATGATCCTAACCGAATCTATGGTCTTCTCCCCTGTTGGGCTTTATGAGTAAGTTCAACTACTACTCGACTGCACATCCGCCATTACCTTCTGCCACGTTTGCACCGCTTGCTCACCAGCCAAATCGGATACTCATCCCCTTCCTTGAGATGTGTTAAAGCACATAGCGTCGGGACTCGTTTTTTGCAGAAAGTGAGTCAGCTAGTTTACGTCTGTAGACTTTTGCTCGCATTTGCTTCGCCCTTTCTTAGGCTGTTGCAACTGGTAGTTGGACAGTTTGCCGTCGCATTCCCTCCTGTGCCTCCATTACCCCGGCAGGTGTGTGGATGGCTTAGCGGATCCCGCGCTTTGCCAAACGACATGCTGACCACTGAGGTTCTCATGCACTTGCACTCTTGAGAGTAGCCAGTTTTGATTTATCTTCTAGCCCTCGAAAGCGTCAAGGGCAAGGGAATGGCGCTGAAAACGAGGCGTCGCATGAGTGTTGGCATGGCAGGAAGAGATCAAGAAAGCTGGCGAGGAGGCCAGATGGTGCAGCCCCCAAGCTGCGTGCGAGTTTGCGGCAGGCTTGCCAGCCTTAGGCTGTTCATGGAGGTTTTCCGTAACCCTCAACCCTAAACCCTTAATATTTTTGACCAAGGCCGGATCATCAAGGCTACGTTGAAGTTCTGAACCAAGTCGATATCAAGCAGGCCAGCGCGCAGGGTCGGCCGAAAGGGCTATATCCCTGTTCTACTGGGGCCCCTTTATTGAGCGCTTTCATTGCAAGAGCCGCCTGGGCTCGGGTGGTGGGAGCCACTCCAACAGGACCTCCCACCAGAGTGCCAAATGCCTGATGAAAGTTCTGCGCAAATGGCCTCCTAGGCGATTTTGGGGTTCCCAAGAGACTCGGCTTGGGGGTCTCCCAGAAGGTCCGAATAAATGTCCCGGGTTCAGGGTTTAGGGTTTAGGAGCGCCAGGGTTGATTTTTCTTGGTGGGTTGTGGGAGGTGAAGGGAAACCACCTGTGCATGTCTTGTTGGCCCCAACCCTCGTGGGAGGCTGGCCCCCCAACGGCATCGGATTGCAGCCCCCAAAGCGAAACTGGCAGCTCTGGCATTGTGCAGACACTTGTCACCAAAAGCCTGAGGCGAAACACTGCAGAGAATTGCTCAATGTGGGGGTCTACAATCTACAAGGGACCCCGAATATAGATCCCCAAATAGTAGGATACCTTTTTCAGAAGGAGCCCAATAAGGTACCCCTAGAATCGTAAACCCCCATATGTGCGGAAGGTGAAGACGGCTTTCATGGCAAACAAAAACACGAAGCTGGCCGGACAGCCGTTTTTGCCCCAGTTGCCGAGAGCCATACCGCCATTCCAATCGAAATTTTGCTCGTTGGCCGGTTTGAAGGTCTTGGCTGCGGTTGTGCGACGAGTTTGTGTTTGTGATTCTCCAGCTGAACATGAAAAGAGCAGCAGCCCAAGCCCGCGCTGCTGATGTGGGCACGGGTGGCTCCGCGGTCTGTTCTTTTATTGCTCCGTTATTTTCCTTCGATTTCTCTTCCGAGTGCTCGCGTGAGGTTTCTAACGAGGAGCTGAGCATGGCAAAAGCATCAGCAGGCATGATGTCGGCAGCCTGGGCCACAGCCACCTTTGCACCTGAGCATTCTCGTGATGGATACTCGGTGCCTGTGGCTGCCTTTCCGTTACCTCATCCCCTCAAGGCTGGCCAGCAAGAGATGATTGCCAAGCTTGCGCTGCATCGCATCTGGCTCATCGGTGACGACTTTGCGTCATGCTGACACGGCTGCCAGTTCTCGGCTTAAGGTATGTCTCAGCTGAATATGCACAGCCAGAAGGCTGGTCTGCAATCTGCAGCCTGCTGAGACTCCGCAGCTCGAATCCAAACGAGAGGTCTTCATGAAGCGCTTCAACTTCCTCTGGACCCGAGACACCTCCACCGCGCTGACAGCCATGGAAGGCCAAGACGCTTGATGGGCTGAGGGGCGCCATACCACTCGTCATAAGCAAATTCCTACGGTAGACTCCCGACAGTTGCTCGAGAGGAGTGGCACAAAGCCTTCGAAATGTCACGAAGAGCGGCATGAACGGAGCAGAGACCTTGCTGCAAGAATCTTCGTTTCGAGGCTGAGTGAGGCATTGCCGCATCAGATCGGTTTCCAAACTACTGTTACTTCGCAAAGACTCCGAGGACTGGCTGGAGGAGCAGCTCCATTTGTACAAGGCCTCTGGGTGGGAAAGACTCCGTCGAGTGATAGTATGAGCGATAGTTATAGTAGAACGAGTAGAATTGCGTTACCCAAGCTCCGGCTGGCTGCAGGACAACGTGATCATGGGGACGTTGAAGGCATTGCAGGCCAGAGCTTCGGCATGTTCAGAATACAACTCTGATACTTGTCGACATTGCGTGTTTGCTGCTTTGGGTAAGCCTGCTGCTGAACAGGACAAGTTTGATGGCTTGTTCCCTGTCGATTTTGCCATCCTGCCGCGTCCCCGATAAAAACACACGTGATAGTGAAGTCTGGACGAGTCAGAGACCCGAGTCAGACAGGTGTCAGAGGTCCTTGGACAAACCTGTGATCCACGAGCGGTATACGGCTGATCTGCACCTCACATATCATCAAATCCTCTTTTTTTTTGGAGCCTGCTTCAGTCTCCCTCCTCCATTCACCGGAAGGTCTGGAGTCAACGAACAACATGAACAAACAGTCACATCCAAACTGAGTCAGAGGTTTAGGTTCACCGCTACGAATTTGTGGGCACCCCCATCTCGGCTCAGGAACGGGAGATTTCCCCTGAACGCACAGAAGCTGCGGCGGCAGCACTTCGAGTTGGCACCTGAGCGATCACATCTAGAAGCTGTTTACTTCTACTTCTACTTCTACTACTGCTTCTTCTACTACTACTACTACTACTACTACTACTACTACTACTACTACTACTACTACTACTACTACTGCTACTGCTACTGCTACTGCTACTGCTACTGCTGCTGCTGCTGCTACTACTACTACTACTACTACTACTACTACTACTACTACTACTACTACTACTACTACTACTACTACTACTACTACTACTACTACTACTACTACTACTACTACTACTACTACTACTACTACTACTACTACTAATACTACTACTACTACTACTACTACTACTACTACTACTACTACTACTACTACTACTACTACTACTACTACTACTACTACTACTACTACTACTCCTACTGCTACTCCTACAACTACTGCTACCGCTGCCGCTACTGCTACTGCTACTGCTACTGCTACTACCACTGCTGCTACCACTGCTGCTACACACTAACACGATTACCAACACTAACACCAACACCAACACTAGCATTAGCGCTAACACCATCACGAACACTAACACTAACACCACTACTTGATACTTTTCAAGAACCAATATAAAACGAGTATTTGCATTCAATTTCATATCCATTGCTAACCTAGTACAAATGCCAATGCCATCAGTAATGCCGATGCCACTGAAGTACTTATGCCGATGCTAGCTAGTATCCTGCCACTGCTATTGCTATTCTTATTGTGCATATTATACAATTCGTATTTGCATTAGCACTGGCACGAGTACTCGTATTATTACATATTACTTATACCTAGTTGTACTGCGACTACTACTGGTGACTACGACTACTACGACTGCTACTGCTGCTACTGCTGCTGCTACTGCTGCTACTGCTGCTGCTACTGAAGCTGAACATAGAGTAATGATGAGAATGATGACGACCGGTGCTTAGTACTCACTAGGGGCAGGTTTCTATCGCTCCTGCGACACATAGAACGATGGAGCTTGTTGGGAGCTGGCACCTAAGTAGGAGCAGTCTCTGCGGAAGCAAGTGCACAGGCTTCAAGACGATGGACGAACTGTTCGACAGCGCGATGCTTACCAGGACGTAGATTTCTGGGGCACGGGCTCCGAAACTATGGTGACGGGCGGAAAGTGATGAAAGGTGGTATGACACGGTTTCCTCAAGTCTCGGCCAGGAGATCAAGGACATGTGGCAGACGAACCGGTATTCACAAATGCAGAATGTTGTTGACCCCTTGCCTTGTTTAACACGTCCCATGTGACCTTGGTACCTTCGATGCGTCTCCATGTTTGAGGCGAGTGGTGTCTCTGTGTGTGTGTGTGTTCTGAACCAGCTATTGTTCTTCAACTCTACAGGGTCTTCTTGCATTAAGCGCTGAAGCACGGTCTGAGTGGAGTTGAGTTGGTAAGCCTCTTCCACGAATTGCCAGGTGTCCCCTTCAGACGGCAAGTCTGCTGGGACCATACAGTCCCAGGCTTAAAAAGGTGTTTACCACGGTTTATGTCCACAGACGGCTCAGCTTCCGTTGCTTGCTTGCAAGGCTAAGCGTGGACGGGACGATCTCAGCCTATGAGAACCTTCAGGCAAGCCTAAATAGCTAGAGTCTGAGGCTACAAACCTTCGCCCTAAAAGCAAAAGCCGATTCAGACTCTGGTAGCTTGGCACATCCCTTCGAAGCAGGAGCAGCGCGAGCGGGTTGAGCAGATCTTCAACTTGCCATGTAACTTGGCCCCGTACGGCTCTGCACAGTTTCGGTTTAAGGCATTTATGGTCCTTAATTGCAGGGTTGATGGGAGCTTTGCACAAAAGAGGCGGCCGTTGGGAATCGAATTGTGCGTCCAAGGCATCTATCCCCCCGCAGAAAACTACGCTGGCGGCGCCTTCCAGGACACCGAAGGGATTCCAAGCATCCGTGATGGGCCATGATGGGAACTTCAGGGTGCCAAGGGCCACTCCTGAAGCAGGAGCTATGCCTCAAGTTCTTCAAGGGTATCCATGTGGATGCCATCCACCACACCAGACCCAGACTGAAGGCTGGGAGGGTAGAAGAGTTACACAGTTTAGAGTTTAAGGTCTGGGCCCAGGGTTTTGCTGTGACGCAATTTATTTCTCATGAGCCTTATCAAGTCCGCTGTTAAAAAAAAAAAGAAAGTTCAGGCGATGATGGCAAGGCTCTACCAGGAGGAGCACCTCAGAAGAGCCCCGGCCCCGAGAAAGCTGCGCCACAGCGTGGTCACACACCGCGGAAACGTGGTGGAGCTTTGGTGTTGACACCCTAAACCCTAAAGGCCCTAAGCCCTAGACCCTAAACCCTAAACCCCCTAAACCCTAAACCCATTTCCACAACGAAGTGCTGCTTGCTTGCATGTCGCCCTCCAGAGGCTCTGCAAGAGAGCCCTGCCCTGGACTACTTGAAGGACTCGGCTGTCTCATGCTCCTCAGAGAGACATGCTTTGGCGCGTACATCTCCTTCGCATCTCTCTTCGCTTCTTCAACTCCTGCAAGGACTTCGGGGGCCACATCCTCGAGAGGCAAAAGCTAAGGCACTGATCACCGGAAGTGAGTTTATCGAGTCTTGTCCTTGCTGGCGAAGATGTGTGCTGACCTTGCCATCTTGCCATCAGGATGGAAAGCCTCAGGCCAGGTGCGTCATGCTCAGCGGCGGAAGAGCAGAAGAGTACCCGCTCATCAGTGCGAAGCGCGCAGGTGTAAATTATCGGCAATGCAGCAGACACTGAGGGAAACGGATCGTTCCCAGCGTAATATGGATCCATACTAAGGGCAAGGCCTCCCTTAGCACGATGTAACTTGAAGTGCGTGTAGCACAGACAAGGATTTCACTGCCCATGGCGAGATTCCCAGTGTCACCGAGAGCATGGCAAAGCGATGCGAGGCGGTGTACAATTATTCAATGGCTTTATAATAAGAAGTGCCCGGATATCACTTTTTCCCGGTTGAGCAAAGGGGCTCAACCCAGACCAGAAGCTGTTGGGAGTTGGGATGAAGTTTTTCTCTTTTTTCCATTCATTCAGAATTGTGAATTTCAGGCAAAAGTTAAAGGACTCCAACTCCCACGCAGGATCCGAGACCAAAGTTTGTCGTCATATCCAACTGCTTAGAGCAAGTGCCAAGGAGCACTACCCCAGTTGCACCTTAGTGTGCGGCTTGGTAGAACGGAAGCCCTGTGCACACTGGTCACGCATGATAACGCGCAGTTTTCAAAACTCAGCAACGCCAATACGAGTGCAATGCTCGTCAATGCTCGTGAAGCCTTTTCAGCAAGTACTCCCAAGTACTTCTTCGGGCCGTGCACAGCGCCGCTTGCAATTGGGCAGCTGGGTGGATCGTGGACATCGCCGGAAGTGGGGGTACAGGCCATCATCAAGTTAGATCGAAAAGAATCGGAAAGATGCACATGGCAGCGCGTGACGTGGCCACTAAACCCCTGCGCCCAAGCCTCTCTTTGCCGCAGCCACCATGTGAACACCCCCACTGTTTGCTTTAAGCAAGTTCGCACTTCTGAGGTTGCGCGGCGCTCTCTGCTCAAGGAACTGCGACAGTCAAGTGCTAGCTGCTAACCTCAAAGCAGCTGCATCTCAATAATGAGGCCGAGCCATGCACCAGGTCATTACGACAGCAAGACATAGCAAGACCACTTCAAACTTCTTGCCCCAAAGCTCAGCCAGGGTTCCTTGCCGAATGAACAGGGCACACAAACATGCAGGGTTAGAAGCCTGATCACGACGCTTTTGCATTTCTTCACTTCAGAAGACAGCATGCACATCAACGCACACCTATAGACCCCAGACACAGAGGCTTCTGTAGAAAGAGAGAGTGAGAGAAAGCACCGGCACAATCGGAAAGAGCCTTCCATTTGGACATGCAGCTTGGGCGGCATTATAGATCATGCCCAATACAACCTGACGCGACATCATGCCATTGCATGACGAGGCTTTGTCATGGAGCTAGACCGAAAGGATTGGCCTTTGTTTCCCCAGTCAGGCGTGAGGGTGCACAGTGTTTTTTTGTCTCGTGTCTGCGGTAGTTTGCCAGGTTATGACACCCAGGGGGCCAAACCGAAGCCATCCAAGGCACAACTGCACAAAGCCAATTCAGGGAGGGTTAGGAGCATGTTTGCTATGTTCCGTTTGGGCAACGCCAATGTGTTTGATCATGTTTCTGGTCATCTCTTCTGAACGCCTCTCACAGTCCCACCCATGTAGTTCGAGCCCGAACTCTCCATCACACTTTTATCAAGATTGCATGTTGTCGAAAATGCCTTTTGAAGTGTCTCATGCTTGACAGCCATGGCAGTCCTTGCCACGTGTTTGGCTTGCAGAACAAAGCCGACGGGGCATGGCTTCAACACACGCTATTTGTCACAGAGGGCTTTGCAACGTTCGCGTTTCGTCTGTGGTTCGGTCCTGCTGTATGCAGCAGAATTCTCGCAGATCGTCCACGCCTGACAGGATGAGCCGCTCATGCTGCGGCGCAAGCGAAAGTACGAGAGCGAAGGCACGCATGGCATAGCTTCCGGGCCAGCAAAGGGTTCAATTGTGAGATCTGATCTTCGAATGTTGTATCAAACATTGGTGCATTACATATGCTATATACCTACCCAGTGTTGTGCATGTCTCATTGACATGACATGCTATCTCTATATGAATATACTGAATGCAATATACATGTATACAAAAAGTAGGGGTGTGAATATGCGCTTATACATCATATTACGTATTATTAGAGGTGAGGTGATATATTGTTTGTAGATGTTACATGACAAGCCGAGCCGTAGATCTTGTAATTTCTGTTCTATGTTTCGTATTCTTAGATACGATTCTGCCTCCTACACGTATTATTCATTGTGATTTTTGCAAGAATGCGATCAAAAGCAAACACTGCGCGCTTGCAGCTCTCGGACTCAGCCGCAAATGCGACAGAGACGCAGGCATGCGGCGCACGGTTCGGGCCGTGCTGCTTGTGCATGTGGCGCCCTTGGCTTTCGTGCAACATATGCTCAGTACAGATCCGGTGCGTGATGATGCTGTCTTAAGGTCAACTGTCACCCGCATGTCCTAGCTTTGCAGAGTCCATGCCTCTGAAGCGAATGCACGCAAAGAGATGAAAAGAGACACTTCGTAAGAAAGCTGCAGATGTTCATATGTTGCAACTTGGAGAGCGAAGGTGAGGGGGGATATGCCCTGCCTGGCGGCACACTACGCCCCGGTGAGTCAGAGAAGGATGGGCGCAGAGCTTAGCCGCCAAGTCCCATCAAGTACAGGTGCAAGAATGCATGGCATTTTTAACATAATCATGATTGTTCAGAGAGCAGTTCGTAGCTGTTTCGGTATCAGCAGCAAAACAGCTGTAGTAGTCGCCGGTGGTGTTTTCAGATGTCTTGGGCTTAATTTGAAGCCGAGGCTCAATCGCAAGATGCGGCGCTTCATCTTCAATGCGGACCCAAACATGGTGAGCACTTGACTAGCTGGCTCTTAGCAGGGAATGAGGGAATGAGGTACCCCATAAAGTCCCTTAAAGGGTAGGTGTAGGGCCCTAATTCCCTGATTCCCTGCTAAGAACCAGGAGGCTGGTGGATGAGCTTTGAGCACGATGGGCAAGAATTCACTGCAGCAAGGTTTGTGAGTGGAAGATTGGTGACTTACTTTCCGTTTGGCCATCCACCAAGTTCAGTGCTCCGGAGTCAGGCATCATGCAACTGTCGGCAATGGAGCCAAAGAAATGAGCGGTTCTGCAACCTTTTCCAAGGTGGTGTCCAAGCTTCGATGGCACGGCCTACCCATACCTGCCGGGTTCTGAGCAACATTGCCGCTTACTACATTGCCATCTCAACGGACATGCAAGCTTGTGAGTCAAGCAAGTTGTCAGCTACTGGTATGTGCGGCCTTGGAATTCGGGGGGATCGAGGCCTCCGCATGTAACCAGACCGAAAGAGTGCATCAAGGTCTATCAGGCAAGTGAGTCTCTCCGCACCTGAGCAAGCCAGTCTACGATTGCATGTGAATGTATTCTGTCAGGTGAATCTGCCGCAGAGATGTTTGTTTGCTGTGCCTCCGAAGGCAAAGCTTCTTCATCTTCGCAGTGGCAGCACAATGGATCAAAACAAATCAGCGTGAAGTAAAGTAACTAACTACGCATTCATCTGCTTGAGCAGGACAAGCTTGTTGCAATCCCGTTCTTCGACCTACACGAAGATCCCGCTGCCGAGAACTTAAATATTCAGATTAGGTGAAATGTCCTTGTTTCACCTTTGTGTTCGTTTTTCTCATGGTGGAACCTGCCTGCGTGCACAGATTAAGGGCTCTAGGGCTTAGGGCCGCTCAGTCCTGTGGGTGTCTACACGGCAGGCATATCCAGAGCTACGTGATATCCCTCAGCTGGTTTGCTCGGCGAATTTTAGGGCATCGACTTCTGGTTGTCTTGTTGCTCGTGCTTGCAAATCTCACAGTGATGGCATCAGCACATGCCCAGCCACACGTGGCTGAGAGCAGCTTGCCGCTGTGCCAGGTGAGTCGCTATGCGATTTCTCTGTACGAGCAGAACTGAGTCATGGCGCAGCCTGCTGGCGTCACCGCGCCTCCCAAGCCGCTTTGATGGCTGAAGAAGCTGCCACTTGCGTCACAGCGAAATTCAGAAACAGGATGAGAGAGGCCAAGGCGTGCTTATCGCCGTGCTGCTCTGACATGGCAACAATGCAGCGGGGCGGGAAAACAAGGCATTCACTGTTCGTGTCTGTCACTGAAGACGCAACTACTTGGAGGTTCATGGTACCTATTAACCAATTATAACTGTACTTATAACTGTACTTCTAACTATATTGGGGCACTTAAGGGGCTTACAAGTACAGTCATAATTGGTTAAGAAGTACCATGAACCTCGAAGTACACTACGATGAAGTGCAGCATTGGGTTGGGCCCACAGCTCTTGGAGAGCTCGCATACGCAAGGCTCAGCAATTGCGACGCAAGCTAGGCCCTGTAGCGCAAAGGTGTGGTTAGTCACAAATAACGGTACTTGTTGTGCACCACAGCGCTGCTCGAGAAGTTTTTCCCTCTCTTTGTCATGATATTAGGAAGAGAGACATAGGTACCGGCAAGGTCAGACGTTGCTGTGCCGGAATTTCGAAAGCACGTTCATGCGACACACTAATACATCGTTGTCAGGAAGATGTCGGGAATGTTGCGCTTGAATCCGCCCAGAGTCCAAGTTGGGCTTGTTTCTCGGTCATGGGAACCCTTCTTGATCAGGACTCTGCCTTCAGAAAAGAATTGAGCAATCGCTAGCATCCGCCTTGGCCGTCTGACCCACATGTGGCCCCAGCATGCCCCAGCCCAAGGGGACCACATAACAACATAAACATAAGGATCCTACTATTGGGGTATAAGCGCCCCTACAAGTGGGATTCCGAAAAGCCCTGTTTGTATGATCCTTGTGTTTATGTAAGTGCTCCGCCTCCCAATTCACAATTCCCCCACACACAGGAGGGTTCTGGTCAGTTCCAAAGTTATGTTCAAAGCAGCCAGAGGCTTCGGAGAATACAGCAGGGTAGATGAGCTTCGATGAGCAGTTCTGCGTCATTCTCGTGTCAGGAGCCAGGTTCAAAGAAACCAGAAGGAGCAGTTGGGCAAAACTGCAGGCTGTGCATGGAGCTGCGCTGGCTCTATAGCCATAGCCCCAGCGATCTGCTTGGCGCGGAGCGTGCGCCGAAACCGACTGGCACGGAATATCTGTGCAGCCGGGACGTGCAGAAGTCAGTTTCGAGGAGCTTCTTCTCTGGGAGCTGCGAGGCGTTCCTTGTCATCCGTGAAGCTGGGCCGACGACCAGTTCCGGACGAGACAGGTTTGCCACCGATGAGTGCAGATGGAGGTGGAGAAGATGAGTTCCAGGAATACTGGGAATGGTTTCAGAAGCCGCAGTCTTGGCCTGAGGGTTGGATTGAGAGGCGCACACACCCTCAAGTTGGAGTTCGACCATACTGGTACAACACCGGGACGCGGCAGACCGTCTTCGAGCCACCGGCATGCCTTGAGAACCAGAGTTCTGAGCCAATCCAGAGAAGAGAAGAACCGCTGGAGATAGAAGGTGCCGTAGCAGACCTTTCGGTCAAAGAGCTACGGCAGAAGCTGCAAGATCCCGAAGAGATCGAGCGTCTTGCGCTGACCGATGATGCACTTGCCTGTCGGGCAGTTTGGGAGTACGAGACATTTATCCCTCGTGTTCTTTCATGGCATGACTACCAGTATAACACCTTCTGGTTCTTTATCGACGATCGCGATGAGAAAGGCAAGCGCGGAGGGCGCGGCCAGGGTTTCTTCGGGGCCGAGGCAGACAAGAACAAGAAGATGTTTGCTCATCATGGTTTCTTCGAAGCGGTTGCAGAAGTTGCAAGCCAGCGACTTGAAAAGATCCATCCGATCAACCTTGTTTACCTGTTGTGGACGTTTACTCGAGCAGGAGTCCGCGCTCAACGATTCTTCAACCAAGCCGCAGACCATTTTTGCAACGGTCTGCTGCCATCACTGGATCGCTGCGGCTTGGGAACTCTGGTGTGGTGTTACGCAAAGCAAAGGTTTCGGCATCACAGGCTTTTTGATGAAGCTGCCAAAGAGCTGCAGCGCGCTGTTCGCGTAAGGTCCCTTGCGCCCAGAAATTTTCAAAACACGATGATCGCTTTCCGCTGGTACGGGATGGGCCGTGCCTCCCAGCGATCGCTCATCGACATGCTAGCGGCCTGGCTTCCTCGGATGCTCGACGACCACGATGAGCGGAGGCCGAAGTTGAGGCCGCGTGATTCAGTGATGCTGTCATCTCTCGCTGAGTATATTGCAAGTTCGGATGTGGAGCGGCCAGGCCTGATGTCATGTTCTCGTACACGTGCAAAGACGGTGCCGCACCCAACATGGGGTCAAGCATCACACGACATGATGGTGCATCAAGCAGAAGATTGCAGATGCGTGCTCTCAGATGCTGAGTTTACACGAGGCTCCGTAGTACCAGCCGATTCTTTCCGCATCAGTGGTCTGGTGCTTAAGTTGCCCTTTTCACTTTTCCCTTTCATGTCCACGGCTTCGGCAATGCAGGGCTCAGTCGTTGTTGCAAAAGGTCTGAATGTCATTGCTCGTGGCTTCGTGCACTTGGATGCCAGCAGCGAGCCCGTTGAGGCGCTGAAACCGTATTAAAAAACACGAGTAAACATAAGAATAGCAAAAAAGTATATTATTATAATTATGAAACAGGGTCCGGGGGCTTCAGTGGGTTTACGATGGTTCACGTGAGACTCTTTGAGGCATGCCTTGCCTCCATGACAGACTACGTGCTCCGGAGCGCACGGCGCTCTCCAGCTTGCACCTCAGCACGTTGCGCACCCACAATGTACTCTAGCGGCCGGACATCTCCGAACCAAATGTTGCGTATGTCGCCAGACGTGGATGCGGACCGACGGCGATGTCGCAGTCTTCACCACAGTTGTGGCTGAGGACTTCCACTTTTGATCTACAAAGCATAAGTCAATGAGTCCGGGGACGCCTTGAAAGTTCTTGTTACTAAGTTGCTCCCGCTTGAGCGAACAGCACGGAGGTTAAGGGCTAGCAGCCATGTCGGAAAGTGCTCAACGATCCAATTGTTCATGACAGGCCGTTGTCAAGGGCTGGCCCAGTGCACCAGGCTTGCTCTCAGAGCTGGAGGACCGGCTGGGAGAGCTGTGCAATGTCGTGCGACGCTAGTAATTCTTCACCGATGTGCTGCGCCGGGATTAGGGTTTAGGGTTTAGGGTTTAGGGCGAGAAAAGGCCGAGCTGCCGCTGGTACGACGGGGAGCAAGGCAGCGGGAGCTGGAGCCTTAGAAGTTGAGGCAGAATACCTGAGTCCGATGTATCACTACTATTTGCTTATACGAGCCCCAAAAGAATAAAAACAATGAAAAAACAGTATTCCCCATATCACCCTTAATAAGGAAGAATATTTTTTCGGGTTTCTTAAGCAACTAGTAGAACAGCTCCGAGGTTATCCCAGCTGGAAGATGCTTTAGAGCGGGCCCGGAGGCCTTTTTTTGCATGTCGGTGATTGATGTTGCAACGGTTGAAGGCCGATGCCCGTGTTTCCTCAAAGCACCCAAGAGACAGCTTCTGCCAGGACTTCGTGAACGACCCCATTCGTTTTCAGCCTGTTGCTACGCAAACAGAAGTTCGTATCAGCATCGGTCAGCCGTTGATGTTCGCACTCATACCAGCACAGCAGGGCCTGGTTCGCTTCGGCCCAAGAAAGCCTATGACTTCGAAAAAAGCCAGTGCAACAAATGGCCCTCAAGCTGCTAAGCCCAATGTGTTGTTAGCCGTGAAGCGATGCTGGTATCTCATGAGGAAGAGCTCTGACTGCACTCAAAGCCGCACAATAGATGCCAGCGCGCAAGTGGCCATGGGGCAAGGAGCTGCACATGTGCAGGCAAGCGAACATACAACATGACCAGCAGCTGCAAGAAGCTCAAGACACAAGTGTACGGTTCCAGACGTGAGTTCTGCGTCCAGACCGAGTTCTAGCCGTCTTGCCGTCTTGCCTTGCTTTCCCAAGACCTTCCCGGTGCTTTTCAGGCAGATGCCCCAACGGAGGACAGGCCACCGACTGGGTCAAGTTGCTCTGGGCAGACTCTGGGCACCTTCATCGCAGCACACTATAATTTGACGCGCCCTGCGTGTTTTTGTGCATGGCCTCGGACTGTGCTTGTGAATGCGCTGGCTGCCACACTGGTAGGGTTCTTACGGTATACACAAGGACTTATAAGTATTTTGAGAGGACAGTTCTGTCGGTGCTCCTGGCAGGTGCGGGTTTTCTGCGGAGGAGTACACGCGATTGAAGAAGACTCTTCACATCACAGACGGGTCTGCAACTTATTTAGGGACCGTAAACGCAGGTGACTCTCCGGGTCCCTGCTCAGACATGGACACACGGCCTCAGGCACAACGCAAGAGTGGAGCTCGCCGATTATGACGCATCCTTACAATACAAGTTCCAGTGATATCCATGGTGTTTTGGGATCGGGTCGACATTGCAGCGTCTTCAAGAAGGGAATGTCTGGCACCACCTGCGAGGTTGCGTGCTTCCCCAGCCATTTGCGCCTGAATACCTGGAGCAAGTTGTGGCACATGGTCAGTATTGCAGCTTCTGCTGAAAACTAGCAGCTGTAAATCTGTGCTGAACAAGACAAGGTCCATTTGTACAACCCCTCTTCTTCTACTTCAGCAAGGACTCCCTCGTCATACCTTACGCAGCCGTGCTTAAATGTGTTCTGTCTGCACCTTACTGCCACTTGTGCAGGAACGAGTGGGTGAAGGATCTGCTCCATGGAGCCTTGCCTTCAACCTACCAGCAGTGCTGAAGTAATAGTACGTCGGCCATCGTCGGCTCGGCCCATCCCTAGGGCCCTAGGTACTCAGGGACGGGGAGGAGATTGGGGCACCTTGCAGGGCGACTTGTGATATACTCGGCCACTGTGAAGGGAGAAGTGCTGCCGGCCCTAGGGGGCTTGCAGAAAGGGTGGGTAGGGCGGAGCCGGTGGGGCTTGGGACAGGTCCTGAGGCAGTTCTCAGGGAGGCCAGCGGAAGTCCCAAACCAGTCAAGCGCCCCAGAAGCTCGAGAGAGCAAAACGCAAAACAGGTTTTTTGCGTTGCGTTGCTTTGGGGAACCGGGCAGTTCTTTGGATCCCGCGATGTCCCGTGCGAAGGCTGAAAGACTGTGGCAGACTATTTGTTAATTTTCTGTGGTTCCTCTCACAACTTGCAAACGGCTTCCCTGCACTCAGGAAGCCGTTTGCAAGTGGTCTCTCGCAAGCTGCAAAAGCAACAGGCCTGTCCTGGTCGGGCCCTGAGGTTTCCGCGGTTCGAGCGCCTTCCAGGAACCCCTGAAACCCTAAACCCTAAACCCGGCGACTGTCGCATCCTGTGCCACAGGAGTCAGCTGCTTCAGGCCTGGGACTCACACTTGAGCTCGGGTTGTTCAAGTTGTTTCCCATGTATGAGAAAGTATCGCCAGGTCTGGCAAGAAACGCATCAAACGCAGGCCCCCTTTCGAACATCGTGCTGAATAGCCAAAGGCTCCAATGTAGTTCCTCTTTGGGTTAGCCTTTGGGGATTCTGGTCTACCACCCCAAAAAGGTACTACATAGGAGCCTTTGGGTAAAGAGTATCAAGATGAGAGCTTTCACGTCCGTGGCCGTCGTTGCGAGGAGCCCGCGGGGGTTGTGCCGGATTCCCCAGGCGACCTGGCAGAGCTTGTCCATGCGATGAAGAATGGATGAAGATGTGGCTCAAAGTTCATCATCCTGCTTTTTCTACATGTTTTTTTGTTGATGTATTTTCCATTATTTTCCCATACTATTAAATATACTCTACTGCAGGCCCTGCTGCCCAAGAGCTGGGAGCCATGGAGATCCATTGCATGAATCGGATGCGCATCCGTCATTTTGCGAATCTGTTTTGGAGTCGCATGTGAGGTTGGGCCTATTCTTAGAGCTGGCCCTGACTTTGCAAAGCTGCCATGAGTTTACAAAGGCCGCTCCGACGGCCTGTGGCTGGCAGGTTGTGATTGCGTGTTCTTAGGGTTTAGGGCTTAGGGCTTAGGGTTGAAGGCCGGGGGGTGTCGGGGATGGTGACGAACGGCACGTGAAGCTATGCAGTGTTGTGTTTGTGGGGATCATCTCAACTGGTCATGGCACAAGACAAGTCCTTAAACTCCCGCCTTGGCCATGGTTTCTGCAGTCTTGGTATGTCCGGGTTTCGCTTGACAACCCGGGTGCTGCCCACCCGCGGGCCTGCTGTAGCAACACCCCTAAACCCTAAACCCTTAGGCCCTAAACCCTAAACCCTAAACCCCGCACGATTGAAGACTTGCACTGAGCGAGCCAGGTGCTTTTGGTCATCCTTTGCAGAACGGTCGCCGGAGTCATGTGAGGAGGCCGATGCCCTGCTCGCGCCCCTCAAAGTCACGGGCGCAGGGACCTGTTGGGCCCAAGGGTTTAGGGTTTAGGGTTTAGGGTTTCGGGTTTAGGGTTTAGGATTTAGGGACGGTTTAGGGTTTAGGGTTTAGGGTCCTGGTGTCGTACCTAATTGTACACCGATGCTGCGATGCCTTTCCAACTGAGTGAGCTTCTGCCCGTTGACTAGGAAAGAAGTGTAGCTATACCTTGTTCGCAGCATTGCGCTCAATGAGGACATTGCGTATTTGACTTGCAACTGTCCATGGTTTCGGACTTGCAGGGACTTGCAGCGGCTGCAGTAGCAGCAGTGTTGCCAGTAACTACAACAAGATCGTTAGAAGCCGCTGTGTCTTGAAATAGTTTAACGGTGGTGGTGGGGGGGGGTGGAGGTGGGGGGGGGTGGAGGGGGTGGGGGGGGGGTTGGGGGGGTGGGGGGGGGGTGGGGGGGGGGGTGGGGGGGGGGGGGTGGGGGGGGGGGGGTGGGGGTGGAGTGGGGGGTGTGGGGGAGGGTGGGGGGGGGGGGTGGGGGAGGGGGGGGGTGGGGGCGGAGGTGGGGGCGGGGTGGGGGGGGGGGGGGGGGGGGGGTGGGGGGGGGGGGGGGGGGGGGGGTGGGGGGGGGGGGGGGGGGGTGGGGGGGGGGGGGGGGGGGGCGTTGGGGGGGGGGTGGGGGGGGTGGGGGGGGGGTGGGGGGGGTGGCGGGGGGGGGTGGGGGGTGGGGGGGTGGGGGGGGGTGGGGGGGGGGTGGGGGGGGTGGGGGGGGGGTGGGGGGGGTGGGGGGGGGGGTGGGGGGGGGGTGGCGGGGGGGGGGTGGGGGGGGGTGGGGGGGGGTGGGGGTTGCGGGGGTGGGGGGGGAGGGATGGGAGGGGGGGTGGGGGGGGGGTGGGGGGGGGTGGGGGGGGGGTGGGGGGGGGTGGGGTTTGCGGGGGTGGGGGGGGGGTGGGCGGGGGTGGGGGGGTGGGGGGGGGGGGGTTGACGGGGGGTGGGAGGGGTGGGGGTTTGCGGGGTGGGGGTGGGCTGGGGGGGGGGGGGTTGTGGGGGGGGGGGGGGGGGTTGGGGGGGGGGGGGTTGGGGGGGGGGGGGTTGGGGTTGGGGTTGGGGGGGGGGCATGGAGTTACCCATTTCAACCCAAAAAGTGCAAAATAAAATTGTGCTACCCAGACACCTACAGCCCGAGGCCTCAGCGGATTAGTAAGCACGGGTTCAAGTTTCAAGGCAGGCAGGCCATGCAGGGCTGTAACTTAGGAAAGTCTGGCAGAGCTGCGCAGAGTACCTGAGAGGCGGAGCCTCTCAATCCAGATGCGGTGGCTGGGGACTTGGACATCACTTCTCAGACAGGGACTCTGTTCAGGGCACATGGCCACAAGGAAGCACGGCCTGCTGAATAAGAACTTTCAAAGCGATAACCTGAAGATTGATCCTCAAAAATTCCCTTCAAAGCACCACTGTCGACCGTGCGTGAACACCCTACTTTACAGGTAGCTGCCGTTTCTGGTGGGGTGGAGCTGACGACGCTCGAGGGCTTGACCCGATGGCTTCAAGGCAGGGGGTCGCTCCTTTCAGTTTTAGGATTTAGAGTTTGGGGTTTTGGGTTTTGGGTTTTGGGTTTAGGGCAGAGCAAAGAAGGCTGTTAACCAGGCTTTCAGACATTTTTGAGTTTCTCTGCGCTGGCTGGTAGTGTTGTTCTTACTTTCATTGTTGTTCTTTCTCTTGTTCTAGTTCGGCTCCCTCGACGCCGTGGGAGGGTCGTCGAATTCTGGCCTGCGGCGATCCTTCGTGAGCCTTCAAAACATCGTTATCTGCGACGTCTCTTGGGTGTTTCTGCAACCAACCTGTGGGGGAAGGGGGGGGAATGACGTCCTTTTTGCCGAGGAAGGATTGCGAAATCTCTCTCTGTGCTACCAGAACCCAAACGTGCGTTGGTGCTTTCAAAGTTTCATGACAATGTTGACCTGCATTATTGTGATGTTATTTATTTTTGATCTTTGTTGTTTGCCCGAAGCAAGCGAAAATCGTTGTTTGCAACGAAAATGCTTTCAACTTTCCACGTCGTCGAGCGGCTTGCCTGGTTGTTCACTGTCCTCTTGTTGTTGCTGCGGCTCATGGTGCTGTTGATGTTGCTGGCCTTACAAGGCCTATGTCAATGTGGCGTTTGGTTTGCAGAATTAAAACCTGAAATACTCCTCCCCTGCACAGCGGGCTTTCAAATGCATGCTAACAAGCCAGTGCTCACTGCATGTCAAGAGCCCGACATCAACTTGAGGACGGCTTTATGTGAGTTTCCTCGGAGCTAAGCCAAGTGAATCGCCTTGCCCTTCTTCGGCCAGACAATCTTCCCATGCTGCCGAGAGCTGTTGGGGCGAATTTGTCGCGTGCTTTGATGGGGAGCGGAGCTGCTCAGCTGCAAAATTCCAAGCGTCCCAGACATGCAAAGGCCAAGTCCGCTGTCCACGATGTGATGCAAAGATATAAAGATGTACCGAGAATCAGGGTCATCCCTCTGCGCACACCTTGAGCACGAGGCTTTTCCGGCCATTCCGGCACTAGAGAGCCGCATCCTGTCTGCCCCTTGACCAGGTTTGGGGTTGAGGGTTATAATACTATTATAAGGGCCTACGGACAAGTTTAGAAGGCATCTGCCACTTGTCGTAGAGTTCACAGCATGCCTCAGCACAAGCCGCCTGCCGTCCTCCAGGCCAGCTTGCACCTGCTCCGCCCTGAGCAGCGCACGCCAACATGCCCAGACATGCATGGAATTGTTGCTGGGGAGTGCTTTTCATGCCTCTGAATGCTCCTACAATTGTTCAGAAACTCAGTAGTAGAGTAGATAACCTTTAATTTAACCTTTTTGGGGTAATAGAATCCCCTTAGAATCCCAAAGGTTAACCTTTAGTTCCCCTAGGTAATAAACACCATTCCTTTAAACACCTAAGGAAATTGTTCATTCGCCGGGTTCTCTTTTTATGGCATGGGCGACTAGGAAGACTAAGGTTGCTTCGGGGCTCTGATGCTCGCCTCTGGGAGCTTCGGGCTCAATGCGTTCACATGCTTTCACGTGCGTATGATGAACATGACGTCATACGAAATGCTATGATGAAATGTAATGATAGCATCACGTATTGTCACATGTGTGTAGATATGTACCATTTACGATTATGTTACAGTTCCTATATACCGAGAATATGCGCAGCATTGATTGGCAGAGGTCCGAAGAGTGGCTGCCATTGTACCGCGACTGGTGCGACGGCAAGTCCTTCAACGCCTTGGTGAAGGACAGCAAGAGTGGAAGCAGCAATGGTAAGCGCAATTTCATATCGCGTGCGCAAATGTCAGCAATGTTCTCTCACAATAACCCCGAAACCCTAACCCCCTAAACCCTAAGCCCTAAACCCGAAACCCATGCAGGGCGCAGCTTTCTACGAAGGCCCTGCCTTGGTATTGATCCGAACACGGGACTCTGTCCTGGGAGCCCTGTCCACGTGGGCCCGGCTCGATGGGTTTTAGGATGTTTTAGGGTTTAGGGTTTAGGGCTGAGTTTCGGAGTGCGTGGCAGGGCATTGGTCATGGTGCCCGAGCGGTCATTACGAATCCTTGGGAAAGCTTGGCAGGTCATGGGTAGAAGGCAACGGCAAGTTCGGCGGGTCCATGGAGTGTTTTTTGCCAGTGCCTCAAGGTTGAGTCACCAGGCCATAGGCCACGAAATCATGTTCCGTCATGGTTATGTCTTGATTGTCTTGTCTCTCGCCCAATGCCTTGACCAGGTTTGCACTGCAGCCTGCCTTCAGAGTGCTGAGCCCTCAGGGTGAGAGCAAGCCTTTTGGGGGTCTCTTGCATGTTGCGGCCAGGTGCAAGAGCTCTACCCGCACTGGCAACTACGTGTATTTCAACTTGCGCTGCGCTGAGATCCTGCCCAAGTGATGGGGCGACGCAGTCTGTCGCTGGACGGTCGCGAGCATGAGCAGATTTTGCTTCTGACGCTTTAAAAAAAAAACAAAACCTCAAGCCAGGCGGAACAAGCACTATCCTCGAGGGCTCGGCTTCGGCGGACGGCTGGGATTCTGCAGGTGCAAATGTCGCACAAGCTCACACAAGTAAGTGACAGCAAGTGATGCACACGCAGCTTTTGAGTTATCGGAAGGCTCTGGCTGGATGCGGACTTTGAAGACTGTTATGTTCTTGAGTCTGATGCGACTTATGCACCTGGAAGGCCATGCGCAATTTCTGTCGCTTTGTTCACTGGCTGTCTCTGGTCTTCACTGCATGTAGTCCTGAGAATTTCGAGTTTGCGAAGAGGCTGCTGGCCTCACAGGGCGGTCTTCAAACCCGGTTCGACGTCATCAGCGTAGAAGCGCGGCTCTGCATGGCTCTGCAGAAGCGGAAATTTTTGCAAGTATGCACAGTTCAACATTTTGCCAGGTATGGGGATGCGGAGGGCTGGAGGCTAGAAAGTTCGAGGGGAGCCATGAAGAGCTGTTTTGTGTCGAGCGCCGCAAAAAGGCGGCCAAAGCGCAAGCTGCACAGCGTGAGCGCTTGGAATCTGCCAGCTCCTCAAAGACTCCCCAGCCCTCTTCACACGTCCAAAAAGGCATTGTAGGTCCTTCACATCCTTCAGTTGGCTCAGGCAAGAGAGCAGGCGCGCAAGGCAGATGGGCACACATGGGCACCGAAGCCCCACAAGTCAGATTCATCGATACATGTTTCCCAGCGCAACCGGTGCAAGGTGGACAAATCCCGGCTTTGTGAGAGCGAGTTCGATAAGGAGATGCCGGGCACCCACGAACTGCTGCGGCACTATATGAAGCAGGGCTTATCTTACTGCTACTGGTGAGTGTATATGAGGTTCCTTTTTAAGTTTGGTGAGTGTACATATTGGGTGTCCTTTTTGGGGATACAAGAAAGATAAACCCTACTTCATATGCGACTTCAGGGGACAAGAGAATGACGGACATGCCTTGAGGCTTCTGGCCAACACATTCTCCGCAACCGCGGGCTCGCGGGAGCCCAACCCAAGAGAGGACTCATGCTTCTGGTCACTCTTTTTATGCACGAATAGGGGATAGCACTCGCATCATCTGCAGACAGGAGGAAGCCGGAAAGTCGCCTTGATGCTCTATCGGTTGTGCGAAGGTGGAACGCCAGCGCTCCTTCCCGGAACAAGGGAAGCCTCTGTCGAGTGAAGATCGCGGACCTGGCCAAGTAACCTGTAAAGTAACCTCCCGATCAGCTGGAGCCATCACACGGCGTGAAGTTCCCGTGTTTGGGGGTGCAGAGCACCCCACAACGTGAATGTCACGCTGAGAGCAGCGGGCCGGACTGCAGACAAGGAGCAGGCAAGGCGCACGCAGCGTCGGTTGAGAAAAATGCAGTGAGCTTTGCGCGACCTTTTCCCCTGCGGTGGCAAGTTCTGATTTGCTGAATGACTGTGATGTGAAAAAAACTGTTTTTTCCGGGATGTCTGACCTGGGCTGCAGGATGTTCAGGCTCAGGCTCCATCGGGTCAGGAGCTGCTCCAGCTTTAGATTTGGGGCTGGGCGGAAAGGTAGTGGCAATGTGTCGGCACCCCAGACAGCCTGGGTGAGTTGCGCGTGCCACAGAGTGTCGAGAGACTTGAAGTAGATACACGTAGTCGGAAGCTTACTACTAGTCATGCGCTAGTACATTATTAAGGGTTCTAAGCAGGCACGATTTTTCTTCACGATGCTTATGGGCTTGGATCGAACGGCTCACATGCCTTAGCTAAAAGGCTCTTCAAGTCATGCATCCTCTGCACCTGCAAGGTAGGCAGATATGGTGCCTCTCAGCGGTCTTCCTGCTGAGGCAATTGAGGGTGCCAGTCTAAAACAGCCTTCACAAAGATGCCGCATGCCCATGCTACCCACATCTTGCAGAAAAAGGTTAAGATACAATGACAGTGCACTGCATGTAGGGGCGTTGCGGGACAGATCTACACCTTCGACAAGGCTGCCCAACTTCGGATGAATGTTGCAACATGCGAGTGGACTCGCAATTTTCTTGCTGCAGAGGTGCCTTTGCCGGAGCCAAGATCACTGCACACGCTGTATGCATTCTATGCTGGGCCCTCAGACCGCTGGAAGCAGTTGCCATATGCAGTTTGGGTCTCAGCCTGTGACTGGGTATGACTGGGTGTTTCCCGCGCGCAGTCGCTGAGGTGTTCTCCCATCAGGATGCACCTGAGAGGACGTGTCTCCGGGCTTTAGGGTTTAGGGTTTAGGGGTCAGCCGAAGTGCATCCAAGTGGCCTTAGAGTGATCTGCTGCCGAGGACACTCGGCCAGCCAATGATGAGATTCCACAATCTCATGCTCGGCTCTCAGCGAGGAGCAAACATGCACACCCGAAAACCCTCCAGCCTCCTTGACAGCTTCATTTGCCCACGCAAGCTGACTAAGGTTCACAGCCACCAGTGGAGCTGACGCAGAGAAGGCAAGAGGCTACGCCGCCTGAACCTCAGACTTGACGAAGGACTTCACAAAACCAACGGAGTCCTGCCTTGGGTTTCCGCAACTGGAGGGTTTCCGAAAACAGGGGCACCTGATTGGGGTCCTTATTGGAAGGGAATCCTACTATTTGGGGATCTATATTGGGGGTCCCCTATTTTCGTAAGCCCCCGATCTGTGCTCAGGGTGTGCAGCTGAGCATCCTTCCATATCGCAGCTTCTGGAAGCTGATACAGCCGCCCCTTGGCCTCACGAGAAAGCCTGGCGAGATGCCAGCTTTGCAGCATGCTGCTCGGTATCGGTTCGGGATCGATGTATCGTGTTCTGCTATGGGATCAATGCGAAAGTACTGAGGCAGACTGAGGGCTATCATCTACCTAACTTGAATCAATGTGGTCACAAATATCTATCTCATCTACGCGAGCATTCGTCATCATGCGCACATGAGCAGGGACAAGTTCTGCTCCAACATGGAAGATGTCGTTCTCTCAGCTTGCCGAATGGTCTAGGACCGCAACTGCGCAACCCACACTGCACTGATGGGTCGCGGGTGAGGTTCAAGCCGGACGTGCCAAAGAAGCCAACAAGCTGTTCCCTTCGCATGTGTTATCATGTGCTTTGCATCCTTGTCATTCTATCCACAGCCTGATTCCACGACAGCTCTTCTCCTTTTACAGCTACTTGATGGTGCTTGCAAGGTTAACACAGAAGCCCATCGGAAGTTCTGATGACGACGTGAACCTGTGACCCATACTGCGGCCGAGTGACATGACAACCGTCCAGCATGCAGAGATCGGCTCGGGTTTAGGGTTTAGTGTTGAGGGTTGAGGGTTGAGGGCTCTCAGGTACTCCCATACAATTAACTTCGAGACGGCCACTGACCTGCCGGCCCCGCACTGAATCAGATCCACCAGTGCAGTACCAGAAAAGGTCTCCTCTGCGGTTGTGATTAGAAGTTCTTCTGGGGGTTTACGAAAGTCGGGGTACCCTTTTGGGGGTCCTTATTCCAAGGAATCCTCGCAATTATATGGGGGTCTATACCTCATGTTCGTAAACCCCCCTTATTGTCAGAGCTGCCGAGTTGAGAGTGAACTCCACTGGGGTTTACATCCTCGTTTTCTCGAACTGCGGCGACTTCAAAGATGGGGAGGCAGGGAACTGCCGGCGGAAAATGTTTTATGAAACATTAGTATGACAGTATGCTAACGTTTTATAAAACCTTGGTATGACAGTATCACCATGGTTCGCAGAGTCTGGCCGGCTGCGGAGCACGCATACTGGTGCAAGGTGAGCGGCAGTGTCATCGCCAAGAATTCATATGGGTTTCTACCTGGCAATGAGTGCCCGTTCTGGTAGCAGATTAGCTGCAGGCTACACCGCAGAGTTTCTTGCACCTCGAGGTACTACAAGATGCCATTCTACGGATGGCTTTCGATAGCGTGGAGCCCGTCCGCTATGCACGTGGCATGTTCCAGAAGAGTGGAAATGCGCAGTTGGAACAGTTTACTGCTTCCCCGTTGAGGGCTCTAACCTTCAGCAAACAGCGAAGACAGAGATACACACCAGATTTCCAGTGTAACTACTCGTGCGTGACTGCATAAAACATCCCCAGCCCTTGCAAAGCAGCCCCGTCACAGCAGGCGGCGCCATTGCTTTCAACTGAGGCCTACTGCGCACTGGCCAGCGTTTGGATGTGCCTGTCGCTACGGTACTGGCGAGAGCTGTTTCACATCCAGCCGGCGCCCCAGGAGCCCCACAAGCCACCACCCCAAGTGCTCCACAAGCCCAAAAGTCAGAAGCCAGCAATTCTTGTATTGGCCGAGGTACTGCATTGCAGCAGTCATCCTCTTGGGTTTGGCGCGCCCCCCAAAGGATGACAATAGGAAACCCCATGAATCCTTAATCCCCCAAGAAGCTCCTAAACCCTTTATGGCCAGTTCATCCCAGGTCGAGGCCTTCCTCCAGTGGAGATTCTTTATGGACTGGAATGAGTCAGGCCTCCGCGGCAGGCCGGCTGCCACAGAGCTTTGCTCAGTGCTTCTCAACTTGCGCGCGAGACCCTTGACAGGTTCTTATTCGTCCTGGCCATTCTCGCCACAGTTGTGAAGTGGCAGACCCAAACAAGAGCTCGGTTTCCGGAAATTGGGGGTGCGGCCAGCTGAGCCGGAGGTCAATCTTCTCCTACATGCTTGTGCTCGTGGCGTCTTTGGGATGGGGCGTGACGCGCCCGTACCTGGATCAAGCGACCATTCTCAAGGACAGCAATGCAACTGGGGTTTCTGCAATCCGGGGTTCTTTTTAGGATTATAAGGGACTCCTACTCTGTTGATTTATACTTGGGGTCCCTTAATTATTGTAGTAAACCCCCACGTGGGCTAGCCAGGTTGTTTGTCTCTTCTTGAGAGATTTTGCGACGGCGAGGTGCAGGGACTTTCGTTCCTGTACATCGTTCTGGACTTTGTCCGCGAGTCAGCTTTGTCTTTCAGGACACTCCCCATTTCATGCCGCATGATGCCGCATGTGTGAAGTTCGAGGGCATCACGACACATTCTGAGCAGGAACAGCCACTCACTCTCAATAACCTTTGTGATGCTGTGCTTGCTGCCAGCATGCCCCTCAGTGTGATGCAGGCAAAGAGCTTGTAGCATCTTTGAGTTTGTCAGACCCAAGGTTGCCCTACTGAATGGCCTGGCTCTTACGGGGGTTTGCGAACATGGGGGGGTGCCCTTTTTGGGGGGGGGATTCCTAGAATAAGGCTTATACTATTTGGGGGTATGTTCAAAGTACCCCAATTTGGGGAAATGCCCAAACAGCTGCCCGAACAGCGCGAATTGGATCACTTGAATGGCCCCGTACCATCCTGTGCCTCCGTTGAAAAGGCATCATCTTCTATTGGATTTTCACAGCGCTGCCCGAGCCTTCCAACTTTGAGCCTGTGGACTTCGTGTGACTTCAGCAGACTCCGGAGTTCACGTTTTGCACTTCAGCCCAACAAGGTCTTCTCTGATCGAGATACTTGCAGAGCGCAAGCAGGTAGAGAAGTGCGCCGGGCATGCAATTGTGTCCCCACATGTCAAGACGCCCACACGTGGGGATTGATCCCAGCTGCCCGCTGCCAGGCTGATACTCTTTCAGCGCTTGCGGCTTCCCTACAACGGCCCCCCATGTTGCCAGATCGTGCCCCCACAACTCACACAATGCAATGAGGTGGAAGATCCTGGTAGCAGCTTTGAGCCTGGCCTCCTTGAGCTTGCCGGGGCTCCTAGTCGCTTCATCTGCGGAGATGGCAGATGCATCTCTGTGCTTCCATGCAATCGCTGGTTCGATCGCTGCAACTCGTGCCAAGGCTCTACCAGCTCTTCGATTTATCCCGCAGCATCAGCCAAAGATGGCACTACCAATGGTTCTTTGCAGATGGCGTCTCCCACATCCTCTTCTGCATGGCACGCCAGTCTTGTGAGAGCATATTTAAGCTGGCGCGCACTGTGCTTTTTGCAGCTGTCACTGCAATGGTCGCTGAGAAGAAGCGCTCCCGAAATCATGCCCGTCTGTCAGGTACTTGCAGCCATCATGTTCCTATGGGCACCACACACAAACAGCCAAAGATATGCTTACAAGCAGGCCACCGTCAGCCGGGAGTTGTTGTAGTCAGTTCTCCCCGGAGGGCTTTTCTGTGAGGGTTTAGGG
>CAJNDS010000247.1:253137-483137 GCA_905221605.1 Symbiodinium natans
AATGGTTTCGGGATTTAGGGTTCCTGGGTTTTTCAAAGCATGTAGTGTCGTAGGAGTGCTTTGGGATTTTCTGGGGAGTTCCGGCTCGGGCCTGAACCATGACCCTCGCCTTCTCGCAGGGCGGAATGCCCCCTGAAAATAGAAACATCCTTTGGGGGGAGTGGGGCTGTTGCGATAGTGGCTCCACGATCCCAGGGTGGCCTCGATGAGGAGGAGGATGACTCCTTTTGGGCATCGACGCACAAATCGTAGCTTGCCCAAGTGCCACCCGGGGCGATGTAGGTGGCAGGTTCACGCAGCAGCCGTGCCTGGAAATGCTTCCCAGGTCAAACGTCAAGGCGGACATCCTCGGCGGTCCAACGCAGGCCGGCTCTGCGATCCTGCAGCAAGCATCGCCGTATGAAATTGCCACCCGTGAGGCCGCCGATGGAGACAATGATTAAAGGATCCCGTACAGGGCGTCTCACTCGATACCACTACAACAGTGAAGAGGAGGCAAGCGAGCAGAGACCATGATATGGACAGACTTGCACAGGTAAAACTGCCAGGTTGCTTGCGTGCCTGAAGACAGCACGAACAGAAGACTCAGCAGCAAAGCCGATGAACACTCGGACAGCATGTCGGCTGTCCGAGTGTAAGGGGGGGGGGGGGGGGTTTCGGACAAACTTAGATTTGCAATGACTCTTCGTAAGCCAGGGCTCGACCTTGAAGTCGATGCAGCTGGACATGAGTCTTCTGCTCCGAACTCGCTTGGGAGCTTGGCAGGTACAAAGGGTCCTCTGCTTCCTGCATGCCAGGATTCACTTGAATTCAGAGGCTCCTCAAACTCGCATGTCGGTCACAGGCTTATTGGCTGACCTCTTCTGACCTCCCGCAGCAGGATTGCACAGGCACAAGGATGCACAACCCACATGGAGCTACAAAAGTCTCTACACCCTAAGCTTCCTGGTGAAACCTTAAAGAACCTGGAGTTGTAGGCTGATGCCCTGCCATTTCTGCGTTCAAAGCTTACCCACCCATGGGCACGCACAAACCCGCCAGACCCTTGCGCTGCACTCTATCAACGACAGCATCCCTCAACCAAAACCCAACAATCCCAAGCAAAGGGTATACCTGCCATAAGCTTCATCCACGGGTCCATGACTGCTGCACGGTGTGCTCCGGAGGCACACACTGAGCATGGTTCAGCAAGGCCTCAAGGTAGGTTACTTACGGTTACGCGAAGGATCGACCTCAGGAAAGTGTAGGGTTTTGATTTGATTAGATGTCTGGATTAGATGGGCTTTCCGGCTTTCCTGACAAGTTCTGAGCAATGAACAACAAGAAATTCTTACAACATCTCAAAACTCTAAGCCCAAAACAACCACTACTTCGTAGAAATTTTCAGACCCCACAGCCTCACAGCCTGTGCCTTGGAAGCCAGCGGGTTTAGGGTTCACTGGTTGTAGAAGAACAAGAACAGGGTACAGCACATCTTATTCGGGCATTCTGCCGTTTGGCACGCATGAGGAAGCGTCAGAATCCCGCAGGCTACCGCACCTACATCGTGCGCATCGCCTGAGGCACGTCTTCGTACTGACTGTTTTTTAGCAAAAGCAGCTTGAGTCGATGCTTGCCCTTAGGATGATCTGGAAAGCGTTGAGGCCTGCCTCCTTTTTGTGACGAATAGAGCTATGGGGCTTTTGCACCTGCTGGATCTTAGGCGTCTTTCTATCGTGATCCGGACTTGAACTTGCCTCAAATGAAGAGAACAGGTCAGTGAATCTTGACCCGACAGATGCTGACAGGACGACGGCATCACTGGGGCAGAAGCACGTCAGAAACGAAAGCTACACAGCTGCAAGAAAGATGCAACACGCATGCCTTGATGCGGCAGAGCGATGCACAACATGTCAAGACAACGGAAGCTAGATCAAGCTCACTCACTATCCCTCAATCTCCCGCTGACTGTTGGCTTGAACAGTGATCTTTCGCTTGCTCTGGATATGAGGTCCTGTATTGAAATAACCCCACCAGGGAAAATAGTTTGGTACAGCCCCGTATGGGGATCTACAAATATAGGGGACCCCTAAATAGTAGGATCCTCTTATACTGAGGACCCCAATGAGGCACCCCTTATTCTCGTAAACCCCCATATGCTGGGGTTCGGAAAAGCTGGCCTTGACCCTAAGCCCTAAACCCTAAACCCTAAACCCTAAACCCTTGTCAGTGGCTTCGCAGAGATTCCACGAGGCAGCGGCGCGAGGCGCGGGAAGCGGCGAGGCTGCAGCGTTTGGCACTGAAGGCTCCCGGTGGGGTTTAGGGTTTAGGGTTTAGGGTTTAGGGGTTAGGGGTTTAGGGTTTAGGGTTTAGGAGGTTGTTCCCAACCGAGTTTGAGGGCCCAAAGGCCTGAGCCACCCTATAACCTATAAACCTGACGAACATGATTCGCGTTATGAGCAAGACTACTCTTAGTTCTTACCGTTACATATTCCGAAATATTGCGAGTATTACTAAATTAGTGTCATGAGCAGTCTACCAGAATGAACCCTAAAACCCTAAAACCCTAAATCCCTCAAACCCTAAAACCCGAAAACCCTGAATCCCTGAATCCCTAAAACCCTAAAACCCTGAAACCCTGAAACCCTAAAACCCTAAAACCCTTATTCCTACTGTTATTGTTGTGAGCCTGGCGCACCAGGCTGCGGCTCGCCGTTCCGGACCCTCTGCGGAGGAGCTGCGAGCTGCGACCACAGGGGGCCACACGGGGATGGGGCTTTTCGGTTTAGGGTTTAGGGTTTAGGGTTTAGGGTTTCGGGTTTCGGGTTTAGGGTTTAGGGTTTAGGGTTTGGGTAACTTTGCACTATACTTGGAGGTTCATGGTACTTATGAACCCAAATTATGACTGTACTTATAACCCAATCATACCCAATCATAGCCATGTTGTGGCACCGAAGGGGCTTGGGGATTTTGCACCATAGAAGAATACGAGTCATGCACGAGACCTCGATCGCTTCATGCAGTCAGCGTAGCCCAGCCTAGCAGGCTGTCATAGGCTGTCACTATAGGGCTTGGCAGCTCGTTGCAGGTAGAGAATGTACCGTGACTTCTGTTTACTTCATTTGCTGGGGTTGCGCGGTAAGGCACAGAAGATCGCAGAGAAGGCAGCGGCGCGACGGGCCAAGGCCACCCGCAACCTTTTCATTACATGGCTGTCCCAAAATAGGGGTACCCCTTGTATACGCTAAAATAGAGTAGGACCCCAAAGGGTGCCCCAAAAGGGTACCCCTATTTTCGGAAACCCCCACATCCTAATTACAGAGTTTTGGGAAGGTTTGGGCATGGATCACAACCTCAATTGTGCGGTCTTTGCAGTAGCGAATTCACCCTACTTGTGAGCTGTCGCGCGTTTGTTTAGCGGTCACGCTTTTTCAAAAAAGCATCGCTGAAGATCTAAACCCTGATTCCGACTCTGCTCACATGAACTGTACGTATGTCTGCGTGTATATACATATATGTTTTTGTATGTACTTGCCTGTTGCTTAACATGTTTTATCTACTTCTGTAGTTTTATGTCTACAAGAATGTGGCAGAATTACCTTTTGAATGCATGTGATATCATAATATGCATATACATATATATATATATATATACATATATGTATATATATATATATATGTGTGTACACGTTGCTGCCTCACAATCCTGGTGGATGGTCCTGTGTCCTCGGCTTGCCCTGCTTACAAACGCCTTACAACCTGTCCGAGATGCTCTTGGAGATCACTAAAAGATCATGGCTCCCATCGATGGGTTTGGGGTTTAGGGTTTAGGGTTTAGGGTTTAGGGTTTAGGGTTTAGGGTTTAGGGGCTCGCCTATTGGGTCACTGGCGACTGGCTTCTCATGGTTAATGCTCCGATGCGATTACAATCGGAGTTTCGGAGGCCAGAGACGTTCGTGGACTTGGGCAAAATCGTTTCCTTCTGACATTGCAAGTTGCCCAACGCCAAAACAGTCAAAAGCTCTTCCTTTCGTGTTCTGAGCTGGTCAGCAAGTCTGACATGTCCATGTGGGAAATGATCTCATGTGACATGTATAACCAAGCACACATGAGAAAGTATTTCTGCGCAAGCCAGTGGTTCAGGCCTTTCCAAGTTCCGAACGTTTGCACAAAGTCACAAAAGCGCAATAGCCGCTTTTTAGCGTGCGCCTCGGTGCAAACTACATCGACCTCAGATTGAGATGCTCGTACGCGAGTTCAAAAGCCCAGAGAATACGGTTTTGTTCCTTCCAAAATGCAAGTAGAGCAAGCTACTGTAGAGTACTGAAAAATGTCGAGCTGATGCACAGTGACTTTTGTTAAGCGCGACGAGGCCAAAGGTGCAAAACCTGAGGAGGCCGACAAGGAAGCATCCTTGCCAGGCGCCGAGGCGCTGGCATGAGAGCTTCTCACAAAGCCCCACCTTTAGGGTTTAGGGTTTAGGGTTTAGGGTTTAAACCCTAGACACTAAACCCTGAACCATAGACCCAAAACCCTAAATCCTAAACCCTTCCTCCTTCTCTGGTATAGGATAGTGAATTCCCACAAGCTCTGAATCCCAAGACCGACATGAATAGAGAGGTCCAGGTTAAACCGTGGTTCCCAAGTTCCTTCACAGCCTCATGAACAAGCCTTGGCCTGTGCTTGCAGGCGACCGGCGATCCGGAACCTCCCAAATCGGAGAAGGAACAGAAGGAGCCCTTTGGGAGCAATTGGTAGCGAAGACGTTTTGGTTGGTTTAAGCGCTCCTTCTGCACATAGGCCCTAAACCCTCAACACTAAAGGGTACGTACAAGTGGAGCTTTCAGCACCTTAAGGCCGGCTGGTCAAGAAGAAGCCGGACTCACCGCCCAAAACGGGTCCACAGCCGCAGCTTTGCAGACAATGGTAGCCATATAGGGTATGTGAGCTTGTTCTTGGGTTTAGGGAGAAAGGGTTTAGGGTTTAGGGTTTAGGGTTTAGGGTTTAGGCTAGGTCAAGGCAATTCAGAGGGCCGTGTCTGATGCTTAGGTTGAAGACAAGGGGAAGAATCATAAAGAGCCGGCAGCTTGCACGCATTGCTGCTTCGCATCTTGCGACAGATGGGGGTTTCCGAATAGGGGGGGGGGGGGGATACCCTTCTTTGGGGGTCCCTTTAAGGGGCTTCTATTTTATTTGGGGTACAAAAGGGGTACTTGAAAGCCACCCGGCTCTGTCTCGGCAGGTGAACTCCGAGAGCAGGCAGAGCAAGCTGTGCGCTGAGAACTTGGCGCCCGAGAGCGATGCCGACGAGAAAGGGTCGAAGGAAGTAGAGAAAAAGACGGACAAGAAGGCGAACGGAGATGCAGGAAAGGAGAAGCAGCAGGATCCGAAGGAGAAAGAAAAGGAGGCAGGCAAGGAGGAGCAGAAGACTGCAGCTTCGCAGGAAAGGTCGCCTAAACGAAAGCGAAAGACCAGAGAGGAGGAGCTCGCGTTGCATATCGCGTTGCATATTGGAAGCACTTCAACCTGATGACATGAGAACCATGAATCCGTCCCTGTCTTCCCTTGAGATCCGCACAGGACACCGAGGACAAGAAGGAAGGCTAGACCATACTGCAGAATGGGGTTTACTATGATACAATATCGTGTGGGACTCTCTTTAATGTGTTCCCCCCCTGAACAGTCGAAGCTGATTTGGGTCCTCTTCAGACGGTCGTTCCCCAGTATTTTATATGGTTTTTTTTGAAAAGGATGAGTTCATGTGAATTAAAAAGGTTGGGTGACCCCCAGCAATTGATCTTCAAGGCGCACCACGCGAAAGATTCTTATGACGCTTTGAAGACTTGACTTAAGAGCGGACCCACCCTTGACCCCCAAACTGTCACAGGATCCTGAAGTAGCCCGGCAAAACGCGACTTCATAGAGGAAGCCCCTACCAGAGGGGGTCACTCAGCTCCGAAGGTGGGCTCACCAACCCGAAGCCCTTGAGTATCATTATATACCTCCGTAGAATCAAAATTCATCATGATGGTTCGAATTAACATTGCCTAAGGAAAGAAAGCCACACACATCATTCGTATGCCTGAACCCTCAAACACTCTCTTGAAGATGCTGACTTGCTCCTTGCAGCACCCTAAACCCTAAACCCTATAAGCCCTAAACCCTAAACCCTAAACCCTAAACGCAGCAGGCAGAAGATCCCGAGACAGGCGGCGGCGAGCCGAGGAGCCGAGACCGCTTTGAGGGTGGAAAGGCGTGCAGGTTTAAGGTCTATAGGGGTTCAGGGTTTGGGGTTTGGGGGCTTCAAGGGTTAGGGGTTTAGGGTTTAGGGGGTTCAGGGTTTAGGGGTTCAGGGTTTGGGGGTTCAGGGTTTGCGGCTTCAGGGTTTGGGGTTCAGGGTCTCGGGGTTCCGGGGTGATGTGTGGACATGCATCAGATGCTCAAAGACATGCGACGCTGCAGGATCACAATGGCAGACGGCCCAGCGTCCGAAGAGGACTCTGCTTCGCAAAGGGTTGAGAGTGTCAGAGAGAATTGCTGGGAGCTTGGGCTGAAACTCCTTCAAGGACATGGGCGCCATAGGAGAAGACACGACAGCAGGGAAGGCGGCGAAAGGAAGGCCGGTAAATACAGAAACATCACATCCCTTCTTGCTCTGAGTCTGGTTGCTCCAGGGTGCCAGAGACAAGAAGAGCCGGAAGGATGCCAGCAGGTCACAGCACAGCCGATGAGATCATGTGCTGCTTTGTGTGTGCTTTCTCAGCTCGACCCGGTAGACAAAAATGGGTTCTGGCAATGCAACGCTGTAGTTAGGGGCCCGGTGCGCCGGGAAGCTCTGAGGGCTTCTATTTTGAGGCAAGCCATGTAGCATGCCTCATACCATTTCGACAGGTCGCGGTCTGCAAAAAGACCTGCCAGACGGGCCGCGGACTTTGTGTCGCATAGGGTCAGAAATCGGTGTGGAGTTTGGACTGCCCTGGCATGTCTTGGAAATGAGACTTTCCCGAGATTTATCGGCTGAGGCCAACGCCATCTCTCCACCAAAGCCTGCCAAAGCTCGTCCAGCAGTTGGAGCACGAGTTCGGGTTTTGACCGAAAACGAGGACAAAGAAGGCCTCTACTACGACGACGATCGAGTTGCTGGGCAAGCAAGAGCATGATATTATAGCATGATGCCGAACTAAAATGCAGGCTCTTGTTGATCTTGTTGGCACTGTGATGCACTGATATCTGAAAATCAGGTTGGCATGAAGGGTATGACCGGACGAATTATCGAAGACGATACTTCCGAGCAGCCTTTTCGAGTAAAGCTCCGAAACGGGAAGCTCTCCTGGTTCAAGGAAGCCTGGATAGAGGACGCGAGTTGGGGTTCAAGGTCTTACAGATGGGAATGTAGGAGTGCCCAATTCCCACCATGAAGAGACTGAGAGGGCCCAATGAGGGTGTGCTTCCTCGCCCTTCTCTCTTCACGCAAATCAAGGAGCTCGACGGTGGGCCTGCCTCCCAAGTTGCGCGTGTTCGCACATGGGACATGGGGTCGACCTCTTAATGCCCAGAGGGTCTATATTTCAAAGCGAAACGCCTAGGTCATCCTCTTCGAGCTCATCGTCGTCTTCTTCAGACTCTTCCGGCGAGTCGGCCCAGGACGTGCTTGGCCCGCAAGGAGTGAAGAAGCGGCAGGCGAAACATCGCTGACCGTCCCATGAGCTCATGGTGGCTACCCGGATTTGTGCCGAGGCATCTGGCAATGGACAGAGTCCAGGTGAGGAGGCAGCGATCAGAATCGAGCGCTTGAGCTCCTGGAACACGTTCCAGAGCATGGGTTTAGGGTTTAGGGTTTAGAGTTTAGGGTTTGGGGTATCATGATACTGCCGACATCTGCCGATGCCCTTCCTGCCCAGGCTGTGGCCTTCGCATGGGAGAAAACTCCAAAGAACCTGCCAGCAGCTGGCCTGGCCCGCCTCAGCGAGTGTTGAGCTGTGCCGTAGGACCGCCATAGGCTTCTCGGTTAAAGGGCTTGCTCATGGTAGTATACTCTCTCTATATATATATATGTATGTTACAATATTTATATATATATATATATATACTCGCTATACTATGTGTACTTTCTATCAATAGGAAAAAGGACTCGCTGCAAACCTTGTGGGCAGTTTTGTTCCCTTGGCCAGGCTGCCTATGCCCTCAACGGGGCCGGGAGCATCTCGCCACTTGCCGCCGAGGCAGATACATCTCCGGAACGTTTCTGTTTGTTGCTGTTTGAGCATTTAACACGAATTTTAAGGAGAGGTCAACTTCTAGGCCGGTCATGTCCGTCTCTGCTGACAGGTGGAGACGTTCCTGGCGACTGCAAATGTTGCCGGGCACCCAAGACCTCGAGTGACCCCTTGGTGCCTCACCATCCTCTGTGCGGTTGCCGGTATCCTGCGCCAGTCGAAAGCCTTTGAAACAAGGATGGAGAGGCCGCTCAACGCTTGCGAGTCATGCCTGCCCATCAGCAACGAATGGTCATGGAGTCCGCTGCCCAACACTTCCGCCTCAACTTGTAGCGAGAGATAGTCAGTCCCGTTATCCTCCTAGAATCTCCTGGACTTAGTCGCGGGCCAATAGCTGGAAGCAGAGCACCTGCAGGGGCACCTGCCTAAGAGCAATCCGGAGACCAGCAATGGCCCACCTTGTGTTTCAAACCTAGTTGATTTTTTAGGTGCTGGTCGCTCGAATCCGCGATGCTGAGCTGGGACGTGCAGGGCCAGGATATGCCAAACCCGAAACCCTAAACCCTAAACCCTAATTTAAACCCTTTTCGCTTTGTTCTTCTTGGGGGGGGGAGGGGTTTTCATCGTCACAGAGTGATCGCGGCCCTAAACCCTGCGAGGAGCCTTGGGTGCAATTCCAATGAACGGTGGCCCGCCATCTTCCAATCCTGAGATTGAGAAGCTGATCTCAAAGCGGCGACCCCAACTTGCTTTAGCTTTACCCAAAGGCTCCTATGTAGTACCTTTTTGGGGTAGTATACCAGAATCCTCTATAACTAATTAACCCGAAAAGGAACTGCATTGGAGTTTTTTGGGTTGATTCTAAGATTCTAAGGCCAGGGGTTCTGGGGTTTGGGAATGGTTTTGGCTTAGGATGTACAATGATTCGACAGGTGGAGCTTGGATGTCAAGGCCTCATGGATGTTGCGGAGCTTGCCACCCGCATGTAACTCAGTTGCTCCACCGCGTCTTGGGCTGTGTGAGGGCTTTGGGTTGGGCGCCATGATGCCACATGAATACCGTTCTAAGCCTGGACCTAGGACAAGCACGAGCTGGCATTGAAGATATCGGTAGAGAAGGCCCCGCTGCCTCAGGAAGTCGGTTCACATCGAACGAACTGCTTGGACGTAACGTCTTTCGCCAGGCCCGAAATCCTTCGGCCTATGTCATCACCCAGCTGAACTCGCGAGCCTGGCAAGTATGTTGCATCTGCAAGTAGTGGCGACAGGGGTTGGCCACAAAAAGGCACTGACTCAGGGTGATGGCCGAATGCGCTAGACCATGCAAGCTAGACCCACTAGGGACATCTAGGAAGCCACAGGCCCGATGGTCAAGTAAGATGCAGCAGAACTGCGCAGTCGCTTTGCCAGGCTGTTTGGCGGAATTCAAGGCATTCAGGACAGTGGCTTCTTGATTGATTGTGGCACTTCGAGAAGTGCGTGAATAGCATAGTTCGGGGCCTCTTCCTGCACGAAGATCTTCGTGGGATTCAACCGACTGTTCAACTCACCTTGAGCATACGCATACAGGGGGCCCCAAGGCCGTACTATGATCATCGTGGTATGAAGATCTCCCATTCACCGCTGCGCTTTCTGCTTCCCGCGCCCTTCAATCTGAGAACTTACAAAAACGTTACAAATCCGACACCAAATGGCCCCTTGAGCGTACCACGAAAGTGTTAACATGCTTTAACTGTAACTGTAAAGTGCTCCCGTATTTGACACTCAGATGTGATATGCCTGGAGTTGTTACGGATGGACCGCTGGAGCACTCTTCGTGACCTTACATCGTCCTGCACTGTTTGGGGTCGATTCGGCATGCCAGTGTTACTCGTTTCGCAAATTCCGGGGAGTTCGCCCCCTGAACCCGAAACCCTAAACCCTAAACTACTAAACCTCTTTGTGAGGGTTACTGGTTGGTTATCCCCAGTGAACGTGGCCAGCTGGAAGCCTCAACAACTGCCTCTTGGGCTGGTCGCTGACGTACCCGCTTGTTTTGTGCATGAAACGGAGTATCCCCAGCTGAAAATGTGCAGACCTTTGCTTTCCAAGCAGCTAAATGTGTTTGGAAGCATCGTACGGTCCATGTTCAAAGAAGCTGCCATTGATTACCCAATGTCCCGGACCAAGTCCCTTGCTCATTGGGGTGTTAACAAAGAGGTCCCGTCGATTTGCATTGCCCCTTGTACAGTGCGGGCTGATGTCGGGAAGCTGTCAGATACTTTTTGGGCACACAGACGGTACAGTCGGGCGCAGGCTATTCCCTTTCAGCCTCCCCGAGATCCTGTTGATTGTCCAACACCTTTTGTTAATGGTCACGTGGGCTCGGTATTACGCTCGGCGTAGACTGGCCCGTAATTCATAATTAACTCAACGAGGAGAGAGCTTGGAGCAGGGATCCGTACGTCTGTCTCGCCTGGATCGTCCGACGACCGCTTCATAAACCTCTAAACCCCTAAACCCTAAACCCTGATGGCCGGTAAAAGCAGTCACTCCCCACGCTCCCTAGCAGGTCATTGGGAGGTCTGGCTCGAACCCTAAGTGCAGCATGGGGATTTCCGATTTTCCGGGTACCTTTTTGCGGTCCTCACTTATAAGTTATAAGGGGATCCTACTATTTTGGTGGTGTATATTAGAGGCCCCTTATTTTGGTCAACCCCCACATGGACTGCAGGAGCTACAAAGGATGAGTGCCATTGCCAATGGAAACCGGGCTGCGCGCTCAAGTCTATTGGGGTCAATGTAGGCAACCAGCCAAAAGAGGCAGAGCTGGTAGCTTGGTGGCTGAAGTGAGGGACGGCTGTTGAGCTCTCAAGGATGCACTGCTAATGGCGCCGAAGTTCAAAGAGCCAAACTTCAACTTAACTGCTGTGGCTTGGCCTACTCTCAGTCGGAACCGAGCAGTTGAGTTGTGTCCAGCAATCCCCCCCCCCCAAAAAAAAAGAGTGGCAAAGTGAGGTGACGCTGTGATGCCGCCTTTGGCATCGCCACCAGACGCACCGTTCCAACGGTTATGGCATCCCCCGGGCCACCCTCCAAGATCCCAAAGACCCCAAAGCCCCCAAAGACTCCAAACTCGGTCTCTGCACTTTTGGCCAAATGCTGCACACCGAAAGGCGTTGCAAGGGGCCAGGAAAAAGATTGCTCACAGTGCGCTCCGGAGGTAGAACGCCAGAAGCTCCATGAGGCTTCCAATAGCATTCCAACTTGCGGGCAATCTCCGAAACTCGGCTTCGGGTGCGGTTTGTGCACCTTATTTTTCTTCGCAATGTTGTCTAGAAACGTGGTGAGTGCCGTAAAGGCACGATTTCTGATTGGGTTTCGAGTAAGAGAGATTTGTTTGCTGACAGGCCATGAAGAGATGAAGTGGAGGTCTACTGGTTCACAATCGGTTATGCGTTGGCACGGGACGCACTGCGGAGCATGTGGCTTGCATTGCTGAGCCCTATGAGGTTACAGCATGAGTAAAGGCACCAGACAAGAGCCACTCACAAGTGAACTAACACAGGCTGACTCCATAAACCCACGTTAGCTCCATCCGGCGCAGAAAGAGAGGTCGGTCAAGCAGTCTCCCGTGTTCCCCAGGGTCATTATGCGATGTAAACCCTTCGAGTCCGCAGCGGCAGAATTGGTCGACGAGAGCTGGGGGCCCCAGTGAACCTCACAGTCACTGCACCCAATTTGCCCAAATAGTGGTGCGGGAGGAGGGGGGGAGAGGGGTTCGATCGCTGGATCCAGCCTGACTTAGGACAAGCATGTCTCGCGAATTGGGACAGGGCTGTGGCACAGAGCATCCCAAACATGAAATGCATTCTGTGCCTCAGGCCTGCACCCGCTTGAGCAGCTCAACATTCTGTCCCAGAAGGTTCCAACCTCGGCGTGGGCTTTGCTGTAGGAGCCCAGCTCTCTGTTTTCACGCAGAAGGGCCGCAGGCAGTATTTTTCAACAGGGTAAGCTTGGCACACTGCGTCAACACTTTCGCGATGAGTAAATTGATACAAGTAATTACAAGTATATGTTGTATATGTATACATATATTTTCTTCCATATATATATATATACATAACATGGTCACCCCGCTGCCAAGACCTACCGCTCGGGTTCCGGTTCGCGATACTTCAACATGAGTCTTATGATATCTACAATACCTGCAGCTCGTGCATTTCCAAAGGCCCAGTTTTCAGCGGTTGTTTTCAAGCTGTATCCTCATGATTTAATACGACGACTTATTCTATGAGCCGAAATTGCTATTGATGTAAACCATCGAAATACCGGCCCCGTGTTCACGGCAGCATCCCTACATTTTTGCAAAATTCCTACATACGGACATGCACCTCATCATCTCTGCCATATCCGTAGCACAGTGCAAAAACTCGAGCCTGCGTGAGCTGTCACCCCAGACATGGGCTTAAACAGTGTGTGTCCAGCATGGTACCCATGACAGTCCAGAGATTCCTAGTGTATCATTCTCGAATGCATGTATTTTCGAGTATATGCACTTGATTGGCGCATTAGCTCTTACGCTTTTTGGCCTTCTCCTTTTGCTTGCCATATACTCCCAGATTCTGGGAGTCTGGGAAGTTGGGGTGGGAGAATCTGGAAATCTGGGGGGTTGGGGTGCGAAAATCTGGGAATCTCGAGGATTCCCGAGTTTAAGATTACCAAAACTAAGGATACGAGAATCTCGTGCGATTTCTCTGCGAGAGGTAGGTCTTTGCAGGGGGGGGGGGGGGGGCTCCGCATGTATATACATATACATATATATATATATATAGATCGACTCTATTTCGACACGGTATATGTATGAAATAGCATACTTTCGATTGAGTTGCCAGCTGAGGCAAAGGAATTGGCAGGTCAAGGCGACACAGATGCTGTCATTGAGTGGAAGACCTAGCCGCCAGCCAATTCAGGCTATTCGACTCTTCCAGCAAGAAGCAGTTGGGGGGCGTTTCCCAGCACGCACCTTGTGGCTGAGGTGCCGCATCAAGCAGCTTACCCTGCAGCGAGACTGGTCCTCAGAGCCGGCTGAGAACCATCGAGCGCCGGTGTTTTGCCGCTGCTGAGGTCCTGGCACATTTGCATCAGTTCCCGCTGCAGCCTCTGATCCAAGCCCAGGCCGCCCTTGCCGAGGCCGCATGGCATTGCCAAGCTGGAAGATAACTTGAGGTAGGGTGTGTAGGGTCCATCTTACGGTCATGATTCGCAAGTGTATGTATGGGGCGCTTTTTTGAGATACTAGCGGCGACTACAAAGCGACCAGACTTACATTGACATGCTTCACAGTTAGGGCCATGCAGAGGCCTACGGGCAAGGGGGCTACTTCGTCCAAGCCTGCGCCCCAGTTTGGAAGGTTTCGAGTCACACCTCCCGTAGTAAGGATTGATAATTCTGTGCCCTAGGGCCCAGATGCTGACATAGACCCTTGATGACCCTTGCAAGGGATTTAGAGGGGCTCAGGGTTTAAGGCTATACCCGCTATAGAGCCCAGGCCAGGGAGCATCTTGCTCAGGCGAGGGACGTCCTTGCCTGAGCATCCTCGCACCATCCCCCTTGGGCATTTGTGGTTGCAGAGCTTGCACACGAAGCAGAAATGCAATTGAGTCTCTTTGAGGTATGCCATGGCGGGATCTACGACCACCAGCAGCATCAACGGCTGCAGGCGTACATGTTCCACCGACAGTTTCGAGCGAGGTGGTTCAGGGACCTGTCCAGGCAGACCTCCTCATGGCTGAAGGGTCGGTCCATCTGGCACAGAGGCAGCTGGAGGCAGAAGCTTTGCAAGCATGCACCATCTCGCGCAGGTTCACAGAGGGTCACACACCACCATTCTTCGTTCAGGCAGCTGAAAAGACCTTGCTGGAAGCTGCTCGCCTCGGCCGGGAAACACGAGGAGAGCTGGATGAAGAAGCCGCGCGCCTGGCTCAGACTCGCTTGCTGCAGGGGCTTGCTGGGTGTATGATGGTGTAGGCATGGCACAGCCACACTGCTTTTGAAGATGTCGGGAATTCCACTGTTGAGTTTGAACCGCGGAAGCTCCTGGATGCCTAAGCAAGGCATGTGCATCTTCTCCTGGGTCAGGCACCGGCACTGCATGGACTGCCACGAAACAGTTGCAGCAGTGTTGCGAGCATTCAGCCACGAACGCCAAGCTGCTTCGTTGTTTGCGAGGTTGCCTCTCAGAGAGGAGACTTCGACAAAGCGATCGATCATCTTTCTGAAGCATGGCAGGCACTGAGGGCCCTCACTCACACGGTCGACCATTAACACGAAGTGATGCAAGCTGCGCAGGTGCACGATCACATTGATGGCAAAACGGCAGAGCCTACACTGCGAGTCAGGCAGACACGCGCTTGCACCACTACCGGTTGGGGAGAAGGGCGGAATGACACAATGCGTGCGAAGTGAGTGCAAGTCGCGCGCAACTGTGCCGCGTCCAGGCTGCAAGTGGCAGAGGCTGAAAGATCGGCCAACAGGCCGACCGTCATCCATGCGGCTTCGTGTCAGAGTAATATATTGACGCTCTTCATATTATGGTTTTAATATTTTACATGTCATAGGTTTATTTCGTATCAGTAATATGATTACTTTAATTGACATTATTAGTGGTATTAAGTTGATTCCCAACATGGTCTGCAGGTCAGAGGAAGCTGTTCAAACTCTGCAGGCCAAGCGGGTACCTGGAGCAATGGCACTGGTGGGGCTGGTTGTCATTTTCAGGGCATCCGCGTCCAGTGGCGTGATCAGAATGTGGCTGCCCAAAGTCAAGGCTGTCGTGTCAATCCTCCAGAATGAAGAGCCTTTGAAGACTGCTAACCTCTCAGAAGTCTCTCACCTCAGCGCATGAGATTTACAAGGCCTCGCGCTGAAGCAGTGAGCGAGTGGAGTGCCGAGGCTTTGCTCATCAAGAGCAGCTGTCAGTTGGCAAACTGGCCCCAGCCCAAGACGTTGCTGTCGGGGAGAATCCGGTAATCTGCGATACCTCTGGAGCAGGCTTGAGGTTGACAAGCGAGAGAGAGAAGCACTGGAGGCAGGGAGACTGTCACCAGTGGCAGCCAGACTCCCGATACCCTAACATGCATTCATTCTGCTACTCGACTATTTTCAGTGAGCGCTGTGATTGGAGATAGCGGAGGCCTTGCAGGTCGCAGAAAGTGCTGCGCAAAGCCTCGGCCACTCCCTGAGCCTGGAACTCCGCTGACGTGAATCGCAACGAGTCGCAGCGTCAGGTGAGGAAGATCCCCAAGTTGTGGACGTGAAGCGTGATGCCACTTGGAGGAACTCGGGTGCTTGCGAAGGTTCGACCAAGTGCTTTAATTTTAACGCTACGCGACCCGCCTCGGCCCGGCCCAGCGCATCCGCGTGAGCATGGTGATTCCGCAGCGCCCAAGTCGCTGGACCCCAAGCAATAAGGGTTGGGTTGAGGGTTGAGGGTTGAGGGTTCCGGGTTTATGGTTTGGGGTTTGGGGTTGAGGGTTAGTTTAGGGCTCAAGGTTCACGCTTTGGGGTTGAGGGTTTTTTTGGGTTTAGGGTTCGGCTTGGAGTGAGGCAGGCCCCTTAAAGTTTAAGGCGAATTTTCGGCAGGGTGGGGGGGAGGGGGGAGGTGGGGTGGGGGGTCACCGTGTGGGGGAGGGGAGGGGGTGGGGGGGGGGGGGGGGGGGGGGTGGGGGAGGGGGCCCTGTTGGGAGGGGCTTCGACTGCCTCTGGTCCTGGCGAATCGTCCGCTTGCGGACCCCGGTTTCCCAGGGGGGGTACCCATTTGAGGCCAAAAAAAGGGGTCCGAAAAAGGGTTTTGTTGGGTGTGGGGGGGGGTGCCTGTTCTGACAACCTATACACCTCCGGCCCGAGGCCTCGGCGGATTTGCGGCCGTGCTCACACCAGTTGAGCCTCCGGCCCTCAAGCCAGCGCGTCGGAGCAGGAAAACTCCGCCTTTCACAAACACCTTATGTGAGCAAGCGCCAAAACCCCCAGCCATTCAATTAAGCAAGGGGTGGACACGAATGCCCAAAACCCTGTAAAACGATGGGAACACTTGAAAAGCGACACGCCTAGGTTATGAACCATTGGGTGTGCTATAGCGACACCTACAAACATCAAGCCCCTCTTGTTGCGTCCATTAGCACCTCGAGCCCAGCCGCTCATGTGGCTGTTGGGGGAGGGAGAAAAGGGGGGGTAGGGGGGGAGGTGGGGGGTGGGGGGGGGGGTTGGGGGGGGGGGTGGGGGGGGGGGGGGTGGGGGGGGGGGGGGGGGGGGGGGGGGGGGGGGGGGGGGGGGGAGGGGGGGGGCAGGGGGCGTAGGGGAGTGAAAAAAGGGGGGGCCTTGCTGGGAAGGGCTGCAACTGGTTCTGGTCCTGGCGAACCATCCGCTTGCGGACCCTGCTCACCTAGGGGGGGTACCCATTTGAGGCAAAAAAAGGGGTCCGAAAAAGAGCTGAGGGGGGGTGCCTGTTCTGACTACCGATACACCTTCGGCCCGAGGCCTCGGCGGATTAGAGAGTCCTAACAATTGCTAAACAGGCCTCGGAGTGGCTACGAGTGTTCCAGAAAAGAGGTGTTTGTAAACGACAGCCGCAAAGCCTTTCAAAGGGGTTCCTGCACAAGAGTAAAACGGAGGTTTAAACAGTACAGTCTTTACACTTTAAGGTGACTCAGGGTAAATATCGGCAAGCCCAAAGGCCTCTCCCACCCCCCGGCCCCATAAGATGATTGCTGATTGTATCAATACTGATGCCGTCATCCCCTTCCCCCCCCCCCCCATGTGGCCCCATAGCCCCATATGGCCCCCTTGCCATCGCTCTTCAGGTTACCGCTGCTTTCGAAGCATTTAGCACGGTTGTAGCAGACGTATGCAGACGTCGTTGTTTTGGACAGCAGCCCGTCCAGCCGCCTTTGCTGAGTTCCGCTTTCGGCACCGCTTCGTTAAACTTCAGTCAGACCCAAGCCCCACGTACGCGCGACGACAAAAGCAAGTCATCTAGCATTCGTGGCCTCAAGCTCACGAACTTGTACTGTGTGGAGACTGCTTGGGGAAGAGTAGGTTCCCTTTCTGAGGATCCGCCTTTACGAACCCCCAGATGGCCTTGTATAGCTGACAATTCAAAACTAAAGCTGGACTTAGATGGCACTGCTCTTTATCAAGCTCGGACGACATGAAGACGCCAGGATCTTTATTGCCTTCAGCAGAGTCGTGATGCTGTGTCCGCTTCCACGAAGATGCAGTCGAAAATGCCAGAGGCGTTGCTGTACCTGAACGATGTCCATTACCTGGAGCGCAGGCACATCCACAGTAATCGTCGCACGTCCTTGCGAGCATAGCTCTGAAGTCACCACTGTGAGGCTTCATGGATCTCAGCTGGAACCTTAGGGACAATGAGGTTTGACAGCCCAGCCCAGTGGCAACTGGCAGTAAGCCATGTCTCGCCTCGTTCTCAAGGTCTTCACAGGTTGCGCGCACCCTGAAGGCCCGAGCACGCAAAGTCTTGCATCAACCTCGGCAGTTAATACGTCGTTCAGTTCGGGAGAGTTGGTCTCAAACGGACCCTTCGTGGCCTCTCATAAACATGAAACAGAGGCGTCGTACAGTTCGTCTCTTGTACATGCAGCTCGTCTAGTCCTGCCCTGAAGGTTTCTAAGGTGCTTGCAAGGGCGAACGCTGGCCAATTGAAGTTGCAAAGTCTCATTGACATCCACCACCTCCACGGCTGCACCTCCTCTTCCTCTGAGACCTTTACCCTTTGCCTTCGGACCCCTGCGCATTGTTCCCAGCCAAGAGGGATGGGCTGCTACGTGGGCCCGTCTCACTTGCACTTTCATGTACAGAAACCCTAAACCCCTCAAGCCTAAATCTGAAACCCTGAACCCGAAACCCAGCCTAAACCCATGCTGGCGTGTGCCAGCATGGGCTCAGTCAGCCATACTTTCCTCTTGCGAGGGGGATATCCTATAATCATGAGGTGGGCCTATGGCTTGCACCTACGCACCCACCTCCAAAGGCTCTTCGTGGCCTTGGACCAGAAGCTTAAATACTGAGCTTGAAAAAAACCTGGCACCCAAAGTCCTGGCACCCCAAGTCCTGGACCCTCACTTCCAAACCCCCAAAAAATCTTAGACCCGAAGATCTAAGCCCAAAAAAACCCCAGGCAGCACAAATCTCTGAAAGCCCTACTCGTTGGAGGCGCTGGGATCGGTTCACCTGGTCCTGGGAAAGGATTCGGAGGCTGAGAGCTGCCTGCGGCAGGCCGGCCGAAGAAGCGGCTTTACACTTGAGGGTTAGGGCTTATTAAAAGGCTTGTTTTTTATAGTTTTTGTGTAGGATTAATGGGGTTAAACGGTTTAGGATGTTGGGAGGCGACCGCTGAGGGTTGAGGGTGTAGGTTTCGCCAGACCGCAGGCCCTTCGAATCTTTGAGATCGACAACAACAACGCCGCGATTGTACGGGACATTCACGCAAAGCACACGCCTCGAAGGCTTCTGCAGCTGCCTCCCGCTGTTGCACGCTGTCATGAGTGAGCAATGCCCTAAACCCTAAGCCCCAAACCCTAAACCCCAAAACCCGAAAATTCCCCTGCTACATGCGCCATGCGGAGAAGTTTGCTTCGGATAAGGCTGGCAAGCATACCGGCGGGCGATGGCTGAGGTGAAGTCCCACAAGTAGCACGCATGCAGTTTAGGGTTTAGGGATGTAGTGTCCTGTGCACCATGGACACCATGGCACATGAGGTGCTTGTTTACGTTAAAGGTACCATGGAAATTAGTTAGATCAACTCGCCATAGCCGACAAGCCTTCCCATGCATTGCCAAGAAGTTGCGCAGGAGAAGCGATTGGCTGAAACGTGGCCGACTGCTCGTTCTCGGCACTGACTGGCGAGATGAGAACCTCTCACGCGCAGCAACAGACTCCTCATGGTTTCTCCCTCTGCCCCTGTCCCATCTTTCACACGGATCCAACAGTATTTGGCCCATGAGTGGCTGTTTGTTCACAATTGCTTGCGGGGCGAGTTTTTTGTAAGCCTGCAGTCCTTCCACATTGCCCGACAACTTCAAGCTTGACCATGTCTCGTCCCGCCCCGGTTGTTCTTCATCACTTCGCCACAGAACCTTGAACAGGCGTTTACGAAATAGGCGGCTTTTGGGGAGCTGTGAGGAGTTCAAGCCCACTCTATCTACTCTGTTGTGCATCAGACGCCGCCGCCCATTCATAGAGAGCCCAACACGAAGAAGCATGCCTGCCACACCCGAGACACGTAGCTCATAGCTCACACAAACAACAGTGGGTTTCACACAAGCAACACTGGGTTTTCCTATGTTCCTAAAGAGCGTCAGGCTACAGGGAATCGGCTCAACTGTGGTCTTCCACCATGTACTCCACCATTGGTACTACGTAGAATCGGGCGAATCGCATGTCTCCCTGGCATCCCTCGCTTCAAAGGTTCGTTGCCTGCTCCAGGATCAGTCAGTTGAAAGGTTCCTGAGTAGAAGACACTGTTGAAGTTTGAAAGGGAGTTTTGTTTGCCAAGTCTGTCCACAGACGATCTAGCGAAATCTAGCCTTTAGCCTTCGCCCATGTGTCACAGTTTCCGCTTTGCGCGCGTAATGGGCAACGTGCCACTTCCCACCTGCCATGGTTGAAGCAACCCATCGGCGTGAAGACTTGCAGCACAGCAAAGCGCTAACTTGCCTCCGGGCTACACCAGAATGTCAGAGCAGTTGCCTTTCCGAGATTTCCGAGAAGGAGTTGCCGAGAACTGTCCAACAGTTTGTGTATTCATGCACCATGCATCTTCAAGTTCGGCCAAGACAAAACATGCTCAGGCTATTGTAGCTTGCCTGCCTGCAGTTCGGTCTTCAGTCTGCGCATATCTGCCCGGTATCCGCCAGCTGCTGAGCTGCAGCACATTCATTGGATAGCGATCTTCCAAAGGTCGGAAGCTTCCCCGGCGCAAGAAAGCCGGGCGCTGCTCACCACGGCCAACCATTGGAGCTTCGCTGCACATTCAGTCCTGTATCAGCCTCAGATGTTGTGGGCCAAGCTGACATGTGTTCAGATGTTTTTTTTCCGAGAGTACCCTCTCTCGAAGCCCGCAAGCGCCATTGCCAAGTGCACCAGCAACAAGCAAGTCCGTGAAACGGACAGCTGAAACTCTGCTACGAGTGGACTTTGCACCAGTGAGGTACAACAGTGTATAACTCATACACTTGGCTTTTTCCAGGCTGATGGCCAACTGCCCTCACCTGCTTGGAGTACCGCGTGGCCGCAAAACATGTGCGCACCAGCACTGAGATTTTTCCTTGGCTGAATCTTTCCAAAGATCAGTTGATCGGCTCAGGCTCCGGCCTTCCGAAGAACTGAAAATGCGTGGAAGTCCCCAAAAAGCCTTTACAGGCTGAGTACTTGGTAAGTTGGCGACAGGCCACTGCCCACTGTGAAGCTCACATTTGCAGTCACAGCCCGATGACGCAACTACGAGTATCAGGGCGCTCTGAGATACTTTGATGATCTTTGATGGACATGTGCATTATGCATCGTGAACTCTGCAAAAGAGAGAACACATTCCTGGTTCTTCTGAAAATTCGGACTGATTTCCTCAGGTGCACACCAAGCTTAGCCATGATTCCCCGAAAGCCTGTCAAAGGCGCACGCGCTCAGAGTTCAAGGGGAGCTGTTCTGATGGCTGATCCGACTTCTTGCATCTGGCTCCGGCCGCCTTGTTCATTAAAGATGAGTTCCTGTAGTGTCTTGTCGTCAGTGGCGCAAGCCACATGTAACAATTACCGCGAGCAGTCGAGTAGCAGTACATCTGCATCGCTGTACGCCACTACTCACAACTCACCACAACTCACTCCTCCCCATAATCCAAACTCAGAGGCCTTGACTCTTTCTAGAATGGCGTGAGGCAGATGTGTAACTGTTCAGGCTGAATGCGGCAACGCATCGCCATGCTCTCCGGACGACCCCTCAGTAGATCCAGGGCGCAACGTCCAGTACGTCAAACGCCTGTGGCTCCGGCCACCATTTGCACAGAAGCGAACGTGACAGATATCAGAATTCTTGTCGGCAAAGGTCGGCATGCCCTTCAAAGGGTCGAGTCACGTGGAATCACACATCAAGGACAGTGGCCTTGTTGGCCTTTCGTTTCATCTCAGATTCTAAAACAGCTGCGCAGCTGAAATCTATGCAAGAACTCCTGGTGCGGCCTCACCAACTAGACAGAGCCATGATGTGGCGGTAACACGAGTGACACGATCTTTGGACTGTACTCATCACAGTACCTCGGATGCTTCGCGCTCAGATGCCGGAACACCGGCCGACTCTGGCCAGCATTCATTCCTGGCTAAACTTTCTTGTCATGTGGTGTGCCTGCAGCATCAGATGCGAGGCATTGTGAACTGCAAAGCCCTGAGGCGTTCTCAAGTCGAGCATTCATCAAGCACCCTAAGAACCAGCATGCGCTGCATCGAATGGCCGTGCCTACCACTGCAAAACCGCCACTGTAGCGTGCACGCTCCAGCTTGCTGGGACCTCATGGGCACTTTGAGAGCGTAGACGCATAGCACTGCATGATCTAGACTCGCAACCTGTGCTACTTGACAAGTGCGGACACTGCCCTTCATGCTGTCTGCTTCAATGCTTTGAGCTTCATTCCTCGCGATGCAAGTCTCATTGCCTGCCCTGTTCGTCAGGAGAAGTCTGTTGCACACCAGTCCTGGAAGGAGTGGGCAAAGAGAACCATGGGACACAGACCGCGACGTGCGCAGCAAACATCGCTCCTTGTCAATGTGTTCCAGATTCTGTTCGCATCCCTTTCATCAAACTGTTGATGAACGTTGGAGTTATCAAGTTGGACGTAGCGTTTGCGTGCGAACTTTGAATGTGTCCAGTTCCAGCATCGTTCATCATGGTGTGCAGGGCAGGAAATCCAGACTGCCGTGGCTTTCAGTGGAAGAAATGCTGTTTTTTTTGTCTGTGAGACATTGTGAAGCTAGCCCTTCACAGCTGCGAAACACTTCCTCAGTTTTCAATCGCCATTGTGACTTAGGGCTGTGGGGGTTGTCTTACAGCAGTGCTCACTCGTGCTCACCCAGCAACGCGAAGCGCTGAAGCTCGTTGAAGTTGGAGAGAAGATCAAGGGAGCACGTGAGGCACTGGCTCCGGCCAGCTTGAGACGCGATGTCCTCTTGTTGAAGGTTTTGAGGGTTTCTCCCATGGGCTAAAGTCCACGGAGTCCGCTGCGACAAATTTTCCAGGCTCCAACAGCAGGTTTGCTTTAGCCAACAGCCTTTGTCAACAGACCTCCCGGGCAGCCGCGCCAAGCTGTCCCGATACCCCACTGAAATTACGGGGTGGGGCCTATAGTCGATGCGTCGCTGCTGCAAAGGTGACTTTTGCCAGGGTATCCAAACGGAACCCCTGGCACATCTATGCATTCACAGCCAGGCTCACAAATGGCGGCAGGCATTGAAGTGCAGCTTTCCTGTCGGATCCTGTCGGGCTTCACTAGCTGTTGAGCTGAGCTGGGCCCCCGTTCAGCCCACCGCCTATAGGTGCACGTTGCGGGATGCAAGTGTCACTTTTCAGACGGCTTGTGAGATAGCTTGGAGGTCCAGCGGACATGCAGCACGGGGTTTTGACACCTGAGAGCAAGTGCGGCTAAACTTGTGCACATGCACTACTGGTCAGAAGTTTAACGAAGACTGCGCTGGTCCTGTCAGCCAGATGGCCCTGCCTGCAACGAAACTGCTTGCAGAATGCAACTGCAACATTTCAACGAGACATGCTTTGTCAAGAATGACATGCACTCCGTCGCCACGTCAAGCTGATCAGGTCTGCGGGCCAGGAGTGGTAGGCTTTGTGCAAGTATGTTGTTCTGGACACTCTGCCAAAGGACCCAAAAAACTGAATTGCACATCCATATGTAGTGGATCAGGGAATTGTTTCATACATTGCCTTGAAGGCGTGTCATTTTGCCGGCACTGCCAGTTGGTCGCGGCCAAAAGCCGGTAGCCTCACGAGAGAGCCAGAGAGCCAGAGGAACAGTGTTCAAGATCTCCGAAAGCCGCGGGCGAGGGGACCAGAGAGTTTCTGAGTGGAAATTTCGACCGAAGAAGGGACCAGGGCTCCGGCCGCCAACAGCACACATGCCCGCATCATGCACCGCACTGTCATGTACGCATCCCTGCCCGCGACCCAAGCGGTACCCCTGGGGCTGTGGCGTGAGTCGTGTGTTTGTGGCTCCGGCCATCTACGCTCAATGCATCGTAATGTCGGCACCGGGACGTGTCATTTCGAGGCCAAGCGAGGTCAATGCATGAGCAGCCTTGAGCAGCTTTTCAAATTCTTGGAACTGTCCACGACAGCCTGGCGCGTATGACCACAGTTGCGAGACTCCTGGAATCCAGTATCTGCCAGTCATCGCGCATGACAAGCTGCCATGACAAGCGTCCGTCTTTAGACATGATCCCCAGGATATCCCAGTCGCGTAAGGCGTTGGGATGTGCCTCAGTATATTATTGAATCCACTGCTCTTGAAGACGTGATGGGTACTAAGAGTACGTCATTACGTCAAGGATCTGCCTCCGGCACTGCCTTGTTGATTTTGACCCATGCAACAAACCCACATTATACCAAGGCGCTGCCTGAGGAGCGTTGAAATGAAAGACAAACTGTTGGTTAGTAAGGAATGGGGGGAATGAGGTACCCTATGTAGTCCCTTAAAGGGTATATAATAGGGCCCTAAGTCCTTCATTCCCTGCTATCCAACAATTAAAAGAATGTGCCCTGGTGGTTGCGCAAACTTCCAGTCAAGCCTCCTCTCAGAGTACACCCACAACTGGGAGTGCAAAATTCGACTTCGATGCTTCGCTTTGACTACTGCGCGAAACACGCTACGCAGAAGTTCAGGAAATTCCACCAGGCAGGATCAAGGCGGAGAAGCATAATTTATTGTGAAGAAGCACCCGAAAATCCTGGCTCCGGCCAGCGAAAGACACAAAGACACTGAGAGCCTGGACCGACTGTTTCAAACATCGTTTGTGCTGACAGTGAAAATGTTAAGCCCGCAAATTTACCCTACCATTGTAAGTTTTAAGTATGCCATTTTTTAATCTCCATCGAGATGTTAACCCTTCAAACCCTTGTCTACTCGACGTGGACGACCGATTTGGCAGCAGATGCCGCTTGCATGCATTGAAGGTCGCAGCTGAAGGTCGCATCTTTGCAAAGAGCTGAGCAAAGTAGGTGAGGGTCCAACATCTCAGGCAAAGCTCTGGTGCTCCGAGCATGGGCGTCCCGCTGTTGGAGCACTCAGGCGGGATCGTCCAGCTGGGCGTTTTCCCAAATTAGGGGGTACCTTCTTGGGCCCTTTTTGTCGGCGTCGGTGTCAGTGTCGGTGTCTGTGGAGCTGAACAAGCTGAGGGTTCCAGCATCTTGCGTGTACCTGCTGTGTTGTCGAAGTTTACACGTGAACCTGCTACCAGTAACCCTCAGCAGAAAGAGTTCAGAGAGAAGACTTCGATCCCTGAAGCGGGTCTCACTGACAAGTTGATTTTTTGGCAGGGCGGTACTTCAAACCGCATTGACCTATGGTTCTTAGTACTATTCATCATCATGAAAGGTTAGTGTTATTCTGTTATTCTTACTCTTCCTAGCATCAGTATTGCCGTCAATATTGTTATTCCGGTTATTGCTATTATGGAACTGTCCCAGGCGCAATGGTGAAGGGCAGGTTTCACACGTCGGCGCACACGCACACGGCAGGCAAGCACGCGTCCATGTTTGAAGCAGATCATGTCCTGAGCGCCTAGACTATATATAGTCTTATCTGAGCCCTGTCCAATGTTGCGAAGTCTCCGTTTCACCTAGAAAGTTGGGCGTTCCGCGCTTGACCCGAAGGCTTCTGCTCATGTCAAAGCGAAAAGGGAGGTGTTCGGAGTATGGGCCCTTGACGCCACAGCTTGCTCAAGCATCATATTTGATACAGTTTTCGCTTGTTTGGCCAGTTTCGGGCAGAGTTGTTCTAGCAGTCTTAGGTCTTGTCCACGTTGGCATGTCTTGAGCTGTGACGGTCGAAATCTTCGATGTGACGCTCTGCACCCTAAGGCCTGAAACTTGCCACGAAGGGTTGGAGTGGGGGGCAGAAGGGCAGGTCACATAGTTTTCGTATCTCCCCCGGCTTTGCTGAGGAGCGCGAGTGCAAATTGCCAAAACCTACTTGGGGGTTGAGATAGTTTTGGTTCGCAAGCACGCGTATAGCGCTCTATAGTTTAGAGTATCACAAGATGGTCTTAAACCCTAAACCCTAAACCCTAAACCCGAAGATCACCCCACACCGGCTCCTGGCCGCCCAGCAGCCTGGCTCATAACCAGTGGGCTCCACAACTTCCAGCCATGGCAAAGGCTCCCCAGCCGCAAGGGGTTATATATATAATATATCATTTTTCATAGATAATATATAATATATAATTTATAATATATAATTTATAATATATAATATATGATATATAACATATAATATACAATATATAATATATAATATGTAATATATTAGGGTCTGGGTTATACAGTCTGGTGGTCTCTTTATCTGTTCCATAAACTGCCCAATATAGCCCCTGCGTACCATAATAAGGATCCCTACATCTACCCCTTCTAAAACAGAAAACCCCAATTAAAGAGACCACCAACCTGTTTGAGGTCTCGGGTTCAGGGTGTCATGGTAATCCTGAAGGGGAAGTTCAGGACAGATGGTAGAGTAGGAAATTATATTGTTACGTTGGTGTATTCTTAAATTTGTATTTTCATATATTCGCAGATGATTAAATGAGTACATTACTGTATTGGTATATTCTTATATTCATTAAAAGTTTCAAAATACTAAGTTATCATATTAGTATATCGTCAGAAAGAAGTATATCATCAGAAAGAGGTGTATATACAGTATGTGTATATACATATGTTTATATTGTTGTATGTTATAGTAGTAATGTATTAGCGAATTAGTATACTTTTGATATTACTAGATTGTGATATTATCCGATTATTATATGATTATGTTATAATTTTAATACTGTTATGTTTTAAATTACTGTATTTAGATCAGTATATTATTATATATTATGATATTGTGATGTTATGATGTTATTATGACATCAGTGTATGGTTATATTTTAGTTTTCCATATTATTTTAGAGAATTAAATATTAGCATACTGAGTATATTGTTATATGAACAATATTTTCTGCTATTATATTGTTATATAATAGCAATAGTAATCATAATAATAGTAATAATAAGCTTGATAATGGCAATCTATCAGTATATTGCTGTTACAAAAGCAGACAGTTGAGTCCTCTAAACTCTCAAGCTTCCAGGAGGATCCTTTGGACATGGCTCTGCCAGATGAGGATGGCTCTGGGGACGACTATGATCGGGATGAGGACCGCCGTATCACCAGCGCAAGTCATTTCATGAGGACCCTAAACCCTAAACCCTAAACCCTAAACCCTAAACCCTAAACCCTAAACCCTAAACCCTAAACCCTAACCCTAAACCCGAAACTGTATTCCCATGGTCCCCACCAGGACTTCGACGGGGACTATCAGGGCGGCGAGGGCCTAGAGCTGAAGGGACCTGCGGAGTTGGCCATGGACACTCTGTGCGCGGGTGTCTGTGTCTAGTTTGCTCGTGTTCGTCAATATGGAAATTGTGCATACACATGTTTTGGGGTGTATAGATGTATATTTAGAAAAGCTTAAAAAACTGCATACATGTACTTGTAAGACAGGACCGGATTGGATCTGACGTGGTATGCATTGCGTTTCCTGGGACGGAAGGTCACAGGCTTACATTGGTTTCGGGTTTAGGGTTTAGGGTCCCCGACCCCCCCCAACCCTGTTCCAGCCTGCAACCGAAACAACTCAGATGCAAGGAGACGGGGCTTTGAAAGCCCCACATTCCTAATACACTAGTTGCTCTCCAAGTGCCTCGTAGCAGGCAGAGAGGTCGAAAGCCAGATTTGCGGCTAGCATAAAGGTTGGGGGGAGGGGGTTTTTCATCATCTGTTACAGAACCCAGAGAGCCCAATAATTACCATTAAATGAAGGAATACACCTTAAACTTTCAAAGGATCCTTATTATGACTTAAGGAATATGCCTTAGTTAAGGGACATTGGGTTTTTTGGGGAACCTGGCGTGGTCTGATCTGAAGCGGACCCCCGTCGCCAGGACTTCGACGTCTTTGGCAGATATGTGCAAAGCTCGCAGACGGAGAATGGCAAGCCGGTGTTCCTCGGGTCGCTCGTTTCACGGGATTCAAGACTTCGGGTTTAGGGTTTAGGGGTTGGGATGTTCCCCCTTTATCCTAACAGTCCTTCATAGGGCTTATAGTACCCCCTATTCTAGTCCCTGGTAAGGATTGTTAGTGTTAGGGATTCTCGACTGAAGGTTTTTCATGAGGGCAGCGCTTGACGCATGGACTGTGCCCTAAGCCTCAACACGACTCTTCAACCCCAAACCCTAAACCCTAAACCCTAAACCCTTCTTACCTGGCAGGCCCAAAACCGAAGGGGCTCGGCCGAGTATTGCTTTCACACTCGGCGGTGACGACAAGCCAACATGGTGGATCTGTGATGCGTGGCGTCCTTGAGAAATCGGCCGCGCTTGCTCTGATTAATTATCAGCCTGAGAAACCATCACCCTCGATGGTATCTGTAGTGGATTTGAGGTCCGGTGGCGAGTGTTTCTACGCTGAATGCGATGCCGATCGTCCTCCAAGGACTTTTGTATATATTATATGGTCATATTCTGCTATTTTTGAATGTTCATATGGTGATCTCATTAGATTGTTATGCTATATTACTATATGATTATACCATGACGTTCGTATATGGTTTTATTCTTATATGACCGTACTATTTTCTTACTTGTATAAGGCCTTTTCTGGAGCTTGGACGTCCAGGCTCTTGCCCACAACAGAGTATAATGTTCTTCTGAAGGGCTTAGGGTTAAGGGGTTTAGGCCTCAGGGTTTAGGGTTTAGGGTTTACGCTCCTCTAGTATCCCAGACCCCGAAACCCCGGTGCCAGGACCGGATGGCGAAACTATTCTGATGCCGAGGTGGAACTGGTGTTGGAGGCCGGTGGAAACGAAACCCCAATGACTTGGGGCATTTTGAGGGGGTTTAGGATTTGGGGTTCAGGGAGGCCGAGAATTCTGAGGCTTCTCCACCCACAAACCCCCCCCCCCCCCTCTCACCCCCACCATGCGTATGGCCACCTTCAAAGACAGGGGCACGCATTCGTGCCCCCCCTTTGACAAGGCAAACGGTTCGACCCCTCCCCCACGTGGCTGCGGTGTGTGTCTTGCTTTGCCTGAAAGCCAGTTGCTATTCTAGTGAGGAAGCGAACGATCGTAAAATTCGCCAAAGACACCCGGAAGCGCTTACAATCAAGCAGAGGACATTGGTCCCTCATGATTGGCCCCTCATGAGAGTCCTTTCCAGATGCTCTTTGTCGATGCTCTTCCTTGAGTGCGGTTTTGTCAGAGTGTGGTTTTCGGGTGTTCGCGGTTCGCACAGGCTTCGGGCTGCATGTGGGACAAAGTACTTTTCCCTTCATCTCCCGTGCTTTGCCGTGTCCACTTCAGCCTGCAGGGTGGATGGGTTGATGGCCAGGCAAAGAAGCAGGAGGGGATGTAACACTAAAACAATAAAGCGATTGATTTAGAAATGCGAAGATAAGAACATAGTATAAACACATAGTAATAAAATAGTATCCAAATTCATAGATGTAACCATATGGTACTTTAGTACTAAACTAATGTAATAGAAAAATAAACGAACCACGCATAATTATGCGATAATGTAATAATGTAGTAATGTAAAAAATACAAATAGTAGCAAAGTCTCCGAATTTCATAGTATTTTCCATACTGACAGAATAGGAAGGAAACACTATAAGAATACAATGCGAACATAAGGGTAATAGAATACGATCATCATACAACAATATTAGTATATAAGAATGTAATACTGTACGAATAGTATCAAAATATCATAATATCACAACATAGAAACATTGTTACAGAAAAAGAGAATAGCGTAACAATACGAGGATAGAATAAATTAGAATTCAGCATATAATCATATATCCGTGTTTATAATGATCTAATCATTCAATAACATGGTATGGTAAAAATGTACTGATCTAATCATAGGGTAACAACAACAGTTCAACAAGTCCGTTGTGCGCAGGACTCGCGTGCCGATCGGTCACGAAGCCCGCGGCGCGAGAAGTGCCCCTGGTGATATCAACAATGGGTGTGAGACACCCTGTGGCTTGTACGAGAAAATCGGTTGGTAACGGGCACAAGTTCCTCCAGCCACAAGCTGTGGTCTTTGAGGCCGCTGTCAAGAGAAAGAGTGGTCCAGGGAGCGTGCCGCACGTGAATCATGCTGCCTTGTCACCTGCATTCAGTTACGTCCCTCGCTGAAAACTCCAGGTTGGCGAGCCTCACATAACGAGAAAGCAGCTGAACTTGCTCAGAGCGTCTGCAAACGGTTACGAGCGCTTGCCCGTACAGCCTTTAGTTGCATCACTCGAACAGCCGTCAACTCAGCTCGCACTGATTCGGAAACAAGTTAAATCCCAACCCCCAACCTTGCATGTCTGTTGGGAGGATAAGACGTAAAATGAGCCTTGGCACAAATATGCCATGGCAGTGTTTACCCAGCTGTGGGAGTTCTGGCACTCGCGGCAGTATGAGAAGGCAGCCAGCGAGGTTTGCCGACTCGTTGGAGTGGAAGCAGAGACTTTTCCGTCACAGAAGGAGCTGCTGGCTGCTGCAAGTGCCGTTCATGCCTGTGAAAACCCAGACTGGTCCGAAGAGGATCGGTCAGTAGCATTGCTTGGGCGCGGCTGTTGCAATCGGCTGGCTGAGCGACACCTGCGCAGCGGAGACTGGCTCGAAGCTGCGCGGTGGTGCGCTCTCGCCTGGCAGCTGGAGGGTGGTCAAGGCTGCGCACGTCTTTGGCTGGAAGATGGCAGCTGGGCAGCAGCCCGCTATCAGCGCTTATTCCACGCAGCAGAAGTCCTCCGGCTCGCAGGGAAAGGGAAGGGCCAGAAGGCCTCAGATGCAAGGTTGGGATACTTGCAGGCTTCCAGGCGATGTCTGGAAACTTGCGAGGCAACTCTCCAGAGGCCCCTTGGGTTGAGGGTTTAGTTCATCCCCACTTAAAGCATTGAAACCCTAAGCCCTAAACCCTAAACCCTAGGGCCCTAGGGATTGTCTAGGGTTTAGTTAGTCCATCCCCGCCGAAACCATTGTTCTTCCCATGCTTTTTTCGTCTCTGTCAGGTGGCCAACTTGCACTGCGAACCCTGAAGGAATTTACACTTGCCACGGTCTTGGAAGAGAAAGGAGCCGTGAGGCACTGGCAGAGCTTGTTCTTCATCCGAGGTCTCGCAGAAATCTGCTGGCAGCTGAAGGACTGCCGGATTTGGGATGAAGGGCTGAGGATCACAAACACAAGATCATCTGACTGAATCAGACCTGAATCAGGGCTGGTGCATGCCAACTTTCCAAGCGAAAGAAGCTTTCGGAAGCCATGAACTATCGGGAGTGTGGCTCCATGGATTTCTACTGTGGCCTAGCACTCTTACTTGGCGAACTAGTTTGACCAGGACATGGCTGCCGTCAGATGGAGCTGCCGACAAGCGCCTTTTGGCTGACAAACGTCTCGAGCATGGAGTGTCACTGCACAGGCGGGGCATGAAAGTCGTTCCTGTCAGGCTGTCGCTCCTCTCGCCCATCACAGGCCGGGAAGATTACGGTCGCCTCTTAGGTACGGGTACACTTTCTAACAGTCCTTTATAGGGCCTATAGTACCCCGATTATAATCCCTCTTAAGGACTGTTAGTATAGTAGGACTTTTTTCTTCGGCGCTTTTGCCTCGGTCGCCGAAGGTCTGACTTCTGCACGTGCATACGCGGGCCTTTTCGTCCTGTGGGTGTTTCAAAGCCTGCGGCCCAAGTGAGCCCAAGTGAGCATGCAAAGCAGACTTCCTCGTGCCACGCTGCTGTGTGAACGAAGGTGCAGCGCTGGAAGCCTTTAGCTGGCGAGAGGCTGCTGGCTGCTTGCCATTTCCGCAAAATTTGCACATGCAAAACAGATCAAGAAAGGTACGAGCCGCACTCCATTGCGCCAGCGACCTCTTCCACAGGCGTGGCACCCAGCAAAGATTCCCCAGGTTTCCGAGCTGATCGAAAGGACAGCAGGAGTCGGCAGCGTAAGGGGAAGCTTGGTTTCTTGTTGCACTTGACATCACTTGACTGGCCCAAGCATGTTCAAGGAGTGCAGACTTCCCATCATTCCATGATACGCAATCCGACTGCGCAGCCCACAGCTTGAGAGACGCCGCCCGATCGAGAAACGGAGGCAGCGTGTTCGGTGATGAGTTCCTGGACGTCGCAACCAGGCAAGTTGGGCGGCAAGAGGCTACGAAGTTACGAAGCGATGCCGGTCTGAGTAGTTCGAGCGGCAAAAATCACGGCCTGGAAATCGGAAAAACACGGAAATGTGAATGGCGAGTTGTGGGAGACCTCGGTGGCCAGACTGCAATCAATGCTGCAAGCATGCATGGTTGTGGATGTAGTGGACCTCAACCAGCGGATTTCAGCCTGCGGTCGAAGTCAAATGTGGAGAGGTGCTCTGCACATCCTGGAAACGCTTCAGCCAATGCTTAGAGCAAGCCTTATCAGCTTCAATGCAGCACTACGTGCCTTCTCCAGCATGCACTGGTGCGAGGCTCTCTGCCTGCACCGCAGAATGCTTCAGCTGTCAGTGAAAGAGGACATTATCACGGCAAACAGTTCCGGACAAGCACTGGATGACTGGCAAATTGCTTGCAATCTGATGGAGGCCACATGCAGATCAACAGTCAGAGTCAGTCAGACGAGCTTTGGAGTGCTCCTCAATAGTCAAAAAGCTGGCCAAGCGTGGGAGCGTGCAGTTGGGACATTCAGCAGCATGAACAGAGTTGCGCTGCAAAGCAACGAGATTATATGCAGCTCGGCGGTCCATGCAAGCAGTGTGGTTTGGGAGACTGCCCTGGCCGTGATGAATGCCTTGACCGCCAGCACCCAGCCCAACATTGTATGTTTCAGTTCACTAAGTAGCACACTGGACAGGAAAGGTACATGGAAGAAAGCGCTTTCACTAGTTCATGCAGCAATGGCACGGAATGTCAAACTGAACAAGTTTCTTCACAACACCGCCTGCAGCTCGTGCTCAAAGGTGGCACGATGGGAAAATGCTGTCCAGGTGCAGGAAGACATGGCATCACGCCAATTAAAAATGGATGTCGTAGGCTCCACCTCTATCATCAGCTCAATGGATGCACCATGCTGGAGATCAATTCTGGCATTGCTCGGCAGAATGTGCAACTCTGGCATCCAACTAAACAACTTCGTGTTTAATGCAGCTGGCGATGGCCTTGTCAAGAGCACCCAATGGAACATGGCATCGTGGCTCTTGCATGCTATGTATACTCGTCGCATGGAGATGGATGTGTTCACACACAGCCTGGCATGGACCGGCTATCGCCGATCGGGCGGGCAGACCATAGACTTCCTATCGCAGTTTCTGCAAAGCAGCTTGAAGCCGAACAAGGTCCTCCTGTCGAACGCGATCACTCTGCACAAAGAACGCTGCCAGTGGGCACCAGCACTGGCAATCTTTAGCTACATGAGCATCATCAACACGCAGCCTGATCTCATAAGTCACAGCGACGTCATTGGTGCCTGTTGCTCACCCCGTTGGCAAGTTGGCTTCCACTTGTGGTTCCGGATGTGCACGCTGCGAGTGGAGACGGACGTGGCTTGCATTGCACAAATTTTGGATGCTGCTGCTGAGCAGCAAGCCACCTGTGTGCCAGAGCTTGCTGAAAGGCTCGACGCTTGCGCAACCTCGCTATATGCTGCTTCCCAGCATCTCCAGACAAAGCATGTGCCACCGGCGAGGGAATAGCATCTGGAATGTTTGGATGAGAGAAGTTCAGCATTTTTGCAGGCAATGGCAAAGCCGCGCGAGATGGAATCTTCCAGTTTGTTCATTCGTCTTAAGAGCTGCTGGCAGGTTGGAATCCTCCGGCGTGGCAGCGGACCAGCTCGATGCGTGAGCGTCTCAGTTGTCATCGAGGAGCAGCTGAAATGCACCATCTCAGTTCCAGCGAACGGACCTAACGCCACAGTATACTATAGCTTGTGGATGCTTGTGGTTTTGTCAGGCATCGTCGCTTGCTGCGAAGGCTGCAGCGACAGGGTGGTGTTGCAGCGGCCTTGCGAACAGTTTAAATTACATCGCGTACCCATACTACCAGCAGCTGCAGATTTTTTAAACAAGTTTCCAAGGCTGGCGCAAGTGACACGGATGAAGCTCAGCTGGATCTAGGCCGGGTGCACAGTATTATTCCTGCAGTGAAGCATGTAAGACGAAGCCATCAGTCAATGCAACTTAGGCTTCTTGTCCGGCTCAGCTCCGTCCGCGTCCCAGCGCGAGACAGAGCTTGTGAAAAGCCCTCAATCTCACTAAACATGTGCTGACATGCGAGGCCAGCAGAAGCAGTGGCATCCGCATGCCATGCGTGCCAGACCAGCCAGCCACAATCTACAGCCACGGGCTCGTGCGGACACCAGCAAGCAGCGCAGGACTATATGTAGACTGCTGAATTGCGGCCGCACGAGGCAAAAGTGGAAGCCGCAACCATGACCGAAGAGTCTCCTGACCCAAAGGCAGACTCCACAGTTGAATGAATCGCGATCGCGAGACACCTTCCGGCCAGGTGAACAGCTGCCCTGGCAACTGTGAGCACAGGCACGGGCAGGGGTTAAAGATTTTGGAGCACACGGATCATCTCAAAAATCAGATACCTCGCAAGGCAAGACTGCTTTACAGAAGATGCTGAGAGCGACTTGGCATTTCTTAGGGGCTGAGGAGCGCGGATCACCGAGGGGTGGCATCCTTTGCACCCAAAACCACAATCGTGTCAGAGTCTTGTCTTGCCCCACATCATGACAGATGGACGGCCTGAAGATAGTCAAGCTGACCCCGAACCTTTTTTGCTTGCAGGGGTGTTTGTGTGTCTGTCGGCCTGTAATTATGAGGACTCACGTCGGTGAGTGTGCAAGTAAACATTGGTGAATCATGAAGAGTGGGACGGCCGAAGATCGTGGGCACAGGCTGCGGTGTTGCTATGTGTTGCTACTTGGGGTGGAATAACCCAAATCTCAACTTCACATGTACTTCGGAAGCATGCTTTATGCTTTTGTGCTGTGGCTGCAGCATTTTGGCTCCAACCTGAGGCTAGAAGTCCCAGCCGCACCATGCGCGTTGTGATGCCACACATGTGGTGTCGCGCCACCGGCGCCGTCGTGGGGCTTCTTTGGTTCAGCACCCTTTCTGCCGGTTCCCGATGCGAGTTTAAGCAGATCGAGTCTTCAAGCCTGGAGCCTGGGTTTGAGCAGGGCATGACTCACCCCTTGCTCATTCAAACAGCTGGAAGTGGAAGGACAGCCGAGATGATTGATGGCCTGGGCAACATAACGCTCTATATAACGACTGCCATCGGGAATCAAGCACAGCACGGCTTCACTCAAGACGAGCAGATAGCTGCAAGCGAGTACATTCAGCGCCTCGAGACGAACAAGTCCATCCCCTACGCTTTTCGGCAGTGCCATCTCAGTCCAAGTTGCGATCGAGCCTTGGCTAAGGCGGTTGGCATCCCTTCGTTTCTTCGTGAAACGGCGCGCGAGCTCTTTATGGCCGTCGGCAGCTTTCCGGGATCATTTCCATTGCATAGCCACGATCGGACATGGGCGCTGTCATTGGCTGGAAGCAAAAGGTGGTTCACCTCACCACCTGGCAAGCCCCCACTGCGGCCCTATGTCGATCATGACGAAGACTCACTAAAACGAGCTGGGTTCCAGTACTGCGTGCAACATGAGGGCGAGGTCGTCTTTCTGCCACGAGGCTGGTGGCACGCAGTGATCGTTCAGAGTAATTGGAGCTTAACGGTTGGCGGACAGGGAGCGTCCAAAGACTTGGTGTTTAGCGCGTGTCGGGGCGACCTGGCAGCTTTTACAAGCAGCCGACCGCATCAGCTGAACCGGCTCGACCCGAGCGGGATCAGCCCAGCAGGACATGCGGCCAGAGCCGGTCACGCCAAACTGCTTGCGACTTTTCGCGAAAAAGGTGCAGACTTGCAATCGCCAGATGGGAATGGGTGGACTCTGGCACACCATGCCGCAAAGCTCGGCCATGTTGAGGTGATACAGTGGTTGGCTGAGGGCGGAATCAGCGTGACTGAAAGGAACAGGATGTCTTGGACTGCCCTGCATACTGCAGCAAAAGCTGGAAACGTGGAAGTAATTCGGGCTCTTCTTCAAGCTCGAGCCATGGTGGAGCCCAAGGATCAGGCTCATGACTTCCCAAATGTCATGCTGTATAGTATGCAGCATGCACATAGGTTAGTCAGATATACGGTACGCGCACAGACACGGAATGTCCAATGCAGAGAAGTTAGTTGACGTGATCTTGACCAGGACGGCAGGACCCCTGTCCACATTGCCGAAGCCCACGGGCATACTACTGCGACGCAAGCCTTACATGCCGCACGTCCTGGAGGAGGAATAGGAGGCTTGTGGCACATCATTGCCGCTTTGGGCTTGGTTGTGGCCAGCATGTTTTGGGGATCTTCTGTTTGGCGACAAGAGAAAAGCGTGCGAGATCTGCAGTAACAGCAATGTGGTGTCATAGTGCGATACAAAGATAATCACATCTTATATTATATATATATATGTATAGATATGTTTATGTATGTTTTTTTAATTCCTTTTTTCCAAGGACCAGAAGTTCTTGCATTTCTGGCGCTTCTCGGCGAGGCCTGCGGGGCTCTTTGGGACCATTCGAAGCTTGGGGGGGTGAGAAGCTGCGCTGTTGGCTGCAGTCCGTTGAAGCGCTCTTTAGAATAGAGCAGCAGTGCCATTCAAGCGAAATCAGAGTGCAGAAGCGGTCTTCAAAATGAAGCAGCCTAAGCCCTAAAGCCCTGAACCATGAGCTGGCTTGACTGCTCCATAGGAGGCTTCGAGGCAGAGCAGACCCTTGGATCCTGGCCTCATCTCAGGCGTGGATGGGAGATGCTCCTTACAAGGGTTTATAGGGTAGGGAGAAGGGTTTAGGGTTTAGGGTTTAGGGTTTAGGGTTTCGGGTTTAGGGTTTAGGGTTTAGGGGAGCCTTGGCCTCAACTCATTGAAGGAGGGCTTTTGTCGTGTTGTCCGGCAGGCCACGGCCGCTTGGACGACCTGCTAGCAGCAGCCGAAGCGGCGACACCGAAGTCCAGTCTTGCCCTCGTCCGCGTCACCTCATGACTCCAAACCCAAACCTCAGGCAGTTTTGTGATAATTACACAGTAGTAGCCCAAACCTCAAGCAGTCTTGTTACAAGCATAGCATACACTGGGGAAGAGGAAAAAAGGGGGCTCCCAAGGAGGAGAAAACGGTCAAAAACCCTCCTTGACAAGTGCAGTGCAGGTTCCTCGCAGCCAGCCCAGGCCTCGCTGAGAGCGCTTTTGAGCTTTTGTGTGTTCGGATGTCTTTGTGCCCCTTAGGGTTGAGGGTTTGGGGCTTGGGGGTTCGGGTTTAGGGTCTGGTGTTGCTTTGCTTTGTCAGTAGGGACTGAAGGGATGGGGATGAATGGGGTCTCAATATTACATGTAATACCATGTTATGATGGTTCTTTCGGTCAAGGGAACAGTAAGCGCAGAGCAGCGGCGTTCGACATGAGACCCGGTCGCAAGGCCATGGCAAAGCGTCCGCCAAGCCCGGCCCCTTTTGCCCCTGCAGCCCCTGCACCAAGTGCGATGGAGGAGCGCGCAGGCTGCGGCATCGACCGAGATTCCCGTTTAGCTTAGAGCTGTCCCTTCCATCAAGATATGTTCACATCAGCAGACCATCAGAGACACACTGTAGATGATGTTGGCGGGGGCGCGCCTGACCAGGAGCACGGGCACCAGAAAGACGAAGCCGATGAAGCCTTGCAAGAGGCGGCAGAGTCGGAGGGCCCCGCCCGCAGGTGGACGAGGAGTGCGATTGCTTTGGACCTGGAGTTGCCTTTCGTTGATGCACGAAGCGACCTGCAGAAAGCTGCGCAGGAAGCGGAGTTCCGCACCAACAGCCCTTGCGAGCCCTGCAAGCCCCGCAAGCCCCGCCAGCTGTCACGAACCGGTGCCGACAGCCGACAGTCCAGACCAAAGTTCTGCCGAGATGGAACCCCAAAGTCAGCTTGCCGGACAAGCGGAGGAGCCAGCAGTGACATGAGTGACGCTGCTGCACACGTAGCATCGCCCACTTGTCGCAGACATTAGTTAGGTGCTTCGGCGCCAGCACACGTCCTGCAGGAACACTGGCCTCGACCCTGGCTTTCTGACCACGGGCTGGGGTCCGAGACGGGCGGTGCCGCGAAGCATTGCAAGAAAGTCCGCCAACTTTTGGCGCCAGGGGTCTGGTACCTGATGGAGAAGCCTCCTCAAGCGCGGCTCCCAGATGCGTGAGGCGATGCGCATTACATTGGCCCACAAGCAGTATTTCCAGGTGTGACTTCTTCTGCCTTAGAAGAGCTTCGGCGCAACGTCTTGGAGGGGATGCAGACGGATGAAGTGTTTTGGAAGCACAGAGGGTTATACGGCGTTTCGACATGTTTCGATTTCGCTTGCCTCCTAGAATTCCTAAAGTGTCTATTGAAGTAGAGTCTACTGCAGGCTTGCGACAGAGCTAGCTCCGAGCAGTCGGTCGCAACACCGCCAGCTGGCAGCACTGTTCCATCAAAGAGCTTCGGTCGTTGCAGTTGGTGTTTCATGTTCGGCACAGCGCATTTGACAAGTCTGGACTTGGCTGTAAAACGTCGGACCTTGAATTCAAAGTTCGAGATTTGTCCCTTGCCTCAAGTTAGTCATGAAACCTTGCACAAGTAAGTCAGACGAGTATTTTGAGCCGCATGTCAGAGCTGGATAATCGCATCATGTCTAGTCCACCACGCAGGGCATTGTTTCTGTGACAGTGCAGATGCCGAACAAGGTTTTGTGCCGCCGGTGGCAATCACAGCTAGTAACGCTGGGTTTGGGAAGTTGTGCTGTTGGTGCACAGGTCGGTCAAATCGTCAGTCAACTTTGCACGATCAGCCCAGATCGCAAGGAAGCAAGTCGATCTGCTGCAGCGATTGGCAGATTGGCGAAGCATGAGGCCAGGAGCGGAGTGCACGAAAGTCGAGCCTCGGCCTTGAGAATACAGAGCAGGTTCACGTGCAGCGCAAAAAATTGTTCGGGCCCGTGTCAAACCAGAAAGCCCGGAAGCCCTAAACCTCAGATCCTGTAAGGAAGCACAAGTGGCCGCACTCCCACGTGGTCCTATCGGGCCATCAGCAGCCAGGCTGCGCAGGCACTGGCCTCGTGCAGCTTCGTGCCTCGCTACTTGTCACTGCTGGAGCTGCGTCTATGGATTCTATGGCGAATCCCATGGCATTCTTGATTCAGCTGTGCAGAGTGGAAGTTCCGAACACAGCATCGAGTCACTCGTAGAGCGATCGCTGACCCTCCAACCCCTCCAAGCCCTCCACCGAAGTGGAACCCGCTATGCCCTACACTCCAACTCAGGAACCAGAAAGCCTTAGTCGTTAATCTCCTCGAGCTAAAACCCTGATACAGCACTGTACCCGAACAAACTCCTTCTCAGACAGGCATCAGCAAGCCTCGCCGCCCAATGTCCTGGCCTCAGCACCATAGTTGTTATGATTATTCTCATTACTATTATTTGTTTTATTGGTATTATTACCAATATTAGTATTATTCTCACAAGTACCACCAAAAAAATCACTCGGTTGGGGCTGCAAGGACTCCCAGGAGTGCAAGCAGCGATCGAAAGGCTGCAAGGCCACAAGCTTATGGGGTGTTTACGAAAATAGGCGTACCTTCTTGGGTTTAGGGTTTAGGGTTTAGGGTTTAGGGTTCCTTCTTGGGGTCCTGATTATAAGGGAATCCTAGCTAGTAAAAGGGGTCTATGTTCGGGGTCCCCCTACTGTCGCAAATCCCCTTATCGAGTTTTCAGGTAGATCGCTTGGGTTTGAGCCCTCACATGAAAACTCATGAAGCGTTTTTTGCCGACTCTTGCCTCTTGCACCTCCAGCGCAGAAATCTGTACACGCTTGGGAAGGCAGGAGTTGTAGACCGAGCACGACCCGCATCGTGCGATCGGCAACCCATCGCGAAGACCGCGAGGCCTCGAGACAGCCTGCCAATGAGCGTAGCAACATGTGGCAACTGTTTTTGGAAAGGCCCTAAACCATCGGGTGCCAAGGACGCCGAGATCCGCTTCGCTTCCACAGCGAGCGCAGAAGCCGGCCACGAGCGCACCAGCTCCAGCGCCGCCGGAGCAGAGATGCTTGGCTACAAGTATATGTCCCCCGCTTGCAGGTACCAGTCATGACACGCGCCATTGCATGTCACTTGCCACTTGTGGAGGACGGCCCCAGCCGAAGCCGGGGGCCTTCAAGCCGCCGAGCTGCCCGGGTTGTCGGCCGACCTCTGCATCGTACCAAGTTGTTTCTGAGCACGTGGGTAGTTCTCGAAATTGGGGGCCTTGGGGGGTCCCTTTCTTTGGGGTTCCCGGTGGAGTAAGGTACCCTTGAACGTGGACCCAAAACGGGACCCCAATTTTGAGAACTGCCCGCATGGAGCTATCTGGAGCCTCAGTGAGCAGAATCTTCCAAACAGAGAAGCATCTCAACAACCCTAAACCCTAAACCCTAAACCCTACTGTAAACCCTAAACCCTAAACCCTAAGTCTGTAGCGAATCTCGACGCTGAGGGATACATACGGCCGCCGCTGTCCAGCAGACCTGAGCTTCCAAGCCGGCTACTCCAGCATGCCACACGGCTGCATGTGGGGGCTTTCCGAAATTAGGCGGGGAGGGGGGAGGGGGGGGGTACCTTCTTGGGGTTCTATTGGAATGGAATCCTACTATTTGGGGTCTATATTTTGGGTCCCTTGTTTTCTATCTTTTGGGTCCCTTAAAGTTCGTAAGCTCCCATGTCGTCCTTGTCCGCAAGAACACGTTTTGCCCAGTGCTTGGGTCGTTGCCTGCGGATCTACACGAATGGATACAAATGGGCATTCACATACTTAACGGTGCATCGACGACAGTCCATGGGTGTAGGCAAAGCAAGCATGCGTGCGGCCTCAGAAAAAATGTTGCCTAACGAGTCCGTTTTGTCATGTGCCCAATGTAGATCAGCGCCATTCAAGGCCCAACAGAAGCAGAAGTGCAGCCTAGGTACATATCCGCATCAAGGCATCCGAGGAGTCTGTTGCTCAGGTCTGTTTCTGTGTAGTTGAACAGCTCTGCTCATGTTGAGCCAGCCCTGGCTGTGTGGCACCTGCACTCCATGCGCACACGCGCATGCTGAGGTGCAGTACCCACGCCGCCTCGTCGTGCAGCAGCGCGCGCTCGGAAGGGTTCATGGAGGCGCTGGGCGTGCGTATGCCTGCGTGGCCTTGGAAGATCGCCGGAATGGATGGGAATTGCACATTTTTGCACGTTCTCTCACCTTCACCCCTCAAGCTCTCAGGGAAGAATGCCCAGACAGCCAGTTCACAGAATGGTTACACGCGCTGCCGGGACCAGGAACCCCAAGTCTTCCAGAGCCCTTCAGGTTCAGGGCACGAACCAATTATCAGGGCACTTAAGGGGCTTATAAGCATCTCATAAGTACAGTTCTACTTGGTTCAGAAGTACCATGAACCTCCAAGTAGAGGTACCATGAACCTCCAGGTAGAGCACCGAAGGACCCGCTAGGCCAGCAGAAGGCGCCATGGGAGAGGCGGCAGATGGAAATGAAGCCGCGGATGGGCCTGCTCTGGATGGCCACCTGACATCTTACGCACTTTGCTGCTGTATTCCTTACAAGGGCAATATGGGGATCATTATTGTGATTATGAGATAGATATATATATACACATATTTGTTTATATTTTGTTATTTAGTTATTGAATTGTTGGGGGGTTTTAAGGAATTAGTAGTTCGGGGTTTAGAGTTTGCACCGGGGTGGGGGGGGGGGGGGGCTTATAGGGTTCTAAGTTGTTTAGGGGTGTTGCAGTCCAAGGCTACATGCAGCAGCACCAGATCCAGCCATTCGTGCAGGACTGCCTGTACGCCTGAAGTTAGATAATGAATTCCCTTCTCCCGCCTGCTGTTTTGCCGGATATGGGTATGCTCGCCATCCAGGGCTTGTGACGAGTTGACGGGTTGAATTCCTGGTTTGACGGTTTGTTTCAACTGCGAGTCTTGGCTAGATGATCCATCATCTTCACGATCGTCCCTATCTCTTAGTACCCTACATACACAGGCTCCGTATTACAATAAAAGCCCTAGAACAATCATAACTATGGAGATGCATTTGCCACGCGAACAATGTAGCCGAACTTGAAAGTAGCTGGACCCGGGATCGTTCTGTCTGCATGGAAGTGCGCGACATCCATTTCGTTGGGATTAGTTGTGGATATGGGGGTTTGCGAAAATAAGGGACCCCTCATATAGTTTTCCAGATAGTCCCTTACAGTAAGGACCCCAGGAAGGTACCCCCGAATGCCGGAAACCCCCATATCCAAGAACAGAGCACCTTCCGTCCTCTCCAGTCCTTAGGTCAACTCCCCCCAGCTGCCTCCAGGAGATGTTAACAGAGCTGTTTGCTGCTCTACCAGAAGATCCTTACGAGTACATGCCCGGACCCCATGGTCAACTGGAAGGGCTGTGATGTCCTGGCCGGTGTACATATGTAAATAATACCCATTGCATTGCTACCCATTGCTACCGAGGACGTACCACTTAGCCTCCCGTCGCCCGGTTCGACCACCGCAGGCGGTCCTGAGTAGTCAGCGGACACATCGGTAGACGCAACGGCGATGCCTCAACCAGCCTGCTTCAGATGCCATCAGTATGAGGTGAACTAAACATGCAGCATCACTCGGAAGGACCAAAAGCTCATCAGCAGTGGGGTTTTGTGGGCTCTGCTCCCTGGAGGGGACCCAATGCATCGAGCTCAGACGGTAGTGGACGGTTTTTCCAGCAAGTAGCGTATCCAAGGCAGCATTTCTGTAGCTTGACATGCAAAGGTCGCCGGAGCAGTGGCGATTACGGCGCTGCTGGCTGACTGAGAAAGGTAGCAAGCCTAGATGGTTGGCATGCGAGAGGGCCTGAGACACGTACCTCTGACATGTGCAGCTTCTTAGGCATCTTGTGTGTCAGTAACTCCGCCGCGGATGTCGTTCGCGATGATGCTGGTGGTACCTTGGCTATGTTGGCTCCCGGACAAGTTCCGCAGAGCTGAATGACCTGGTTTGCTCTTGTGAGCACAAAGGCGTGGTAGTTTCACCACCTGAAGATCCTGCACCTCAGGAGCAGAGAGAGTTCAGGGTTTAGGGCTTAGGGTTTAGGGTTTAGGGGTTCAGGTATGAAGCTGCAAGACACCTCAAGCCTGGAGCATGTGAAGGAGTATCCGCTCGAGAAGGGAGCCACCCACAGGCCACTTTTCAAATGCCATCACAACAACACTTGCAGCACATGCCAGTATGGTCTGCCATAAAGCAACCGAAGCTTAGCCCTGCAGGGAACTGGATGAAGCGGAGGCCGCCCGGCCCTTCGCCTTCCAAGTGGCAGTGAAACCCGGCCCTTTGGCCCACCGAGCCGACAAGGAGCAGATGGTCAGCTTTGGGCCTTGTCCATGGAAAGAACCTGTGCTTTTCGGTCTGACGGTTTGAGGCGATCTGGGCACTTCCCAAAAATGTGGGGCACGCCTTTTGTACCCCAAATACTATAATCCTCATTCAAAAAGGGCACCTGCTTCTGTCGGAAACCCCCATGTCGTGTGTTGAGGAGCTGGATGGTGGCCGCTGGGTCCTCCAACTGGCAGCCAGCTCCGAGGCCGCTTCAGTGCTGTGCATGTTCTGTGCTCCTTAGGGTTTAGGGTTTAGGGTTTAGGGTTTAGGGTTTAGGGTTCAGGGTAACTAGGTACCTGTGGAACACTGTGATCTTCGGGGAGCCTTCACACATTCCAACGCACCAGGATCAGCGAAACGAGTGGTTCAGCTTGTTTGCGCCCTTCTCGCAAGCGGCGGCGCTGCATCTTAGCTGCATGTCAGAGGATTGCTGCCAGTTCCGGAGTGAATCATGGAGTGAATCTGCACAGCCTGCACAGGCCCTCTATGGCCCCACCATCTGAGCTGCCGCCCGTGAACGAGGAGTAGGCCAGTAGGCAGTGCGTTCAGCATGGCGGCTTTAGGCAAAATGGCTGCTGGTGCGCAAAACGCGCGGCAAAGCAGTCCTGAGTCAAGAATTTTCTTGCTTCTCACCAATGTAGCTTAGCCGGACTCTGCCATGTAGGACGACGTGCCCAAAGGATGCTACAGGAATCTACGAAGACAAAAACATCGTGGCGGCCATCCTTCGGGCAGAGGTATCCCTGAATTTGAAAGCATGACTTGGCGGAGCACGCTGAGCGTGTCGCTCTTGGGCATTGGCCTCTCCTAGCCTCTTCCTAGGCTACGGAAAGCTTTGGTGAGTTTGGTACCGTGGGTCGCCAAGCAGATTCTCTGACCGCCCATGTGGAAACGTGCTTGCTTCGAATGGTCTGAGCAACGTCGTGCTCGGAATTGTTGGTGACGGATCGTGTCAGCTGCCGTGGCTGGGAGGCCTTGATCCGGCAGTCCTCTGCCGACGGCGAAGAGCTTGGGGGGTTTTTGGGATGTTATCAGATGCCACAGGATTATCAACGACCCAACAGTGTCATTTAATAAGGCAGTCGAGTCACCTCCGCGCAGTCGTCGCCAAGACGATGTAACAGCTTGGAGGCCTCAACCCTGGCAGCTCGCAGCATTGATTCGCTCGTGATCTGAGTGCCTGGGTAGCTGCAACTACTACTCAGAGCCCAAGACCCCTGAATTCAGGAACAGAATATGAATACTCTGAATATAAAATATACCTTAAAGTACGCAGGGATCCTTCATAATCTGATTTAAGGTATATTCCTTAGTTCAGGGGGATTGGGCTCTTTGGGTAGTTGCTTGGAGGTGCGAGCAAAGGACTGCGTTTGGGCCTATCGGGGAGTGCGACGACAGATCGCCAGCTGCTTAGTTTGGACCTGCAGGCACTGCCTCGGTGCCACGTAAAGATTCAGGGTAGGCAGCCGGGTCAACTACATTGAAGCACTGTGCAGCTAGATCATCAAAGCAGCAAAGCTGGCATCTTCCCCCTTCAAGGAGGCGCCACACTTGCACTTCGGGCATGTGCCGCGCACTACGCTCGGCTCCCTGCATGGATCTAGCCAAAGCACGCGAAGTTTTCGCGACTGAGCTTCGTCACACCTCCTCACCCTGCAGTTCAGAAGCAACACCAGCAGGCCAATGAGAATGTTGTGCAAGGTTTGCGACAGGAGGCGCTGCTAAGATGGTAGTGCCCTCTTCGCGAATCTGGGCAGCTGAAGCCGACGTGCCAGGAAACACTTCGCGCGTCAGTGGAAGCTCTGTACCCTTTAAAGCTCCGTCGCAGATGGAAAAAGAGCTGGGAGAAGTGAAATCAAATAAATAGCAAAATAGCAAAGAATAGCTAACAACTCATAAATCTATATGACGAATCAATAGTATTGTTCAGAGGATGCACAGTCGCTCTCGTGGCTTTGCAGAAGCCTGCTGCTCGGTATGCTCGCCGCCAGGCTCTATCAGGCTGCACATGTGTTTCATGTCCGGACGCTTGTTTAAACAGACTTCACCATTTCGTGAAGGGGGGCAACTCTTAGATCTCTTAAGCAGGCAGCAGCAAGATATGTTCGGACGCTAGGTATGACATAACCATGCCTCATTTCACAACCTCCGAGAATGAGACTTTCCTGCGAAATCCGCAATGAGGAGACTTCCCTCCCCTTCGCAGGCAACATGCCTGAGCGAAGCAAAGCTTTTGCGGAAGCTGCAGAATCGAATTTCTGCGAGATCACGAGATTTGACGCCGCTCGCAGATTCCACGTATTCCAAGACAGGTACGCTTAGCCAGTGCTCTCTGAGTTCACGGAACTCATTTTCAGCCAAATCGTCGCGACTTACATCCGTGCGATGCGCTGTTCCTCCGATCGGCGTCAGTGCGGCATTTCTGGTGTCATGTCTCGTCGACGTCGGTCCTATGGCTTCGGAGACTGCACAAACAACAAGAAATGTAGCTGCGGCGCTGAGGCTCAAGCGCGAGGAGTGCCGAGACTCGGCGCGCAGCGCAGCGGAGCTGGCAGAGCGGCAGGAGGTGCATCCGCTGACGTGTGGCGAGGTGGCGGGGCCGTGCTCCACGCATGTCGCGCACGCCTGGGATGCGAGCTTTCCAGAGCTTGTAGACTGCTTGGTGCGAGATGCGGGCTCGGATCTGGACCGGCGGTACAGCATCGACCTCTTTGGAGCCGAGCATCTGTCTGGACATCTGGAAGTGGTGCCTGAAAGTGCCCCGGCGCGAAGCTCTCAGGGGTCCCAAGCATGCAAGGGGGAGGATCCGGTTGCAGCGGTGCAAGCTCTCGTGCACGGCGCCAAAGAAGTGCTGCTGGTGCTGGACAAAGAGCTGGCTTGCTTCTCACGGCTTTGGGTTTTGACCGAAGCCATGATGGCCACAGCTGCTAACAAGCTTCGAATCTGCACATCTGACCCACGGGGCTACGGCAGCTCTATGGACGACATTCTAAGATGGGAGAGTCGTATTGATGCCATCGACTGGTCCTTGGCTGAGGTCAGCCGTAAGAGCGATGACCGGCGGCTCCGGTCCTTCAGCGAACGTGTCTGGGATGTGCACGGCATCGGAAACGAAAGGCTTCTGGCACAGCTCAAGGTGGGCATTTCCCAAAACAGGGGTACCCCTTATCCCTTATACCCCAAATAGAATTGGATTCCCTTAAGGGACCCACAAAAAGCTCTTCGGAAGCCCCCAGGTGCAGCTGAGGAAGGAGGTGAACGGCCAGGTGCTCATCAAGGACACGAGAGTTTCAAAAAAGTTGAGCCGAAGTGATCTGCGGCAACCGCAACGAATTTCAGACACTGCACGCGCCACAGCGTCCTACGATTAAGCTCCTTCCCAGTAGGCTCCACATTTACCCTAAACCCGAAACCCTAAACCCTAGAGGCCCCTGGGCCCCTCAACCCTACGGCTGCAGGCGGTGGAGGCTGGTGATTGGAAGGCCATTGACGCTGCACTGGACAGAGGCTGCGGGACATGCAACCCAACTGAGCTGAAATTTCGGGAGTTCATAGGATGGCTTGGGGCTTCGGGGATGGTGTAGGATGTTCTAGAAATTTCTAGAACGGCTCGGGATGCGTTAAAGACGTTGATCTGTTTCCACGCCTACTGTAACCCCCCCCCTCCCCCAAGAACCCGCACCATTACACGTGAGTCTACGTGACAGGAACTCTCTTGCCAAGGAACCCGCCGCATCAGATGCAAACGCCAGGTGAAAGCATCCATCCTATCTCTTGTTCACTAGGAATTCACCCAACGATGTCTTAGGATGGCCTAGGGCCTAGGGCCTAGGCTTGGGCGGGATACATCAGATTGCGCAGTGCCAGGTGCCTCGCTAGAGCAGCGCGATGCCGCCCTCGCTTTGTTTCCGAAGCATCCTTGGCACGCCCCAGAACTTCCAGAACCGGCATGGAGTTTAGTGGCCAGGCAGATGGCAACACGCTAGAAGAGCTGGCTTGCTACTACAACCACCAGGCCCAGAATGGCTTTGGGGCTTAGTTTTGTTAGCATGACGGGGTTGGGGGTTCTGTCCAGGATGTTGAAGAGATGCTTTTCGAGAGGACGCCGCCCAAGCTTGAAGCAGATGACGCAATGAAGCTACTGGTAGTTCAAATACCGTCACGTCACTATCCGAGGCGCATGCGAAGCAAGGCCCACAAACCGCTGTCCATGTTTTTCCGTCCAGAAGATCTGATGGAAAACTGTCAGAGCCTGAGCGCGGCAGCAGCAGGTTTGAGGCTTAAAGTGAGCCGTGCTCAGCTGACGATGTCAAATGTAGTCAGGGCATAGACAGGTGCTGACGCCCTCCCAGAAGTCCTCTTGCCGTTCATGACGCAGCCGATCGATGGTTTCCAATCTCAAGCTACATAGCACTGCACGCTTGTTCTTTTCAGGTCCACATCCATTCCCACATGGTCCGTTGCGCGAGTCAGTGCTGTCAGGCTACTCGAACGAGGTCGCGAATGCCATGCTGGCATATTCCTTCTTTGTGGTTTTCCGGATGTTGCCAGACTTGGCACTCCAACTTTGCCAGGAGGACGAGGAGGACGAAGAGACCTGGCGGTATCTGGCAAGCTTGGAGCACGATATGCCCGGGACTTGAGTGAGTTGTTCTTCGTCCATCTGCTGTTCTTTTTGTTTGCTCTCTTGGAGGCCTTCAGGGGCTGCGGCTGCTGCTTAGCAAGCTCTTTGCTTTTAAGCAGTTGAACTGCTTCACTTACATGCTTCGCTGCAAAGTTTCACCTGTGCATGCTGGCTTGCACTCGTGGCAAGCATGCAGGAAATCCCTGCGACGTGCATTTCTCGGACAGAATCTAGTACCAAAAAGGCGAAAGACCGCATCCACCGGCCCACGGTAGCCCGCGTGGCCAGCTGATGCTGTGACACAGCAGAGTCCGTCGTGCCTTTGGTGCTCTCTTCGGCTGTCGAATCACAGCTGCGCGGGACAGCCCCCTAGGCATCCCCTGATCATACACAGTGCAGTCGAAGTGTTCTGTAGGGACAGTCCTGACGAAATGCCTGGGCCTATGGCAGATACGCGCATCTTCTCCACACAATGCCTCAACCTGAAATCAATGCATCCAACGAATCTCCCGAACTCCGAACGTCATGAAGGGTCGACCATGCGGACCAAATGGCAGCAACGATGCAGACTTGATCGAGGACTCAGGGTGGTAGGGCCCAAGGCCTAAGGAGTCTAGTGCAGCATGAATCAAGTGCTCAGAACTAAGAGACTTACTCCACAACTGAGACATGCCCTTTCTTGCCCTAGCTTTCTGCAGCGGCCTGCATCTTCAAAGGCAGCACTGTTCGAATAGATCCGCAGCAAGAAGCTTCGGCAAAGCATGCAGGATTCCTCTGGAACGTGAGTCCAGCAAAGGTGCCGCGCACAGATACACAGCATTGAAATGGTCTTGCTTTGCGTCAATGCTCCAGAGAGAGGGTCAGGCATACTCTGCCACTTCTCAAAAAGCGAGCAACTGCGAGGAGTACAAACAAGGCTGTCAGCATGTGCGCTTGGTTACTTTGTCAGGTATTCTTAGATCGAAGCTGCGATCTGGCAGGTAAGTGCAAACCTCAGCATTGGCACTTGGTCTTTGATTGTTGTTGTCTCTTTCACGCGTGCCTCCAGAGGCGTGCGGGGCGATCGACGTCTTGGCGAGTGGGGCCATCGGGATCAGTGCACGTGAGAGAGTGCGCCTGCCTCAATGTTAGAGAACTTGTCGATAGTTGGCATCGTGCTGCGTGAGTGTGTCCGAGTGTATCCGCCACTGCAGCCCAAGCTATAAAGACACACGCTCAGTTGCAAACGCCAGCCAGCGCGGGACATCAGCGGCCACCTTGGTTCGCAACTTGCAGAGAGGCTAGGTGGCACTAGGGGCACTAGGTGGCACTAGGTGGCACAAAGGTGGCACAAGGCGGCAGAGGAGAGGAGGTTTGAGGTTCAGAGCCCGTGGGCCTTGCCTTGCGGGGCTGAGGCTCTTGCCCTTAGTCGGCAGCTGGCTGATTTAGCGAGGCAGGCTTCTGCGCATGAAGCGTGCTTCGCATCGTGCGTTCTTAGACCAGCCCGCTTCTCACTCTGACTCAGAACCACCGGTCCAAATCACGACCGAGATGCCGTGCGCAAGGCTGGCCCAGAAACTCCGTCACCATGTGCCCCGCCATGCCCATGGCATCCCATCGTACCAGGAGGCTGCAGCTCTTTGCGACCCACTGGCTCGTTGCTTACCCTGCTGGCATTCCTCGTGATTTTCAGCAGGTCGTATAAGAAGGCCTTGATTCTGTCGGGACACCTCTTTTGTGCATGCGTCCATAGAGATCGCCAGAACTTGTGAGGCCCGTCGCCTGAAAGCGGAGCCATTGCCTCGAAACGGCAGTCGTTGTCAAAGCGGGGCACACCATCTTCCCGGAAGGTCATCCACTTTCCGGTCTCTTGATGTGCTGCACTCGAGGGACCCCTTCAATACCAAGTCAAAGGGGCGTCCCCTTGTCGGACCTTCTTGGGCGCAATGAGGTGATTCAGCTGGCTGCTTCTTTGCAAAAGCCACGACCTCATTGCTGTTTCATGCCACTTTATCACGGGAGCCCTGTGAAGCTCGCACATAGTCGTTTACCATAACAGCTCATGCACAATGTCGTGACCAACCCTGCCGTGTCCCTGCCACACGTTCTCCATCTAGTATGTCATCCGTATCGGATGGGAAGCACCACGTTGTCACAAAACTCACCCTCACGAAAATTTCACATCTTAATTACCGCCCGACTGCGTGCACTGTGTCATTGAAAATGACAAGAATCAGGTTGAGACAGCGAAACACCTTGCTCTTGGAGACGATGGCGTCGCAGGCCGACAGCACACGAGCTTGACGGCCCTGCAACCCGACCTTACGCGTTCTTGCACGGCCTTCGTGCTGTGGATGTATTCTGGACAGGTCCTTCGTGGCATGATCAGTTATCCACTGTTTGGGCTCTGCCGAGTGCTTACCAATCGCTGACAGCGGAGACCATGTCATCATCGAGATGCGACAGCTTCAAGAACAGACGCAAGTTTAGGGTTTAGGGTTTAGGGTTTCGACCCTAAACCCTAAACCCTAACATTAGAATGACTGCATCGAGGCAACATTCTGAATTGCTTTGCTCGCCTCGGTTATCGACACAATCAGCTGATGGATGCCTGGGCCTCAGAGATGTTGCCAGCTTGGCTGAGTCATGGGGATCTCACCAGAGATCCCAATACCCCTTAACCAAGGAATGTACCTCAAATCAGAAGATGGATGTGCTGTAAGGTATGTTCCTTAATTGTGGGGTATTGGGCTCTCTGGGTCAAGCATGCCCTCAGGGTGTTGCGGCTCACGTGGCTGAGCGAGCCGATGGGCTGTCTCCAGTGGACATCGCATCGCCAGGCACTCGTTCGCAGCAATAGGCGGATGAAGGAGGAATTCATCACAGGACTTGGTGACCTGATTCATTGATTTCAGCAAGAAATGCGGAGTCTGCGGAGCAGAATGCCAATTTAGACTTAGCATTGACTGAGGCTGGTGTTTGTGGGTGCCTCGATGCTTTGAAAGCAGCTGCATCCGTTGTTTTCAATTGCCATCTCAATCTCTGAGGCGTTTGCAGAGCTGGCGCACAATCCTCGAAACAACTTGCTCGAGGCACACGTGCCCCAAAGACATCACAAGATGCTGCCCCCTCTGCCATGTTCGAAATGCGCCTGTCTGCGCTGCCCCCCACACGAGGGCCCAGGAAGCAGCAGGTGGCGGCTCCCAGGCTTACATGCGTTGTAAGTAGGGATAATTGGATAAGTAAGGGCACAGGTATCCTCAGGCCCTTTGCAATCAAAAAACAGTAGGCGTGAGAGGCCTTGGCGAGAAGACAGGGGGTTTAGCGTTTGCGGGCTTCGGTTGGAGGACCAACATTTTATCTCATACTCGTGGGATTACGATGTCTGCTCCACAGGTTTGTGCCACGCGGCTGCAGGACTGCTATCTTGAGGCCCAGAGCTGGCACTGTGACATGCTAAACACCGGGGCATGACCTTGAGTGTCAGGTTTCTAGTATTAGTAGTGGGAGTAGTAGGGAACCTTGGGTCAGATACCCCCCTTAAACCCCCCCTCCCTTAAGAACCCTATAGCAGGTTGGTGGGCCAAATTGCGCCATCATCCTCAACTCGTACGCACGACTCGGGGCCTCTTTGCTACATTGCTGAGTTGCCATGCTCAAAGAGCCCAACACCCCTTAATCAAGGAACATACCTTAAATCATATTCATGATCCCTCAAGAATCTGCCGTAAGGTATGTTTCTCAAGTAAGGAATATACCTCAAATCATAGCCAGGATATCTCGACAATCTACTGCAAGCTATAATTGGTGAATTAAGCGGGCCCCTAAACCCTAAACCCTAAAACCGTGCCTGCCTCTTTGGTGCTTGTGGCATTCGGCGGGTGAGACTGAGGAGTGCAACCCCGAGTTGTTCAAGGCCTTGTCGAGGCACGGCTCAGACAGAAATAAATACTAAGTGCGTGTGTATATATATATATATATATATTATAAGAGTATGATGATTTAAAAATACACGATATTATCATAGAATGATATTATATGAAAGTAAGTATAGTACTTCGACAGTAAAATACCATATTGGTGTCATCACAGTAATAGAATAGTAAGATACTAGTCAGATAAAAACATGTATTGGCTATGATAATACTAGGAAACAAGAAAATGCAAAGAAAACGAGTAACATAATAACAATAAAACACAGCGTAAAGGGAACGATTGGCCGTGTGGAGGTCAGTGGTGCAAACGGAGCCAGGAAGCTTTCAGGTGCATCACATTAGCCAGGAGCTTGTCCACTTAGGGAGCTGTGCTTTGGGGTTTAGGGTTTAGGGTAAACCCTGAACAAGCATCTAAAACTGACATGGCAATCTCCACTTGCACGAGGCCTTGTGATGAATGCATTTGCCAAGTGCGCGGTGCTTGACTCGGAGCTGGTTCTGCTAAGAGCGGCACTGCTTGCAGAGGGATGCGGAGAGCAACCTGCGTGTAGCGTCGATCTGCTTGGCATAAGACGTTATATCAAGGTACACAAGGCACGCCTCAGTTTCAACGAAATTACTGCACGGCTGCAAGGAAGATGACACGCACAACAGGCAACGTGACATGAACATATTCACATATTGTTGAGCTGGTCAGGCTGAGTGGTAGGGCACTGGAAAGTCCTGCGATACTGTCGCACCAGCCATGAAATCCGCAATGGCACGCTTCACCTTCGCTACGATGCTCGCCCACAGCTTACCGGCTTACCGAGGGCAGTGCTCAGGTAACGCGGCGAAGGGAGTGCAGATACTTGTCCATGCAGCGACTCTGATGAGTTGAAAGGTGGTGTGCAGCAGTGAACAGCCCCTTGAGGAGTGCTTGCAAACTCTTGTGATGCCGTTCGGTCAAACATCATTAAGTGAACATGTCATTCGAGGACCTCATCTTCCTCAACACAACAGTGGGGTCGCAGTTGCTGAGGCGACGTTGCATGTCACGCCGAAGAACTCTAGCCGTCCAGCATTCGCAGACAGGTCAGCTTCTCACGCAGAGCTGCGATCTAAGATGATCCAAGCAGCCTCCGATCGTTTGGTTTTGCCATACGTCATTCTTCCCTAAGGCCATACTGGCAGCTGTCACCTCATTTCGTCACAGAACTGCCTGGCATGTGCGGTCCCACTACAGCACGGAGCTTAAGTCGCTGTTATAAAAGCGCATCGAATATCAAAGGCTGTGTATTCTTCCAGGCGATCATGATTCTGAACGCTCTGGTTCCTCAGGGTCTTCCGGCTGCAGCAACGCCCTGAGACTGCAAAGAGCCGACTCAAGTGCTGAAAGGGAAGTTTTCAGATTTCAGACCGACTCAGACATCACCCTGCCCAGGTCTCTGACATGTACTCCTACCACTCCACCCACTTCTCGGAGGTATTGCAGTACTCAGATGACCTTGACAGAGTGATGAAGTTGCTTGCAAGGTCTACCGATATTGGGAGAGTCAGAACATCTGGAAGTCCGATGCGCGATGTATCAAGGCGCGGAGTGGTTGCGAACTCCGCTTCGCCTTTCTTTACCCCACCTCTTTCTGGCAGGAGCAAACAACTCCATGGCAAGGTTCACTTCAGCAGGCCGCGTAAGTGCTTGCCCCGACGATTCGGGGGATATTCGGGGGCTGGTTGCGAATTACAAGGGGTTCCATGGAGTAGAAGCACTTCGAACGAACAAACCCCATCCGAGTTGGACAAAGCCTTGAGCGCTTCTGAAGATTTTATCAACCCTTCATGTCAGATTGGTGGCATGCTGCGCTGCCACGGTGCAGCGGCAACAGTCGCAACGGCCTCACACGCTCAGTGCTTCAAATGGGGGGTTTGCGATAATAAGGGGCCCCAAATATATATCCAAATAAAAAAATATTTATATACATATATATATATATATATCGTCCCCCAAGTAGTAGGATCCCCTTTTAACTAGGACCCCATTAAGGTGCCTCTAATTTCGGAAGCCCCAAACATGGATCCCGTACTCCACCCGGGCCATAGTGTAATGATACCCTAAGAGGAGGTTATAAAGTGACGATACCCAAAAAGGGGGCCATAATATAATTGTACGTACTAAAAGGGGGAGGGGGCATAATATGTAATGATATCTAAAAAGGGGGCCATAATCTAAAAAGGGCGCCATAATATGTACTGATACCCTAAAAGCAGGCCAGAATATGTAATGATATCTTGAAAAGGGGAGGGCCAGAATATGTAGTGATACCCTAAAGGGGGGGGCCATAATATGTAGTGATACCCTAAAAATGGGGGGGGGGGGGGGGGGCGTAACCTGTGTACTGGTACCCAGGTGGAAGCCTCCAAGTCCAGCCTGGAGCAGTTCCGCGAGACTCTTGTCCAGGCAGCCGGATGCAAGAGATTGTAGGCACTTGTCTATCAATCTTGCTGTGGTGCTTTTGAAGTTGTAGAGTTTTTGATGGGTTCTGTGCTGGTTCAGGGGACAGAAGTTAGAGAACTGACCAGATGTGGAATGCTTGGATTGTGAGACCGTTGCAAGCATGGCAGGCCTTCTCCGACAGCAGCAGGCTGAGGCCTAGAGCACACACCCCTTGGAGGTTTAGGTTCAGGGTTTAGGGTTTAGGGCTTAGGGTTTAGGGTTTAGGGTTTAGGGTTTAGGGTTTAGGGTATAATTGGGTTGTGAGTCTGTCAGCCATCTAGTGGATCTGATCAGCTCACACTGGGGATTCCCGAAATTCGTGCTGCCCTGTGACAATAGCAGCTACGGTACCCAAAAAGGGACCCCAATTTCGTAAACTGGCCAGGCTTGTGGGGATCAACTTCGACCGGAAGATGCTCGGCCAAAGAGGCAAGCAGACAGGGGGGGGGGGGGGGGGGGGGTGTTGCTCGAAACCAAAGTCCCCTTTTAGACACCTCTTTCATCCTTGAAAACAGGGCACCCCCAAAAAAGAAGAGATCAGAGCATACACGAAAACCGAGCTTTTCAGGCGCCGGGCATCACAGCCCGATCGGCGCCTATGACCGGAAGTCGGATCGGGTGCTTGTGATGGATGTTGCCAGGCACAGCATGGTCACGGAGGGACAAGATTCCTTGACGTGGATGGGCGCGGCAGACTCGTAGCTGCGGCACAGTCAGGTACAAGTATCCTCCTTTCTGGGCCGGGCTGCCGGACGTTTTTCTGGCCATGAACTCTACAGCACCTCGGCTCCCAAAGAAAGCCTTGGTCGCAGAGTCTCCAGCCTTTTAGGGAGCTTGAGCAAGAGCTAAGCAGCTGTGCACCAAGGAGCCAGAGGTCTTCTCAACTCCTCGAGGATACCTGGTGGCATCGGCGCCTGATGCACCAGGGAGCAACATGATCGTCTAGTTTGTGTAACATCGGCATGACCCACAGTTGCATTGTATAGCACTTGCTTTCCATGTCTGTGAGCTTTTGCTCTCTTTTCCAGGGCGTGCGGCCTTTGGGCACGCAGGCATCCTGAAAGGAGCTTAAGCCTTCTCAAGCCGGTCCTTCGAATGAGGAATCTGGCTTCCTTATCAGGTCCCTCCAATGTACAGAGTCGCAAACGGAGCTCAGCAGCCGAATGAAAAGCATGTCAATGGAAAGTATGAAGCATGCACAAGTCTGACACAAGAAGTATCATCATCATCACCAGCATCATCATCATCATCATCCTCATCATCCTCATCATCATCATCATCATCATCACGGCGCTCTGGGCTGCCATGCGTCCAGGTGCGGAAGAGCCAGACGCAGCCCCTGCGAGCAGTTGAGAATCCGTCTCCGCAGTTGCTGTTGCGGATGCGGGCCTGGCCAGGATGCATGTCCTCGGTGACATCCTGGTGTCAAGGCTGCCTGATGCTTGGGGCGGTTTTGGGGCCATTCGCGATGTGTACCCTGTGGTTTTTGGGGATTATAAGACGTGCCAGGACCGACGAGCTCACACCTCAAAACGTGAGCAACATCGTGCATGCCTTCTCCAGGCTATCCTGTCCGGTGCCTACTTTTGAAACCCGGATGCTGCGGAGCCCAAAGTGCTGAGCCGAGGCTACAATGTTCGGCTGTTTCAGAAGCTGGTCACGCGAGCCCCGGCCCCCAGCCTTCAGCCCTCAGCATCCTGCAATGGTTTGAATCGCGCAAGGTGGCATCTGAGGACTTGCAAGCCTACAAGCTTTACGAACTGGGGGTACTACGCTCAACGCCGGAGAGCAGCGGAGAGCGCTGCCAGGGAAAACGGCAGTGAAACTGCCTCTGCGGCCCTGCGCCTGAGGTTCTTTGCCACAACTTGGCCAAGTTGCGGTCTGGTGGGCCAACGCAGAGTTCTCAGATTGACCACATTGACACCCGCTGAGATCCAAAAAGGAAATGCGCCCCCCTGACTGCAAGGGTGTATGGTGCCATGTTCGGGGAGTTGGCAAGACGGCCTTCAGAGGTCCGAGAAGCCGAAAAGCATCAGCACATGTGTGGGTCACGTGGGTGAGGTTGCGAAAATTATGGGGCCACCTTCTTCTTGAGGGGATCCCGCAGGATGAAAGTATTGTGGTCCCCAAACCCGAAGCCCTAAACTCCCTAGGGCCCCTATTTCGGGAACAATATCCTGAAAACACCCCTGGTGTAAACTTTGGGGCCCTCAACGCTATTTTGGGGAAAGAAGGTCTCCTTGAAAAGTTGGTGGGTTGGGATGTTCCCCCTGTTCCTAACAGTCCTTATAATGGGTGGGGGGGGGGTACTACAGTCCCGATTAAGATCGATTAGGGAGAGTTCGTATGAGGGGGAACATCCCAACCCTAAACCCCTAAACCCTAAACCTCTAAACCCTAAACCCCTAAACCCACAATCCCCCCGAAACCCCTAAACCCTAAACCCCGAAACCCTAAACCCTGGTTTGGAGAAAGAAGGTCTCTGGTGGGCCCCTAAAGGGGGCCAAAAATTGCCATCGCGGTTGCGAGGCCTGGGAGCCAAAGGCTGTCGCACAGGCCGGGGCCCCGGTCGCCTGAATTTTGTCCCTTGGGGCTTTTTGGGTTTTGGAGGGTTTTTTGGGGCCTTTTGGGGTTTTAGGGCTTCTAGGGTTTTTTAGGCATGTTTAAGGCTTCTTTCTGCCCTGGCAGACCGCAAGCTGAAGAGGATCCACCTCCACCTAGCATCCTCCAGCTATCTAGGGTTTAGGGTTTAGGGTTTAGGAATGTTTAGGGTTTAGGGTCTAGGGTTTAGGGTCGTGGCTCAAAAGGTGCTGGATGCGATGAGGCGTCGCAGCGCGTTCAGCTAGAGGCTCAGATAGCCTCAGTCAGGATGCAGAGGCATTAGGCAGGTGATGGCACATGTAGAAGCATCGCAACATATCACAACACCAGGTCACGAGCCGCTACTGGCTGGAGCCTGAGCACCCTAAATGCTTCTGTGAGCTTGCTTGCTGGTTCTGTTTAACAGGTTACATCATCTTGAAGCAGTCATGAAGGCCGTAATGAAGGTGTTGCATGGTGCTGCCGCCCCTTGTTCATGCACGGGCCCTCGCAGCACACTCTGGCCAAAGCTGCTCTCTGTAAGCACCCTCTGTCGCCACAACATTCGGCTTCTTGCGGCACACTTACAGCTCTCTGGGACTTGAACGAAGCATGACGAAACTCTCGTGGAAGAGTCAGACGGCGTCTAGGCGTGTTTTGTCCATGGCATGCCTTGCAGCGAGACTGTCCTCTGGCGCACTGTCGTATGACGCAACTTTGCGGCGGCGACAGCTGTTGCTGTGTGGACAGTTGCTTCCAGGCTGTCCAATTCAACAGCTTGTTCCGTGGCGAATGAGTTGAAAGGTTTGCCTCTTACGTGTTTGCGTGCCAAGGCTATTTGGCTCAGCAGTGCTTTGGCCATTGGCACCAACAGCCGGAACGCTTCCGCGCTGTTTTGCCAACTCACCACACACCCGAAGATCTCAGAAGGAATTTGCAAGCAAACGCGACTGCGCCGCTTCGGCCATTCCAGTACTCTTGGCATCAAGAATCTAGGTAGGTGTTTGGCATATTTGTTATATTTCACTTATTATTGGGTTTATGTATCGCATTGAAGAGTATTATTTTCAAAGGATTTCAGGAACCATCCGAATCCGAGGAATAGATCCGGCAGATACAGAGGGTATTCTGCAGATCCCGGACGTTGGTGAAGGCCCCAGGCTGGCCTACATCGGGACCGCACGAACGGCACCACGTAAGGACTCAGACCCTTAGAAAAGTAGAGTAGATAGCCTTTAACCTTTTTGGGGTAGTAGAATTCCTATCTAATCTCCAAGGTAAACCTTTAGTTTTCTAGGCTACTAGACAACTAAGGACCGACCTTTGAAAGATCAGCGCAAGAAACGCCGGTACGAAGCACGGCATCGCTGCAAGCTTCTGGGTGAAGCTCTGGCAGCATCGAGCGTGGACCACATCTTCCTTGAGGACCTCCTACCCCCACCCGACTCAAGGTTTAGGGTTTAGGTTTTAGGGTTTAAGGTTTAGGGTGGCAAGCTGTGCTTGACACAAAATGCCACCAGGACATGGCCAAGGATGCCAAAGAAGGCCGCACGGGCTCTCAACTGTTGGATCAATTAGAAAAAGCCAAAGGCTGGTTTCGACAAACCGGAATCCTTTCGAAAGACTCGGTGCTAACTGGGTCCCTAAACCCTAAACCCTAAACCCTAAACCCTAAACCCTCTCATGGGTAAGTGTTGACGAGCTGACATCGACCAGCTCACAGAATCAGCCACTGGCATCCAATCGAAAGCATGCATGCTGAAACTACTCTCACGCGCTCATGTTTGGTACGGCTACCTGACCGTCTTGAATCGAAGTGATGGCCCTGGTTGAACATCTTTTTGCCGAATCTGCACGAGGTTCAAAAGAGAAGCTAACCATGGCTCTGAAGACGGCTCTTGGAAACGATGGCCGAGGAATTCTCTACATCGATGGTGGCAATACATTTTGGCTTCCTGGTTGATGTGACAGTTGATGGTGTCTGAGGTGCTTGTGTGTAGATGTGGGCATGTGATAAGACATGAAGGCAGATCCCAGTCCTCGGCACTCACATACTCCATTCTTGCCCGGGCTGCGATGGTCGATCAATTTACAGGCATGCTGACCGAAGACCAGTGAAGGTGAGTTATTCAAGCCCGCAGCGGCGTAGTTCTTACGATTGTTCTGTGTCATGGTTACATATTGTTATTTCTGGCTGCGTATGGCTACGTGTTGCTGTGTATTGATACTCCTGCAATCGTTGCTACGTTTGTTGTTGGTTGTTATTGTTGGTTTGGAGTGTATTGCATCGTTGCTGCTACTGTTGTTATTCCTGCTGCGGTTGTTCTTACCAGTACTATCATCATGAGTTTTCGTAATTGTTAGTTGCTATCCTTTGCGCTGACCTCTATGCCGAGGCTTTGGTTTCATGCGCCGCTTGATCGCACCAAACTTCATCTAAACCCTAAGCCCTAAGCCCTAAACCTTAAGCCCTCAACCCTAAATCGATTTCACACCCCGAGGAGACGAGCAGGCTTGTCCGCTGCATTGCGAGAACTTCGCGGTTCAACATCCTTTGTGTACCTGGGACTCAATTGCCCTGCCTGGATTGGCCCAAGGAAAGGCCGTAGATGTTCATCCGACAGGACCACATCATTGTGCGCACCACAGAACTACCTACTTTTTTTCGTCGCTTAGCTAATACACACACACCCATCCACCCACGCACGCACGCACGCACATGGCAGGTTCAGGTCGTCACGAAGGATCCAAGTGGTGAGCTTCGTTCAAAAGAGGGCCAGAAGGGGTTTTGGCCCTAAGGTGGCTGGGCTTCCAAAGGCCAACGCCCACTTGGCTTGGGGTTTTGTAAGGTGGGGGTGTACGGGATGCGGGCAGAATCTTCGGAGGGGAACGCGTGATACCCACTCCTGCATGTTTGTATTTCCTTCGTGCGCATGCCGCTCCCACTCCCCGACCTCACAGCTTCCACGGTTGCACCCTTTTGCCGCCCATCCATGCAAATCCACTTGTTATTTTTTTAGCTGCAGGTACCCTAAACCCTGAACCCTAATAAAAGTACCGTGTGAGGTACGTTGGTGTCTCCGCGGGTGCCATACTGTGTGGCAGGACTTGCAACACAGCATACTGGAAAGGTTGGGATGATCCAACCGTGGTTCCCAGCGAGTCCCTGCCTCAAAACCTTGAGCTTTGGAATGCATTTGCTGTGTGCCTCACCCAGAAAGCTCATGTCACGTGTATACATCTTTTTAGGGGAAGCTCCATGGGGAGCGCCGGGGGGACTTCTATTCCTTAGAGTAATCCTGCAGGGCCCAATTGAAACCCTACTTCGTACATGGGTTCCTTAGGGCCTAGGGTTCCATGGGCAATCATGGGCAAGAAGAATCGCGCAGAAACGAGGATGGCCTTGGACTCATCGATGAAGCCGTTTTCCCACATCACGGACCGCAGTGGGAGGAAACAGTGGCATGGTCTTGATTCACGAAAAGAAAGGGGCACCGTGCTTGTTATCAGGTGCTCATGGGCCCTTTGTACTGTGCAGTTGAGGTCAGCCGCTGTGTTGGGACTTTGCCGCCGAACTGCCCACTGCTCTGCATCAATGACGAAGAGAAGAAGCTTCTCCATGGAACCGTAAAGTGATGGGCATGTAGCCACATGATCAAATCATGTGCTGCGGACGGACGGGAGTGCCACAGCAAAAGTGAAAGCAAATACGCTTTAGAGCATCAGGGCTTCACACCCTCAAGCCGCTGCACTCCGAAGAATCCCACGGCAAGCGCCTGTAAGGATAGGACAGAGATCAACAGCAAAGAGGTCGCAGAGAAGCCAGCAAGAAGTAGCTCCAGTCTGCAAGCCTTAAGTGTCCTGAATGGTTAGCTGTGTCGGAGTTGCTTTTTTCGTTTGTGTTTGCAAGGAACCTAAACAGCCCGGCTTTGTTCAAGCGGCCCTAAAGCCTGGTTGTCGCCATTCGCCTTTGCTTGTGGACCTATTGGATATGCCAGCGCAATCTGAGAGACGGAAGCCCTGAGCTCTCCTCATCTTGGCTTGTTCCTGGACATGACCCTGAACCCTAAGCCCTAAATGCACATGAGGGTTCAGGTAGTCGAAGTTCGGGTTTGGAGTCCAAGCCTATCCTTGACAATATGGGCCCTTCTGGGGTCTCTTCACTCAAGTCTGTTTGCGGCATAGAATAGAAGACTCGAATTAAGCAAATTCAAGTTCAACCCCGCACTAGCCACCCTCCCCTTTTGAAGGCAGACTGGATCCGGTGAGGGAAGCCAGATCAAGTGCGTGTACGTGTGCATAGATCAACAAATATATATATATATATATATATAAGTAGGGTGCCCCCCCCCATGTACCTACCATGTTTTGCTTATTTGGTTGATTTGTTTTGTCTCGACGGTTTCGATTTTCGGTATTCTGCTCACGCGAACGACGAGGGAAGAGTGGCTGGGAGCACGAAACTCACGGATAACATTGGTTTTCCCAATGTTTTTCAAGGATGGAGCCCCAAAAACATCGGCAAAACCAGTGTTTTCCATCAAATCCATGGTTTTCAAACCATGTGGCTGGGAGCACCCAATTCACGGATAACATTGGTTTTACCAATGTTTTTGAAGGATGGAGCCCGAAAACATCGGCAAAACCAATGTTTTCCATAAAATCCATGGTTTTCAAACCATGTGGCTGGGAGCACACAATTCACGGATAACATTGGTTTTACCAATGTCTTTGAAGGATGGAGCACGAAAACATCGGCGAAACCGATAATTTCCAAAAAATCCATGGTTTTCAAAGCATGTGGCTGGGAGCACACAATTCACGGATAACATTGGTTTTACCAATGTTTTTGAAGGATAGAGCCCGACAACATCAGTAAAACCAATGTTACCCATAAAATCCATGGTTTTCAAACCATGGCTGGGAGCATCCAATTCACGGATAACATTGGTTTTCCCGATGTTTTTGAAGCATAGAGCCCAAAAAACATCGGTAAAACCAATGTTATCCATGCCTTTCGTGGTCTAAGCCACATGGTTTGAGAACCATGGATTTGATTGGTAACATTGGTTTTACCCATGTTTTTGGGCTCAATCATTCAAACACATCGGTAAAACCAATGTTATCCGTGAATTGGGTGCTCCCAGCCTCATGGTTTGAAAACCATGGATTTTATGGAAAACATTGGTGTTGCCGATGTTTTCGGCCCCCATCCTTCAAAAACATTGGTAAAACCAATGTTATCCGTGAATTGGGTGCTCCCAGCCAGCTGGTTTGAAAACCATGGATTTTATGGAAAACATTGGTTTTGCCGATGTTTTCGGGCTCCATCCTTCAAAAACATTGGTAAAACCAATGTTATCCGTGAATTGGGTGCTCCCAGCCACATGGTTTGAAAACCATGGATTTGATGGAAAACACTGGTTTTGCCGATGTTTTTGGGGCTCCATCCTTCAACAACATTGGTAAAACCAATGTTATCCGTGATTTTCGTGATCTGAGGCTCTCTCCCAGCCAAAATTTCTCGAGGTAGTACCAGGCAACAAACTCGAATCCTGCAAATTCTCGAGTACAAAAACCTCCATATAATCAATCACGCCCCAATACGCAAGACATGCCATCTATCCAAAAACTATACCTTAGCCACCATATCTCAAACAATCATCCCCCGATAAGCAAAACCTAATATCTATACTAAACACTGTACCTTAGCAACATATCTTAAGACATCACGCCCTAAGGCTCCTACAAATTTAATAAGGTTCCTATCAATTTAAACAGGATTCTTATTCATGTTACTGGGATTCGCATAGGGTTCTCATTAATTCTACAGGATTCCTATTGGATTAGGCTCATATTAGTTTAGTAGGATTCCTATCAGTTCTTGTTTTTGGATTCTATTGTTTTTTCTTTCGGCCTGTTGGTTCCTATTGATTGTAGAAAGATTCCTTCTCGTTTTAATAGGGTTCCTGTGAATTGTAATTCGGGGTCTTTTTGATTTGTTAAGGGTTGCATTCATTTTAGTAGGCTTCCTTCCTATTGACTGTTGTCCGGTTCCGATAAGTCAATAGAAGATTCCTATTTATCTTCATAGGATTCCAGAAAAAGTTTCATAGAGTTCCGAATTATTAATGAGGCTCCTATTGTTTTGTAATAAGAGTCCTATAAATTTAATCAGTTTCTTATTCATGTTAATGAGGTTCGTGTTAATATTAAAGGGGATCTCATTCACTTTCAAGGGATTCCTATGGTTTAGACTCATGTTCATTTTAATCGGGTTCGTTGTTATTTTTCTAAAGGTTCACATTTTCTTTACAGGAGTCCGATTGGTTCCTATGTAACAGGATTCCTGTTAATTCTACGAGGATTCTCATAAGCTTATGAGGAGCCTCCAATTCATTTTAAGAGGCTTCCTATTGACTTTACGGCGCCGATTAATTTGAAACAGGGTTCCTATGGATTCAAATAGAGGATTCCCATTGTTGTTTATAGGATTCCATAAAGTTGTCCCATTTGTTTTAGTAAAGCTCCTACACATTTAATAAGATTCCTATCAATTTAAGTAGGGTTCTTTTTCATTTGAACCCCATTTATTAAATTTGATCGGAACCCTATTCGAATCAATTGGATTCCTATTTAAACTCACAGCATGCAATCCACGAGCAAATTGTTCAGGTCACTTCTGCTAGAATTAATTGTTATGGGAGCTGCCCAAAAAAATAAAACGACCGCGCGTTGCGGGATCTTGGGGGGAGGGGAGAGACAGGGAGAAATACAGAATATTCAGCCCAAAAGGGTAGGTACATGGGGGGGTAGCATATATATATATATATATATATATGGTAGCATGTATATATATACATACACATATACATATACATATACATATACATATGTATATACATGCACATGTATATATGTATGTGTATATATATGTATATGAAATGTGGGAAGCGTTGAGCCAATCTCTGCAGAGCCGAAGGTCTTGCTATCGGAACGCTTCTTCAACAACCTGGATACTTATCCAGTGCACCCTTTGACCCAGGACAGGTCTGAATGCACACTACGCTGCAAAAGCAGTCCCACACCGCATGCAGGCATCATGGTGCTTGGTCGAGCTCGACGCACTGAACCTTGCGAAGGGCTTGTTCGGAGCTCAGATGGTGATGAGAGCACACGAAGCGAAACCCAAGCAATCCCAGAAGCGGGCGAGAAACAGCTACCAGTAGCAAAACGCAGAGTGCAGCACTGGCCCCTTGTCGAGGAGGCAGGAGTTGCCCGGTGACGAGCCCACTCAAGGCTTCGGATGTTTATGGTAATACCATAAATATTAACATGACATTAACAAATAGTACCATGAAAAGTACAATAATCGAATATCAGAACAACAAAACTTTAAAAGTTCAAGACTAGAGCAGTTGAACAATGGAACAATCTAGTCACATAAGAGGTTGATAAAGTAATCGTACACTGCAAGAATAGTAGAAAATCATACAATCTTATAAGAAGACATTCCAAAAGCAGCTAACCATGTAGCAACATTCATTCAAAATAATTGCATATTCATCTGTGAGTTGATGGGTCAAGGAAAGGCTTGGCCTCCCCCGTGTGTGTGTGGGCAATTTGCAACATAAACACAGGTGTCATGTGATGGAGAGAGCGCAAAGCCCCTGTATTCCTTCCTACATTCAGAGAGGGTTGTGTGGGCACACCTCAGTTACTGCTTTTGTTTCAGGCATTCGCCAACGTTTCTTTGTGAGTCAACCTCTCATCCGCCTTTCCATGAGACCCGTAAAAGAAATCTTACGAGGTATATGCAATGAGCTCATTTGCGTGTGAATGGAGATAACAAGCAAAGCAATGAATGTATGAATGAAGTGTGCGGCTCCGTTGAATTATCTTGGTAGGCCGCAGGAATACAACGAACATTTGGGCTCTTATTCATGGTACTTTATGGAGCTCCTATGGTTATTAATTATAGTATTACACACGGCCCCCAGTATGATTGAATAGAACGGCTTCTGGTCGCTAGTATATTTGGTATAAGCTTCATGGGCCCGTGTACTATACCTTTTGGGCCCATTATTGCACTTTGTTTAACAGGCCCTTTGTATCTTCTTTTTATCACGAATAAAGAACTTGTAATCAGAAAAGCTCAGGCATAGCGAGAGTTCCGAAGTTATTTCCTTGCCCACTAGAACCAATATGTGGGGAGTATCGCTATGGAGCTCTTGCTTGGGTATTAGACACTGTGTGTCTGTGTATGTGTTGTTGACATTCCGTTTTTACAGAGTGGTTCAAACAGCACCTCACCTCACATCCCATCCGCCCCGCCAACCTCCTCATACCAAATCACCACCACGCAACCTTGACAGTCGTACATTTTTTAAACCGTCTTGCATACAAAAGTAAAAGGCACTGTCGCGTCTAGCAAGACGGCACATCGGCTTTCACGAGGAGGCTTTTGGTCGCTTAGAATTGACCCCTTCAGCCCTACATGCTTCCTTCCTGTCTTGCACTCAAAACATCCCATGAACCCCACAATACCCTACAAGCCCTATACAAACCTGTAAACCTGTTCTGGACGAGGCTTCCCAGAGGGGCGCTTTGCCATGAGGAGGGTCTTCGAAAGGCTGGAGGCAGCGGAGCGCCGTGTGGCTGTGAGTTTAGGGTCTTCAGGACTTAGAGACTTAGAGTCATATGCCTCTGAATGATGTCGGGCTGGGTTCGACATGATTGGGCTTCAGGGCGTGGGAATTGAGGAATGCCCTCAGGAAACTGAACCCTTGACTCGCTTCCAAATCCTTCATGATCCGTCAGCCAAAGCTGTGGGGTGCCCCCTCCCGAGGACCTCAACAGCCGAAGTCCTTTCACGCCTACTCAGTCGGACGCCAAGACACCAGAAAGCTGCCAAAGCATGGGCCAAATCGTTCTGCTTCAAGGAGATGCCACGTCCAGCAGCTAATCCGGGCCCGCTGGCTCAGGGAACGCCCCGTGTGCAGGACCATGACACTATGCAACTATGCATGGCGTCTCGCGTCTCATGTCGCTGATAGCCACAGCACGACCTTCCGTGCCATCTCAAGCCACTACCTTAAGGCGTATAGATATCGATTCGAGTTGGACTACGGCTTGCTGCCCCAGAAGGCCAGCACGGCATGCAGTAGCCCGTTTGTTTTCAAGGAGGCAGAGCCAGCCCCTTGAAAAGTTGCAGGTGAAATCCTTCTGCAAGTCTCAGTTTGACGTCTCAAATTCTGTGGCACTGCCCTCAGAAGGCTAACAATGTAACAAGGTCACCTGAGCTCTGTGCCTCTGAAGTCCTTTCGCGGAAGGTGTCTTCTGTGGCTTGGTCGTAACAAGCAGCGGGCTGATTGCGAGCCGGTGGTGCAACTCCCCAAAGTCAAAAGTGCGAGTCGGCCGTGATGCCTGGGGTCCCTGCAAGATTTGCCCCGAGCAGATGAGTTCGCCTGGCCACCGGAGCTTTTAATTGGCTTTGAAGCCATGAAAGCGCATGAAGACAGTTCGATTCCTCCACGGCATGCATAGCAGGCATAGCACATTCAGACTGTCGAACTCCTGCGAGGGATGCAGTGCCACTCCCACGCACTGTAGCCATTGAGCCAGTATAACATAGCTCTGTTCTGGCTGGGCGCACAGTGACGCGACACGGCGCTGGCATGTGTTCATGCTCGGAAATGGCCGTTTCGAAGTGTCGCCGCTTTTTCCCGGGTGCTCTGCTGCCTCTACTGCCAGAAGCTTACGGCATGCGATATCCCCGATTCCCGTGATGGCAAGTCTGATATAACGACCTTGTGCCGCTTGTGCCAGGTCGGCATCTTGTGCAGGCCTGAGAAACTGCCAGTTGCCTTGGACTGCTGGGACTGACGTGACGTGGGGAACCTGACATGATCTCACATGAGAACACCCATAGAACACCCATTCTACGCCACGCGCTTCAATTCTGGTCCTCACAACACCCTGAGCTGCATGGCCCGGCGCTCCCCTGGAGCTGCTCCGCACATGTGAATGAGTGAGCATGACTGAACCATATGAGAGACTTCGGGAAAGAAACTCCCAGGCTTGATGCTGTCGGCAGCACAAAGCAATCGGAGCCAAGGCACCCATTCGAGCATCCTAGCACTCCACTTAGCCGTTGGGCAAGCCCCTGGCGGTAGTCTGGCGCAGGTGCTATCACAGAAGAGCTTCAACAGCGCTTTGACCGCATCAAGGCGCGGGTGAAGTAGACGAAGTCGTTCTTCCGTGTCACACTACATGTGGTGAATGATAAGGGCATGGAGACTTGCACAATGAGCTGCTAACATGCGCCAACGAAGCTGAGCTGCTCAGGAGCTGATGGAACAAAGCGACGACGTGAGTCCTGCAGAAGTTGTTTGGCAGCCTGCGCTTGTTCCTCTGTGTCACGGATGTCACAGCAGGATGATGCTGAGCTCCGCAGCAACTTCTCGGAGATTGAGAAGCAGCTGGAGGTGCCAACATGTGCCGGCATGTACCAGTCGTTCTCGTTGCGCCCGGTCGACGAAACATACAAGAAATGACAGCATGTCCAGGAGCTGAAACGGGGGAAAGTGAGCTTGGAAGAGGCGAAGGAGCAGCTGGACAGGCAAGGGCTAAGGAACATCCACGCTCTCAGAATTGGCCTCCGTGGTGCTATCATCCGTACGCAGAAAAAATCCCACCTTCAGGGGCCACCCTTATGCGGCAAGTTTCGCTGACACCCGAAGCCCTGATCTCTTCATGGGTTCACTCGCCAGGATAGACCCTACCCCTCAGCCTAAGCCCCTTAATCCCTCCGCAAAAGACCTCAGCTCTGAACCCTAAACCCTAAACCCTAAACCCCCGAAAGGGCGCCTTGGGCCAGGTCTCGCGAGCATCTGGACCACGCCGCGGACTCAGGGCTGAGGCATTTTAGGTTGATGTGACCTTGAGCCAGGCTCATTATTTAAGTATAGGGAAGGAGAGTTTTCCCTGGAAGTTTATTGAGGAGGATCTAGGTTTTTGGGGGTTTAGGGGATGTTTCGGGCTTCGGGATTTTCAGAGATGTTTAAGTTGTTTTTGCCAAGTTCGCGAAGCGCCTGGTGGAATTCCAGGCTGATGCCGCCTGGACAGCCACCTGCACAGCTCTCAGCTTCACCTCGCCAGTTCTCCCAATCGTGGTCCCCCTAAACCCTAAACCCCTAAACCCTAAACCCTTTCGGGGTCCCCTGAAGAGATGGGCCCGTGTTTACCAGAAAGGCGCAAAAAGGTAGGAGCTGATTTGTTGTTGCGAAGTCACTCTCATGGTCGGTTTAGGGTTTAGGGTTTAGGGTTTAGGGTCCTAGGGAAAACTGGGGCCTTTCACTTGTAAGGCCCTCCAAAACTTCTCTGGATGCTAAGGTTTTGCCCTAGCGACAGAGACGCTGGGCGGCAGGTTAACCAAAGAGATCATGACCAGCCTTGAGCGCCGAACTTTGCTTCTTCAGACCGGGGGGGGAGGGAGGGGGGCAAAGTCTGAAGGAATTGGGCTCGTCTTGAAACACTTCGTGTCCAAGGGTTCTCAGGGTTTGGGTATGAACGGGTATGAACTGCTAGGGTTTTGGAATTCTTGCGCTTGGTGAACAATGGCCTTTGCATGCTCTAAGTCTTTCAGCCAGATTGCGGTATCGGTGCAAGCCTGTCTCGACGATGCACGTGGTGGGACTTACAAATTTTCCGCTCGCTGCCATCTCTGCTGAGTAACTCAGGCGTCTTGCTGCTAACGATTTGCCAGCTGAAGAGGCGCAGCTTTATGAGGCCTAGCAGGACAGGTTGGGTTCTGGACGCTTGCTTCCTCGCAAGCTGAAGTTCCACTGCAGCGCGTCGCTGTTGACGGGCAGGCTGCAGAGATGCCGCTGTTTCGTATGGCCAACGTGTGCATGCAGAAGAGAGCAGAAGGAGGCGGATCTGCATTGGGGACAGTGCAAAATGCCTAGAGGAGCACCCTTAGATTGAGCCAAATTCCTGGTTGTCTGCTGGGGATTGCTGGGGTGTTCCAAGAGTGGGCTGAACCGAGCATGCTGAAAGCCTGGCAAGTCGGGTTTTCGTCACTGGCCTCTCAATTTGTCAACTTCGGTAGTATTGCCCGAAGCGGTCGATCATCTACAGCATGGTGGATGTTACGCACTCGAGCGAGTCACGAAAGCTACGACAGCGGACTGCAAGCGTGGCAAGCCTACCTTGTTTCAACACCATCCACTCAAACCCTGGAGTCCTGGAGATGCATCACAAGAAAAAGGCCGTGTAGCTCTTGAAGCTTCCGCGCATGTCAATTTCCGCCATTGGGCTGCGTTCAGGTGAAACTTCCACGCTGGCCCTCGAACTGTTGCAGCAGGTCAAGGCGGCCATGAAAAGAGGCCCTCTGGTGACTTTGTCGGACGTTGCCGGCATGGCGCATGAGACTTGAAAGGCAAGAGGCCACCGAAGATGCCACAAGCTGGCTTCCCAGGGTTCCCAAGCCAAGAGTGCGAAGAAACGACTCGGAGTATGGGAGCCTGGGTAGCCTGGGCTTGTCCCAGGCATGGGTGAACTTCGCGGAGAGTGCTCTCGGCATGCCTTGCAGGGTGTTCTGCCGTTTCTACCTGTGATGCCTTTTCCTTCTTGGGCGTCAGTTAGGCGAAGATGCTGCTGTGCAGGCGCCCAACCTCCAGCTTGCGTTAGGCTGCATTCTGACCGTCCCATGCGCGTCTTGCAGGTGCGCGAACAATCCAAGAGGCAATGGGACCTGATGAAGATTCAGGCGACATCTTGAGGGGACGAAGCAGTTTAGAGAGCCAAAGGGCTGAACAAAATGTCTAGAATTGGCACCCTGAAGAGCAGTGATGCGCACCATCCTGTTCACCCCATAGCCGCTAGCCCGCCTAAACCCTAAACCCTAAACCATAAACCCTAAAATGCAAAAAGGCCGACGTTGCCGTCAAGAACAACCACTGGACGAATCGAGGCCCACCTTTGCTCGATCCCCGGTACCAGAAGCAAAGGTTCAGGGTTTAGGGTTTAGGGTTCAGGGTTTAGGGTTTAGAGTTTTAGGGTCTAGGTTTTTAGGGTTTTAGGTTTAGGGTTCAGGGTTTAGGGTTTAGAGTTTTAGGGTTTAGGTTTTTAGGGTTTTAGGGTTTAGGGTTTAGGGCAAATCCCCTTTTCATGCCCGCGCTTGCACGACTCTGGGGGGTTTTGCCCAAGGTTCTTCCTGGTCTTCGCGCTCCCAGCTGCAACCTCAGCTGCTGCACTTCATTCTTTGTATGGCGGGGGCTTGGGTCAAGTCCTTGCTGGCATCTTCACCTTTGTGACATGGGCGTTCTTCCTTTTTATCAATTGATCCTTATTGTCTTCAGCAATCTACAGACGCTCCCAAGCGGGTACTGCTGTGATCTTAAATGTTTGGGCTGCTGTGTACAAAGGCTCACATGTTGGGTCGCGGCCCCCCTTGCGAGCATTGTAGCACGTGAGCCATTGCGTCCGAGCGACTGCGTCTGGCACTTGCACTCTTCCTCAGCATGTGCTCCATGTCTGGCTGAGTTACCACTCTACTACCTGGTTGACTGGTTGCTGAGGAGACTTGGGAGTCAGAGCTCAAGAAAGTAGCAGCTGCAGAATGCCTCAGTTACTGAAGTCTTGGCCGATGCAGGAAATGGCGGACGCGAAAAGCTGAGGTGGAAGCAGACGCAAAGAAGGCACTTGACTGCATTGGGCAGACTGGCATGTCAAGTTGATGTTGACAGGATGAGAAGGAGAAGCCTTCACCAAAGAAAGAGTCCAAGAAACAGAAATGAACGCACGAAGTGCTTCATCCTCCTAAAATTGGGGGACTAAAGACAAGCCGCCCAAAGTTGGATGGAGAGGTGGTTCGAATACAAAATGAAATACAGAAGTTTTTGCTAGCAAATGGTGTGTCTGATTTAATGCACACGCTTACTCAGAAGATTCTTATTTGAGCATTGATCTAAAGGTCCTTGCATGTGCTTGTAGGCTTTTACTCAAAAGGGTTTGAATCTGCAAGACAGCATGCGAATGCCTTGATGGCCAAGCAAAAACCCATCCACGAGAGTTGCGTTTCACAGATTTGCAGTACTGAAGTTTAGACAAGCAGGGAATCCCAGTATGGATCGTAAAGCAATTGGATCCCCTGGATATAAGGATCCCGCCAAGGCATTGCTAGAACTGGAGGGTGTTGCTCGAGCGATAGAAATCGGCACAGGTTACGAGCATGTCTCACCAATTATTTTGTCGTCTTGCCAATACTTTTAAATACGAAAGAACATTTTAACGAAAACAATTGGTTTGGATTTGATTCTCGAATGGATTGTCATTTGAGATTGGATTATCATCAAATGGATGGGCGCCAAATTCGTGAAATTTTTTCGAAGAGAATGATGACGATGAACTAATGTGGTCTTCAGGTATGATTCAGGTATGACTTCTGTAATTTATGGGTTATTGATATTTGTATTTAATCGATTAGATTCAATTTGTTTTGAGGATTAAGATGATATCGAAGAAAGATAATAAAATTGAGGATTTCTCTTTCAAGAATTTTAAAAGAAATAGAAAAAGAATGGTATTATAAGAAATGAATATGAATTTTTTATTGGGGAATGAATTTTGCATTATTGGTAAATCGATTATTATCTGAAAAAATTCATATTATCTAGGATTTGGAAATTTTAAATACAAATGATTAAGACCCGTATTTTGTTTCTCTATATCGTTCAGTCGTTAAAAAGATATTGTTTTTTAGGAATGGCTCGCACGAATATCTTTTATGTATTCGTCTTTCGGATTATTAGAAAAATTTTGTTATTTATATCAATTTAATATTTAATCGAAAATGAATCTTAGCATTCGAAAGATTTTGATCTTGATTTTATTTTGGATCTTATATTGAAATTTATTCTAAAGATTGAGGGGTTGATTTGATTTTGAATTTGATTTCGGAATCTATTCTAAAGATTGTGATCTTGATTATAGATTTAATTTTATATCGATATCTATTTTAAAGATTATGATTTTGATTGCATATTGAATTCTAGAGAGGGTAGTTGATTATTTTATTTCTTGGAAGAACAATTGAATGGATGGGGGAATGGAATTTCAATATTTAATTTCTGAGATGATTACGATCGAATAAAAAGACGATTCGGGAATGATGGGGATGAGGGTCGCAAAAGAAAATATGATTTCGGTTTTGAATCCCGTCTTATTTGATCAATAGATTATTATTTGTGTTTTTCAGGGTTCTTATATCCTTGTCTAATCGAGAGAATATGGATTTTATTTGTTCGGTTTTCGAATATTTTGTTTTCCGAGATCTAAAATGAAATTATTCATTCTATGTAATAGATTTAGGATCTTTCTTTATATTTGAATCAAATATTCAGATTTGTATCCAAATAAAATTCTTAAATTTTCTTGATCATGGATTGATCTTTCTTTCATTTCTATTCATATTCTTAATCGAAAGATCATGATTATGATCTTTCTTTGAATTCTAATAGTTTTCCCAAAAAAATAATAGTGAGATTCTTCAATAAATTCTATTTGAAAAATTAAATTCATATCCAATCACCAGAATAAATTCTTGATCTTTCTTTGATTTCTATCTTAATATCGTATTAAAGATCTTCTTGAATTCTTCTTAAATTTCCAAAAAAGATCGAATATTGATATTCTTCTATGAATTCCATCCTTAGATCCAATCGAAAGATCATGATTTTGATCTTTTTTTGAATTCTATCCAAAAACCCAAAAGATCGAATATGGATTTGATTCTTTCCATCTTAATATCTAATCAAAAGATCTTGAATTTGGATGTTCCATGAATTCCATCCTATTATCCAATCAAGAAAAGATCATGATTTGGATCTTTTCTTGAATATCATATCCATTCAAAAGATCGATCATTATCTTTTCTTGAATCCTCTCCTAAGATCTAATCCAAAGATCATTTTCTCTTATTTGAATTGCAGATTATTATCCAATCGAAAGACCATGATCTTGATCTTTCCTTGAATATTATCTTATTATTCGAAAGATTATGATCTTAATCTATCTCTTCCTTGAATTCCGCCCGAATATCTAAATACAAGATCGGATATGATCTAAATGCCTCCATGAATCTCGATCAATTATTCGAACGAAAGATCATCATCGGAAAATCTCAAATATATAATCATTTCATCCAAATCATATATATATATATATTCACGAAAAAAAAAATATATATATATATATCAATTAAATTAAAATATTGGGGAAGATATGCCTAGGAATCAGTTTTTATGGGAAGAAAAAGAACCGACATCTATATATATATATATATATCAATATATTAGCGGATTCTATGCCTCATATTTGCCCTGTCCTTGGTTATGTCCACCATATCGGTCGTGATGAAATTGGATTTCTTTCGTCTGATATTATGAGGATTCATATTGATCTCCATTTGGATCATGAATTATATGATTCAATATCCGAGGATTAGATATTCAAAATTTGACGGTAAATCTATCTTTGGCGTCGTTCATGTTCGGCAGCCCGACCCTTGGGTCGGATGCCCGAAACCCCCCTACATCATTGAGGCCATTTATAAGATTATCTTCTCCCTCAAAAAGAGGGCCGGGCCGGGGCTTGATGAGATATACGGGGATATTTTGCGATTTGTTCAGCCAATGTCTTGAAGACGAGCCTCTCGGTCTAGTATATTGTGAATTTGTATAAATTTTGAGGTGCGGATTTATTTGCGAAATTTCTTTGGGGCGGACGATTGGTTGGCATTGAGAAGAAGGACAATGAAGGGTGACATATCGAAGTGGATATTGATATTCGTCCGATCATTTTATATATGATATAAAATAAATCTGTCTTCTATAAACCCCTTATCATAGATAGGGATGATATCCAGGATCGTTTGGGGGATCAATATATGGCTTTAGGATTCCGATATTTTGTTTCATATGGCGTTGGATTGGAATCGATGTCATTCTTCTCGTCCCCCCCGGCGGTAATCCTTCAGAAAGAGGTCCGTAATATTTTTAATGAAATGCGTCCCCACGAAGTTCTTCAAGATTGTCAGGCGTATACGCCGGCGTCTATGATTTTTGTTCACTTCTGCCATGGGGATAGCGCCCATCTCGTTTTTTGGATATTTTGGAAGGCTCGTATCGAGGATAACAAGGATATCCCTTTATAGTGACCATATTTTGCATGTCTCGGCGTCGTATATTCGATCTCGTGCGGATTGAGTGTCGATAATTTCCTGATTTCGAGATTGAATTTATCGATGATATCTATCATACGAGGGTGGGGGAGAATATTCTGAACGCCTTCAAAATTGAAATAGGTTCATCGGAACGATTCGATTTCTATTTCGATTTCCTTAAGTGGATTCTCTATCTTCTCGAGGGGAAATAATTTCGAGGAGATATCTCAGAATTCCAAATCCTTAGGATTCGGATCGTCACTAGATCTGAGCTAGTTAGTATATGGCACTGCAATATTCGGCGAATTCGCCATTAGGATTCGAGAATTTTCTTAGGAATATGTATCTATATTATTAGAAGAAATCCTTCCCATGATCCAATATCAATATTTGGAGGGAATTCTGGATAAAACATTCATATCTTCGTAATGGTCAGAGTCGCCTTTCCGATCGTTGCGGGGGCCTGGGGCTAGGGAATGCAAGTCTTTCAGATTATCGATCTTGCTAATTTAGTTTCTAGGCGTCAAATCCATAGCCGTGTTATACAGCTTGTTTCAGGCTACGAATGTGCCCTTATTACAATCATACGTTGGTCCCATGTGGACACCATATCTGAGGATATTTTCGTCAAGATTGAAAAAATTAGGGTTCATAATAATTTATATAATATTATCTTTCCATATACTTATCTTATGGATTTGAATCCTCTTTAGGAAGCTACGAATCTCTTGCCGGACGATCCACGTTGTCGACCAATTGATATTAATTGATATTTTGATCTCGGGCCCTCCCACGCTTCGGCAAAATTCTTAGTCTAAATATCCCCGAGTTGTATTGGATGGGACGAGGATTAGCCTTTCCGCCTTGGTAACCAGTATAATTGAATATTATGACTTACGATCCGATATGCCCAATATAAGTGTGCGCACGTGGATATCGTTGCGAAATGGGCGGCAATTAATCTCGGTTTCGAATCCATCGTCTTTGAGAATTTGGGTGGTTTCGAATAAGAGTCTCGGGATTTGTTAGTCAGAACGGATCGATGAGCGATATCGACGTTCGATGGAATATTCTTTTCAGGAATATTAGGGCCGATTATAATTTGATTTATATTTCGATTGGGATATGGGACGGGACCTCATGCCATCGATACTTTCTTAGATCTATATGAATGATTCATGAAAATCCATGCAAGATGTCCCTCGCGTAGGGTCATGGGCCGAGCCCAAGTATTGAAGACGATTGATAGGAGATTGAGTTGAATGCCTTCTTGATTTAGATTACTTATCTCCTTCCTCCGAGATTGTTTGCTTCATATTTCTAATTTAAATATCTGGATCTCATCATCGATATATTTCATTTTGGGAATCCTCATTGTTTCTCATCTATTTCGTCTTTTTGGAATATCTCGGTAATTGGGGGTAGTGATGGGTTTTAAATATATCGAGGTTTCTTAGAGAATTCGAAATTCTTCTTTTTTTTATTTTAGATATGGATTCCTCCCATGATATTTCTATCATAAATTTCATCCTTGAGTTCGAAATCGAATTAAGATTTTAATCTAATATTTGAAAGAATAAGATTCTTTTCTTCTCCCATTGAATAGGTTCTAGAATGATTTTCTTTCAAATCTTTAAAATAAATGCAATGAGATCTATTCCCGAATTATCTAAAGTATCCAAAATCAATAGATCATTTCCTAAATAATTTTCATATTATCCATATTAATATCTCATTTAAAAATCTGAATCATGGGATTTATATTATCTATCTAAATTCGTATTCGATTATTCATAAATTCTGAATCCTAAATATGAAAAATTCGAGGGGACCCGTCGATTCCATCGATGGCATAGCCGCCTATTGAATGGAAAAAGACGTACGTTAAAGCTTTGAAGAAATACGGACAAATAAAAGGTCCAATTAATTTCGGGATCCCTGTATAGAAATCTGAGAGCCTGACGCGCGAGCGTGGAGGATACCAATTTATCCAATAAGAATTTGACCGAATGGGGAAGATTGAAGGCAAGATTTAGGGATTGTCGCTTAAGATTTAGGATCTTGGTGCCTGAAGGAACAAGGTTTCCAAATTCGAATCCGGAAATTCATTCTATGAATGAAATATATCATCCAGATGTTATATATATCCAAGTCAATGAAAGGATTTTTTTAAAAATTTTGTCATTCCATCATATCATCCTCATGCTCGATGCAAACGATATCTACGCCCAAAAATATCAATTAAAAGATTGATAGACGATACTTGTGCCAAGAAATATCCATTAAATTCAGAGAGGTATTATTCCCAATCCATATCCATCCAACCGTTTCTCTACGCATGAATATCCTCGAATACGAGCCGTCATATTCGATGCAAGCGGCATCTGCGCCCAAAAGCACCAATGAATATCCTCGAATTGGACGAGAAAAAAATCCAAGAATGAAAGGATATTTCCCTATTCTCGAGTACGTGCACAGTCCCGCCACCACCCCGAATTGAGCCGGAGAGAAGAGAAATATCCAAAGAAGAAAAATGTCAAGATCGATTCGAGAAAGAGAATCCATATCCACGAAAATAAGAAGAATTTCGAATTCTCCAAGGCGCCTCGATATGTTTAAAAACCCGCCGCCACCCCCAATTACGAATCATCCCATAAAGACTAAGAAGAATCGAAGATTCCTAAATATAAAGAATCAAAAATGAATTGAATCATCGATTCAAAAAGATATTCTGATGAGACGAAATATGATTTCAATTTCCTCAAATATCCATCGTATTCAGGAGGTAGGCTCGATCCATGATCCTATGCGAGAGGGATATCCTTCAAGGAATTCGAATGAAAGAGAATATTTTGGGTTATCCGGCGGGCTGTCTATCTGATATAGGAACGTGACTACGGAATTTATTTACATATTTTCGGTATCTATTTGACCCGATATTATTCCGAATTATTCTGATCTTGCAATACCTCGGCACGCCAATTCCTGAATCCGTTCCGAAATCATTCCGAACCGTTCCGATCCATTCCAAACTCGAGTCGCAAACTCTGGAAAAATCACGGAGCAAGGATATTGAGATAATTCCTGAATATGATGAAATAGTTTTGGAGATAAATAAATGGGATCTGAGATGTTATTATGCCTCCGAAAAAGAAATCGTATGCTAAACAACCCACCAGGCTATCCAAAGAATATGCATGAATCATTCATATAGATCCAAGAAGGTTGCGATGATATCAGGGCATTGGAGTTCGAAGACCCTATGGACCTCGCAACGACAGCCACGCGCGCTTACGATGGGCATATTAGGACGTAGTCTGCAATGCCCCAATTACACTAACAGCCGACAGAACCCAAACCATGACAGCAAAAGCAAAAAACAAAACCCCCCAAAATACGATAAAACTCCGAATGCAAACCCTAGACCGTAAAGCGTAAAACCCTGAACCCGGGGGATCCGGAATTCTAAATTCCTCGAAAACCATTGCTGACAGGTGACCGCGAGGCCGAACCCCCTTGAACAGCTGGCGGACGACGACCATCATCGGAATTATCCTGGATCAAGAGATTTCCTTGAAGATTTGTTTGAAGGTGAGGAACATCCATATCATTAATATTTCTAATCCGGAAAGCCTAAATCTCAATCCGAATGATTCCGAAAATTCCGAGAATTTTCAGATCCGGGTGATTCCCAAAATTCCTAGGATTTTTAGATAATAGATTTTAAAATTCCGGGAACTTTCCGGATCCCCCTACAAGCCCTCGCAAGCAACCAAATTAATCGGAAAAGGAGGTGAGACATCCGACAAGGCGGCCGCAGATCCAAAAAAGAATCGAGCCCATAGCCTTTTATGAGAATATAATATTTCGAGAATATCAGAATTTTTTTCTTTTTTTGCGAGATTTATATTTCCTTACGAATTCGTATCAGAAAATCCAAAATTATCCATTTCCTATCATCAAATTTAAATAATATTAATGAGATTCATACAAATGAGGATAGATTTAAATGAGGATAGATTCAATAGATGAAAAATATAATAATAATTCAATTAATCTAGATCATCCAATATTAAATCATTATTCCAAAAATAAATCTTTAGAATCTGATTGGAGATTTCCTGGTCCATCGTAAATTCGAGATTGTTCCATATTTTTGTGTATCTATTGATAATTATCCAAATATTTTTTTCGTTCAATTTCCCATAAAGATATTTCTCTCATTTGTTCTGTTGAATTATTATTGTCGGGTCGTTTATAGTGTCGTTATGAGATCGTAAGATGGGGCATTTAGATCTTTGGCATGTAGGTTTTCGTACAATTCAGAGTTTCGGGCTTAGGGATTTTGATTGATTATTTCTATATCCAATTCCCGCAAGCCCTGGAGGATGGAAAGGCCGGTCGTTTAGACATCGTAGGCACTATTGCTCCCATCATTTCAGTATTGGTGAGCTGTCTAGGAGAGCTGCTTAGGCTTCTCTCTAGTCACATGCGTTTTCTTGTAGAACATGAGAAGGTTGCTATCGTCCACTTCGAGTGTATGCAAAAATGGAACTGCCATGAGGCCCTCCAGATCCCTATCATTTCCCCTTTCCGTGTCTCATCTGAGGTGTACAAGAATGGCTGTCATCCCTTTGGGATTTGACACTCCTTAAAGCTCGCAAGTCTTCGACCTGCTCACCACCTCTTAAAGCATAAGAATTGGTCTTCCGAGGGATGACCGAATGACAAAATCTGGGCTGAAAGTCCAGCTGCCACTTAAGACCCAGGCACATTTTCGTTGAAGGCAACAAGGCCCTCAAATGAGCCGTGCTATAAAAGATTTACGACCGCAAAGCAGGCTAGCAACGAGAACAGTTTTGTGATGAGGGCGTATCCTGACCTCTTTCAAGGCAAAACATTACAGAAGAGGCTGCCGTCGTGAAAAGAAATCAGAAAAGGTCACATAGCCTGGTCTTTCTGGTATGCCGTCATGGCTGCTTTCATTGCTTTGACAGCGTTCTCGTCCACACCGCAGCGTAAAGCAGAGATACCAAAATGGAATTGCTCAGGTGCATGTGCAGCACTCTCGTCAGACAGAACCTCAAGGTTTCGAAAGTGATGATTCTCTGAACCGCGATCACCACACCAGATTTCCACAACGCGAGCATGAGGCGGAAGGAAGAGGGCATGGGTCATCCCTGCACCGTGCGCTCCCACCAGAACTTGCGTGCTTTGCGCAACGGCGATCTGTTCGTTCAAGGTCTTCAGGGTCTCGGGGCGGTAGGTTCTCAAGCTCCAGCCTGGCAGCAATGCTTTCGTGACAGCCTGAACTGCCTCGTCTTCATCTTCAAAGCCCCGGCTCCCAGTTCTCAAGATCAAAGTCAAGGTCAAATCTCCTGGAGGCTTCACAGAAGGAAAGATCCGCTCCAGGAAAACGGCTGAAGACATCAGCGTCGGTGAAGCACAGGAGACCAAGCCACCACGGCCGCCATTAAAGGTGGGAGTGCTGAGGCCGCCATGGGGCACCGTGGCCAGATGCGAGAAGCATGCACCTTGCCCGAATAAGTCCTTTCGGGTGCCAACATGCACGGCTTCGCTTGAGAAAGCATGTTGCCAAGCATCATCAAACGGACGACTCTTCATACTCCCTGGCTCGATGTTCAGGAAGATGTCGACATCCTTGGGATTCCAGTCAAGGATTGCCAGAGTCTCCCACAAAGTGACCCAGTCGCCAAGCCACTCGTAAAGGTTGCGCGTGTCCCAGGGCATTTGTAGCAATGCCTTGCGAGACGTGGTAAGGTTGCAAGCAAGTGGCAGATCCTGCGACTGCAGCTCCTCCAGAAAAGGTTTCTCGCACCATCCCCATGTAGCTTCCCTGGCCCAAGCAGTCACTTCACAGCTTTCCACTCGCGTGCTGTCCTCACCGATCTGCACATTCTGCAACTCGCAGAAGTAGCGTGGTATATCGAAAGGCACTCTCTCATGGCAAACAACGCTGCTCTTGCCTTTGCAAACTGTGTGACTCGTTTCGCGTGTTTTTTGAATCATGGACTTGCCGTAGATTTCTGAGCAGTTCGACGAGATGTGCTTGTCGAATTCTGCCAGGGCTCCAAGGGAGTCTTGAAAGGCATCTCCGCTCCTATTGTCGAAGCTGGGTCCCTGCACAAAACTGAGGAAGTTGCGGACAAACATGGAAGCAGCCGCACTTTCTGCCCCAAGAGAAGCACGATCTTTGCTAGCGAGGAGCTGTAGCAAGCCCGGCTGGTCACAGTCGCCCTCAGGCATGGAATAACTTTGCAAGAGAGTCGCAGCAAGAACCACAGTTCCACCAAGTTTCACAGCCATGCGGTTCAGTCGGGCCATGACGTCTATCTGCCAAGTCGGGACTGTGATGTAGTTCAGTCTCGGAGCCTGAATGCTCAACGGCTTGAGCCGGCTGCGGATATCATCCCTTGTTGGAATCCCTAGTGATCCTGGTATTGCTCCTGCTATTTTCCTTTGTTGGAATCCATAAAGATCCGTTCCTTTTAGAACCCACATACATGCCCTCTCGTGTCCATAGACCTCTGTCAAAACGTGCTTCATGTCAGTTGCGCTTGGACTGCTCGCTGCCTCCCCCTTTCACATCCACGTTCCTCAGAGCCCCAATGAATCCAACGATGCTCAAGTTCAAGTCACGTTCATGAGCTCAACATGGAAGGGTACATCGAGAATACTTGCGGATGACAAACCCTCCCAAGTCGTCCCAAATCAAAGCCTTAAACCTAACTATGTGGAGTTCTGGGCTTGGACTGCTCGCTGCCTCCCCCTTTCACTCACCGTTCGGCACATGTGCGACGCGTGCGACATGCTCTCTCTTAAGAAAACCCAACAAAGCCTCCACGCTTGGAGACCCGTGAAGCTTGAACGGGTGAACAAAAAGCAATTGCGAAAGATGTGCCGGAAGTTCCTCAAAAAAAACAAAAGCACGAAAAAAAGAAATGCCGGCTGCCGGTACGGACTCTCAGCACCTCTTGGCCCGTGCTGCGGAAACACGCCGGATCGCTGCGCGATGTATGCAAGTCACGCTGGCAAGTTGCGCTAGCTGCTAGCTTTTAGGGTTGTCAGTTAATACGAATGGAGCCCCTGAGCGAGTTGAGCCAGCGCGCATGATTCACGTTTCTCGCCCTTTCCTCAAGAATCATACTGTACGTGGGGAGTGCCAGACACAGCAAAGAGGTAAATCAAAGGGTTGCTGGAGCACACTTTTGCATTACCAAACTCAGCAATTTTTAACCTCATGCAACTACACGGACCTACATACGCTCGGAGCCCCTTCTCTGAAATAGATCTCAGATCGTCATATACTGACCCCGCAGCACAGAGAGCTCGCCTGCATTTTCTGTCTGTCTGCGAATCGATGTGGGTACATTCTGCTGAAACGTTGGCGGCTTGGAGTCAAGCTTCTGGGATTTCAGGTTGGCCGGAGAGATTTTGGGGTCTTGGATGGTCTGGGACTTCGGGCTCCAGACCCCAAATCCCATATCAGAAATCAGACTTCGACACTGGCCGCATCAACTCTCGGGGGTTTAGGGTTTAGGGTTTAGGGTTTAGGGTTTAGGGTTTAGGGTTTAGGGTTTAGGGTTTAGGGTTTAGGGTTTAGGGTTTAGGGTTTAGGGTTTGGGGTTTAGGGTTTAGCGTTTAGGGTTTAGGGTTTAGGGCTTAGGGTTTAGGGTTTAGGGTTTAGGGACCCTTCACCTAGCTCAATCCATCCAAGCCTCACAAGCCCCAAGGCACACAAGCGTGACTACACGTGATTCCGAAGACCTGAAGGAAGCTTCAACACATAAGGAGTTCACCCGACTTTCGACTGAGCAACTGACCAAACTCTGTGAGATGTTCATAGTTGCAACTCGGGATTAAACCGCTACTAGCAGGATCTCCTGATAAGTTGAAGCCATCACTCCCGAGATTTTATGCACTCGCTCCAGTATCTGGCTCCAGAACATGCGACATCCTCTCACGTTGCCTTGAGGGGCAGCTGTGAAAGAAAGGCAGATCAGCACTCGGCTGCACTCGGCTGCTTCCACTCACAACATGTTTGAACATGACACCATCTACATCAGCAAGGCGCTGAAACGATCGTGCACTCCGGATTCTGGGTTGGAATCCAATGCAACTCTTCTGAAGCTGAGCTGGGGTACTCCTCTCCCCGGCATTTTGAGCATTGCTTCACAATGTCACAATGTCGTTGATGTCTGCCGACTCTGGGTGGTTGAACGCGCGCCATGATGCCTTTGAGGTATCCTCACTCCGTGCCCAGCTGTCGCCCATACACTGTGCGAGCCAAAAATGTTGATAGAATGGCGGGGGTTGTCTCCGTCTGGAACCTTCCGAGGCCCAAGTGCACATCTTGATAGATGGCCTGGCTTATCCCTATCATGCTGGTAAACATGCTGGCATTGAATAAAATAAAAATCATCCCACCAAGTCGAACATCGGTAATCTGGCAAGGCCAGCTGCTTGAATGAGAAGGGACAAAAATCCTTCCTGAAGTTTCTCGGTTTGCATGACACGCAACAGCACATCAGCCGTGTACCCAACTCGGAATGATTCTCGAATTGCTTCAACAACCTTGCCAAACGAAAGCTGCTGTACCTGGCTCGAAGCAAGCACGGCAAGCTGTAAAGCCGCGAGGACCCACTGCTGGGTTGTCACGAGGCCGTAAACATAGTACACATCCAGAAAGATGTCCATGGAGAAAAACAACGAGTGGGCAGCAAGTTTCACTCGGAACAGCATCTGCAGGAAGCGTGCAGTGTTCTCCTCTTCAATCCCCCAGGTTCCAGACGTGCAGCACACATGCGGGCACCACAGAATTGGGCTCAGCAACGGCGCCGCAGAATCGAGTCCTGATCACGGACACATGGGAAAGAGAAGCATCTGATGCAAGGATCATGCAGAACGACCACGTCACGCATGATGGACCGCCACGATCACAAACATCAGTATTGCTCGTACCGTAGTTCGTGAGGAAACATCGCAACGACAATGCATCTGGGTTCAACAGCATGCAAGCAAGAGAATCAAACACGGTCTGGGGTCCAAAGATTCCTGCCGGGGTGATTTCGCATCAGACTTTTACTTGCCTCTTGCCATGACTTCACTACCCAGAGAGCCCAATACCCCTGAATTAAGGAATATCATGGAATATATACCTTAAACTATAAAGGGATCCCTATTATGATTTAAGGAGTAGAGGCCCGCAGCAACGTGAGAGCCGCTTGCTTGTCTATCGGCAGCTTGCTTGTCTATTTTGGCGGTCGGATCTAAGGCTACTCAGCTATTCCAGAGTTGACCCCCCTCAACCCAAACCTTCCGGCCTCGATCTGGTCCTCAGAGGCCTTTGCTGAGCTTCTTGGCAGATGCCGGCCACTCCACTTGCAGCCTCGGAAAAAGAAAAGGGTGTAGGCTTCAGGACGCTCTACCGCGACCGGCAAGAAAAAGAGCCAGCCACTCCGGAGGAGTCAAAGTAGGGGTGCTCCTAGATCCACACTGAACCCACGAACTCACAATGCGGCTCGGCCGCTCAGTGGCAAGCAGCAGCAGAAAAGCCCTGCGAGCCATTCGGACCACGTGGCCGAATCCGACTCGCTGTCTTTGGGCTCTGCATCGGCCCTCTGCGTTGAAGCAGCGGCCTCGAGATCGGCAGCGGAAGCGGCCGCGAACTCGGCTCGCAGGGCTAGTTCCGAGGCCTTCCAGCGTTGGCCGGCCTTTTTCAGCTCGGCCGCTGCTTCGGCACGGCCAAGGCCCAGCTGATCGCCAAATTCTTCGACGAGGTCCCGCGGCATCGCAGCGACGCTCGGAATGATTAGTAATTCGACACAATCCCCATGGTTTCATACAAATCTTGCATCCTCGGACAAGGGATGGATTCATGACACTTCATGTCGGAGCTGAACGGATACTGAAGTGCCCCTCTGCACCTGGGCTACGTGGAGCCCTGAGCGAGTTGAGCCAGCGGGCATGCTTCACGCTTCCCACCCCCCTTTGCTCAAGAATCACAGGTGGGGAGTGCCAGGCACCACAGAGTTGGATCAGAGGCTTGCTTGAGCACCCTTCTGCATCACCAAGCTCACTGACTACGAACCTAGTGCAACTACCCTAGAACTACATAGCCGCTCGGAGCCCCTTATCTAAAATACTCGGATATGACTTCCGCAGCTCGGACAGCTCGCCGGCATTTTTCTGCTTGTCGGGGGAATCGATATGTGTGCATTTTGCTGAAAGACATCAGCTTGGGGTTTGTGCCTGGCAGCGTGGAATCTAGCTTCAGGGGGGATTTTTCGAGGGATTGTTAGGCCTGACCGGTGTAGGGTCTAGGGTTTGGGATGGTCCGGGACTGCAGGCTCCAGACTCCAAATCCCAAGTCAGACTCGATGGCGTTGGCCGCATACACATCTCCATCGTCCCGGGATGCAGCGCGAGGTCCGAGGCGACGGCGTGCCATCCAGCATCGCCTGAGCACGCTAGAGGTTCAGGGCTTCAAGGAAGTTCAAGGCTTCGGGCTTTTCGCTTAGAGGTTAGGGGGTTCGGTTCCTCTAGAGGATGCTGCAAGAAATCCCTCAAGCTTGAACCGTCCCCAGGATATCTCGCACTTCACAACATCTCAAGCCGGAACCGTCGGGAGGGGGGGGGGGGGGGGAACCAAAGACATGAACTTGCGCAAGAGACTCTGCCTCGTCCATGTCTTCTGGGTCCTCCCCCTCGAACTTCTCCTCTTGCACAGCAGCATGTCAGTCAGCAAAATAGCGATCTTCTGACAGAGTCTGCGCTCGCTGTGCAAGTGCCCGAGAGAGCAGGTCATTTCGCTTAAATCTCTAGGAATCATCGTCTTCGAGCTTGGAGCTGGGGATGCAAAGGCGTAAGCATCACCGAGCACAAAGGGCACACCCCGAACCCATTAAGTGAACAAAAGCGCATTCCAGTCCCACATGCAAGCCACAACTAGTACGGCTGAGCTCCGAACATTTCTAAGCCATATTCTCTAAGCTTTTAAGCCCCTCGGCTCACCCCTGAATCGCTTTGACTCCCCACGCTCCTCCAACTCAACGGCCCTCGAACTGCCTGCTAGAGCCTTCTAGCCAAGCGCTTGCAGTTTCGGATGGTAACTTCGATTGCGTCGAGGGTCTCCCCCGAAAAGCGACTGCAGGCAGCCGAAGGCCATGAGGTCATGTACTTCAAACTCTTCATATCTGTTCTTGTCAGGAAAAACATGCAAAAAAGAAACAACGACACACCTCCACTCGCCACGCTGCGAGCACTCCAGGTGCGGGTGTCGCCGAGGCTGTCTGACAAGGCATGAGAGGGCAACGCTGAGGCAACGCTCGGACAGGATGCTGAAAAAGCAAGAGCTTGGGGTGGGAGAGCTGAGGAAAAAGTTTGGGGACCTCCTGAATCCGAAATCTTTGTGGCCCCGAAGTCCACAAAGCCCCCGAAGTCCCCGAAGTCCCCGAAGTCCCCAAAGTCCCCGATCAGCGAAACTTCCTCGGGCCTTGGGGGAGATGGCCGCTGGCAGCGTCCTTTGGCTGCCAAGCCAGAAGCTGGCGCGAAGCCCTTCAGCGGGTTTTTGAATCGGGCTTGGGTTGGAACTATGGGGAATCAAGCCCCCGAGACCAGGGTGTACACCCTGGGGGATACAATGGGGGCAGCGCTACTTACCGAGATTTCTCTCGCACCACATCTTATAGTATACTATCGTATATTAAATCGTATCATATAGTAAATTTTCTTTCAGGTTCCGAATCTAATGACAGCTGGCTAGTCTTTGAGGCACGTACGGGCTGAAGGTAGTGTCTGTGGCTGCTGGGCTTGAGATGAATGCAGAGTTGGGGACAGTATATAATACCGTATAGTATAGTATACTATACTGCCCCTGAGTTTTTTTGTTTATGATTTCGGGTTTAAGGTTCAAGGTTTAGGGGCCTTCAGGCTTCGTCGGAGGTCCTCAGGAAACTTGGTACAGAGGAAGCTTATCTTGTAGCGAACTGGGTATGCCATATACTACTATATAATATAAAGTACTATATACTATATAGTACGATCTTTTAGTACTTGCGTACTTTCACAGCCATGGGCACAACGAACTTCAGACCCTTCAAGCCTATACAATAAGATGACAGAGAGAAGCAGCAAGAGTGTTCAACTAGCCCTCAACCTCACAAATAAAAAAATTGAAGAAACCAAAAAATATATAAACTTCAACCTAATCACAAACCCCGGGGGCCAGGGACAAAGGAGGCGTCCAGGTGTGGATAACCGATAACTGGTCCACGCCTCATCACCCAACCTAACCAACCCACCTCCAGAACCAATCCCTTCCAGCCCTCTCACTTTTGCATCTTGAGCCAAAGACCATGTTTCATTCTTGCAGCGCTCCACACAACTTGCACCTCGGATTTAGAGGTGGCTGCGCAGACATGAAAAGTCCGTCCGGACATCTCGGCTGTGGCATGCCATGGCAGAAATGGGGCGGCCACCCGAAGGTAGTCGTTGATGATGTCAGAGCAGTAGCAGTAGTAGTAGCAGTAGTAGTAGCAGTAGTAGTAGCAGTAGTAGCAGCAGTAGTAGTAGCAGTAGTAGTAGCAGTAGCAGTAGGCAGTACTAGTAGTAGTAGTAGTAGTAGTAGTAGTAGTAGTAGTAGTAGTAGTAGTAGTAGCAGTAGTAATAGTCGTCGCCGTCGTGGTAGTGGTAGTGGTAGTCGCAGTCATAGTCGAAGTGTAGTAGAGGTGGGGGTAGTGGTAGTGGTAGTGGTCGTGGTCGTGGTCGTGGTCGTGGTAGTGGGAGTGGTAGTGGTGGTAGTTGTAGTGGGAGTGGGAGTGGGAGCGGGAGCGGGAGAGTGGTAGTGGTAGTAGTAGAGTGGTAGTGGTAGTGGTAGTGGTAGTAGTAGCGGTAGTAGTAGTGGTAGTAGTAGAAGCAGTAGCAGTAGCAATGAGTTGTATTAGTAGTAGTAGTAGTAGTAGTAGTAGTAGTAGTAGTAGTCGTAGTAGTAGTAGTAGTGGCGGTAGTGGTAGTGTTCAGTAGTCGTAGTGGTAGTGGTAGTGGTAGTGGTAGTGGTAGTGGTAGTGGTAGTGTAGCGGAGGTGGTAGTGTAGTGGTGGGGGTAGTGGTAGTGGTAGTGGTAGAAGTCGCGGTAGTAGTAGTGTAGTAGTGTAGTAGTGTAGTAGTGTAGTAGTGTAATAGTGTAGTAGTGTAGTAGTGTAGTAGTGTAGTAGTGTAGTAGTGTAGTAGTGTAGTAGTGTAGTAGTGTAGTAGTGTAGTAGTGTAGTAGTGTAGTAGTGTAGTAGTGTAGTAGTGTAGTAGTGTAGTAGTGTAGTAGTGTAGTAGTATAGTAGTAGTGTAGTTGTGTAGTTGTGTAGTTGTGTAGTAGTAGTAGTCGTCGTCGTCGTCGTCGTCGTCGTAGTCGTAGTCGTTGTCGTAGTAGGAGTAGTAGTAGTTGTCGAGCAGACAAATATCTCCCCCGAGCACGCCACGCATGGTTAGGAAGCTCCTTCAACATAGAGCTTGCCCTTCGAATTGGCTGGCACTAAGAAATACTATACAATACCATGCAATACTATTCAATATACTATACAAAACATTACAATACAATACTATACTATACAATACTATACAATACTAAACTAGACTAAACTATATTAAACTAAACCAAACTATACTATACTATAATCTACTAGAGAAGAGAGCACAGCTGTTGGAAGTTGGTCTGCAGTGGTACTGGTATGGGCGCTCGACTTCATCATGGGTGCCTCTTGGGTGCCCTGAGCTAGAACAACAAGTAGAACATTATGGAGACCAGGGGACCCGAGACCCTCCGTAAACCCTATAAGGGACCTCCCCCGAAAAACAAAAAACGTGTGCATAATAGTTGCGTATATAGATATACGTAAATGTATATATATATATATATAGACACACACACATACACAATAGTAGAGAGCCAGGAAGCTTGAAGGTGTCGAATGCTGTTCTACAGTTGGTTCAATCACGGGTGAGAGGGACGGGTAAACTGATGGCGCTACGAAGATTGGGATTAGAACCCCGAGGGAGTCTGCCTATGCTACGAACCCTCCAACAAGACCGTCCGCTTGTTCCGACAGTTCTTGTGTCGGCGCCAAATCGGAAAAATAAATTGAAAACTAGGGCGACTGGCCACTTCTATTCTACCAGTTTAGGACTTAGGGTGTAGACGCGTAGGTTCCCGACTGAGCGACAGGCGGAAACATTTAGGCTTGTATCCAACAAACATGGGCGCACTTGGTCAGGTCCCGCCCTAGTACACGGGATGGCAAAGAGGCGGAGCTCAACCCTAACCCCTAAACCTCAATCCGATCCCAGTATGTTTGGGGTTTACGGTTTAGGGTTTCAGGTTCAGGGTATAGGGAGGCTCCCTCGTTCCGATCCCAATACGCTGGGAGTTTACTCAGAGACGGCAGGGGCAACTGCTCTAAAGCATTCATGAAAACGCAGCAGCGTTAGTAGACTTGGTGGAATCACAATGCCCATCCACAATAGCCCTCCTGGTGTGAAGCCCAGATTCTCTTCAAGCCTCAGTCGGCTAATGGACCAAGGGAAAAAGGTGTAAAGAGTGCAAAACCTTAAGCCCTATAAACCTTATACCCTAATCCCTATACATCCTAACCCCCCAAAATCTCCTAAACCTCAAACCTAAATCCTAAACACTACCCGACAAGATAAAAGTCCATTCTTTGGCCAACTCAGGAGCAGCCGCTTCAGCCTCCAGGCGGAAAAAACACAAATCCTAAAACCTTGCAAAGCCTGAATCCTGAAGTCCCTATACCCCTAAACCCTAGTTCCTAAACCCCTATACCCTAGGGTTTAGGAATTTAGGGCAACCCCAAGTTAAACCATATTAAACCCTTCTAAACCCCTAAAGCCAAAACCCCCGAAGCCCTCAGCCTCCAGGCGGGAAAGAAGCAAATCCCGGCCAAAAAGATTGTCAAAACATTGGCGCCCAATCTCCTTGGGTCCCCGTCAAGTTTCGAGGGCTTATTTATTACTGTTTAATTAATTATTCATTTTGAATGGGTGAACTGGTTGTCGGAGGGTCTAAGGGTTTAGGAAAAGGGTTTAAGAAAAGGGTTTGGGGGTTTAGGCTGAGGGTTTTAGGATGTAGGGTTTTTTCTAGGCTTTAAGGGTTTTAGGGTTTAGGCTTTACGGGTTTGAGGTTTAGGGTTGAAGGTTTTGGTTTAGGGGTGCGGGCGTTCGGGGTGAGACAAGGTTCGGAAGCCACCATTATTTTACCAGTACCTTTCACGGAAAAGTGTCCATGGGCGATACCCTGAACCCTAAAGCCGAAACCCTAAACCCTAAAGCCGAAACCCTAAACCCTAACCCTAAACCCGAACCTTCCCCAAGGCCCCCTAGGTCCCCATGGCTCCTTAAAACAAAGCCACGGTATGGTGACCGACCGGGAAACGAAACCAATCCTGCCTAAATCCCGTACCACAGACCAGAAACCCTAACCCACAGACGCCATAGACCCTAACGCCCCAGGCCAATACCCCAACACCTGGAACCCAAACCAAGTCAAACAGGATCCATGTCTCTGCCAGCCGGTAAGCTTGGAGGTCCTGTCGACGCTCCGAGACCCTGTAAAAATTGTTAAGGTTAACTACTTACACTGACTCAAATTCCTGTAAGCCCTACACGCTATGTAGAGGTTGAAGCCCCCACAACAAGTGCCGAATGCGGAACTGCTTCCGCACCAACCGGGCCCACAACACTACCACATTTCTGCGTGCTCTTCGGGCACAGCGCTCCGAAATTTGCAATGCACCTATTTTACTTGAGCCAAAATACGATAGTACGACATCAGCACTCATCCTATTTAGGAGAATACGTGTCCGGAAACAATAAACCCTAAGCCTCCTAAACCCTAAAGCCCTAAAGCCTAAACCCCTATAGCCCAAAGGCCTTAAACCCTAAACCCTCAAACCTAATGAACCCTCGCCCCACTCTCACGGCCCACGCCCGCCTTAGGATGGCACTGATCGTGAGGCGGTAGATGGCCGGTATGATGAGCAAAAACCAGACCAAACCTTGGGTCTACAACATTTTATATATTTCTTTCACAATGCGTAAGGGGTTAGGGGTTTAGGGGTTCAGGGGTTCAGGGGTTTAGAGGTTTAGGGGTTCAGGGACTCAGGGGTTTAGAGGTTTAGGGTTTAGGGGGTTTAGGGGTTTAAACCCAAACTAATATATTAAACAAACAAAAAAACCTCTGAAGACCAGCCCTGGAAGCCACCAAGGACCAGCCAAAGCCCTTCCTCCATGGGGGTTGGAGAGTCTAGGCTTTAGGGTTTAGGAGTTAAGGGTTTATAGGGTTCAGGGTTTAGGCTTTAGGGTTTAGCGGGGAGGGGGGGGGGGAGGGTAAAGTTATGTCTATTTTTGTTGGGTGGGGGGTGGCTGGGGTAAGGGTCTAGGGTTCACGTAAAAAAAAATAACACTGAACCCTAAACCCCCCACGGTTCCTCCCAGTCCCCAGCTCGAAATCTTGCTGATGCTGTGTCGAGGCCGGCCCACAGGAAGGGCACCTGGAGAGTGGAATCTGTAAGAGTAAGAAGGGCAGAGCAGACCCCAGGTTCTTTTTGGGTTTCGGGTGTAGGGCTTAGGATGTTTAGGGTTTCGGGTTTAGGGTTGAGGACTTTGAGGGTGTAGGGATTCAGATACTAATGGTTTTATATAAGGCTCAGGGTTTAGAATGTTTCAGGTTTAGGTTTCGGGATGTTTCGGGTTTAGAACATATATTTATGGTCTAGGATGATGTTGAGGGTGTAGGGTTCAGGGTTTGGGGGTTTAGGGGCTAAGGGTTTGAGAGGTTTAGGATATCGAAGGTTTAGGCATTTAGGGTTTCGGATATTTAAGGTTTAGGGTTTTAGTGTGTACGTGTGAATTCGATGCTGAGCTGGGAATGAGATTCATGATCCATGGGCATCTAGGGCTTACCTACATCGGAATGCCTATAAATAACTATCCATTGTCAAAAACAATGTTTAGGGTTTAAGGTTTGGGCTAAAGCCTAAACCCCAAACCCTAAACCCGGAACCCCAAACCTACACCCTTGACCCATTGTCATTCTCCGCCCCCCCCCCCCCCCCCCCCCCCCATTCTTCACGAAGCAGCACCTCGAGCTGCAAGTGCAGGCTGTAAGGGCAGAGTGCTTTCCCGAGCTGCTGCTGGAGTGCATGCTGCACCTCTTGCCGTGCAGCTCGCTCGAACTGCTCAGTGGAGCCGAACCACACGGAGATGCATTGCGAGATGGTCTTCCGATCGCAGTGCTCGTCCTCACTTGCATGGCCTTTCGCGCAGCATGCGCAGTCCAGCTTCCCGAAGGTGAACTGCTCCAACTGGCTTTGCAAAGAAGCACAGGACGAAGCATAGACCAGCATGAGGTAATAGCTGAGCCAGCACATGGCAGCAGTTGCAACCAAGAACACAATCATACCCCCGGAGCTGAAGGGAAGGCCAAGTGCGGCAAGCCCGATCAGCAGCCAAGTGAGCAGCTGTGTTATGTAAAGAAGCAAAATGGCATCAGGCTTCACAAGGATCGACTGATCCACTCGGTGGCTTTGTAAAAATGCCGCCAATTCAAAGACACACCAAAGCCGCGACGCCCACACAGAGTATGTATGTATGTATGTATGGCGTGACTGCACCCTGCCACAAGTGTGGGTAACAGCCAGTCAAGGCGTCTAGAAGTCCCTCACCCTGCCCGCTGCTCTAGCGACCTGGGCGACAGCATCGTGCCAGGTGGCAACAAGCAAGGCTTGGCGGGTCACCGCAGTTTCTGCCCAGGAGGCAGCTTGAGCCGCAGCCATCTTGGCTGCAGCGAAAACATGGGTAAAAGGCGCAGTGGCTTGACCAGCTGCGCTGTCAGCAGTCTCATTGAGAGCGCGCAGTTTTGCGGTAGGCACTGGAGCAAGTGGCGACTCCCATTCGGGATGGCGGCCATGTGCAGGAACCCAGTACACAGCGGAGCCTGCAGGAAGCAGGCGGTGAACAAGCGCCCAGTAGGCTCGAAACTCGCCGTTTATGGCAAGAGCAGATCGGAACCCGGTAACCAAGGCTTTGTTGTCTGTGAAAACACACACTGGCGCACCCAGCTGGGCAGCTGCTGTGGCTAACACGAGGAGAGCATAGCGCTCTGCTGCAGCGGAGGACCTATCTAACCCAGGAACCACCCCACCAAACCCTACACCAGGTGCACAAGCAATGCCCCAGCCTGCGTGCTGGAACCACAAGCGCTGCCATCGGTGGCAACCAGCAGTGCAGAGTCAATCGTCTCGGCGTCCGAGAGTGCAAGCAACAAGTCCTCAGGGACATCCGGGAGCTGCCACTCAGGGGCACTCAGCCCGGAAAGCAGGGGAACCAAGAAACGGTGCTCTGCAGAGGAGCGATGAGCCAGAGGGGAAGGCATAGCCGGGCAGTCGAAGGTGACATGCGTGCGCGTGGGGAGCGGGTCACCGCACACGCAAGGCGTGAAGGGAATGCGCATGCGTTCCAAGGTGCGAGTATCATGAGCGGCAGCGTGCAAGACACGGCGCATCGCACCACCAGTGGCATGGTGCGGCGCTTGGGCACGGTGGTAACGCAAAGCAAAATGCGAGGTGGCCTGCAACGGGCCACCTGATTTAGGGTCGGCCGCCCACAGCTCACGAAGCCAGGAATCTTCCGCTAGAAGCCTAGCAACCCCAACCGAAAGAAACCCAGGCCTAAACTGACCAAAAGGCGTGCACCACACACCATCCGGCCGGATGGTCCAAGCAAAAGTGGACAAGGCAGCAGCCAAAGCAGGGCACGCGCGAGAGCGAGCCGGAGGCGGTTGCGCGCCACCGCTGCGCCGCAACTCATGGCGGACGGCAGCGAAAGCAAGAGCAAACTTGGGATGCAGGCGCGGCCTTGCCCACACCGCCCAAAGCAAAAAGCGAGACCGGGCAGAGACAACACGGCCAACAGCAGTCTCCACAGCCCTAGCCCACCCTTGAGCAGTAAGGTGAGGTACGCTAGTCCAGGGGCCAAGCCAAGAAACCAAACTTATCACCAAGGCCATCAGCAGGCGCCTGCGTTGATGCAAGTGGCGAGCCGCAATGGCAATGCGGCGAGCACGGTTTGTGATGACCGGGTTGAGACGGGCAGAGTCAACAGCACCAGTGTGGGCGCAAAGGCGGTAGTGAATGCCCAGAAGCTTAAAGCCAGAAACGACAGGGCCACACAGGGCCGGCCGGGCAGCAAGCACACGGCGAGCGGGAGCACGGGTGGCCCAACAAGCGAGCTTGTCGGGGTGAACTTGCAGAGCCAAAGCTTGGTCCACAGTGGCAGCAGTTTGCAAGGCAGTACAAAGATGATCGGGCGCACCCCGGCCGGTAGACCAAAGGGCACGGTCGTCAAGAAAGACGGACATGCTGACAGTGGGAGAGGTAGCACGGATGCTCCGAACCCAAAGCAACATTAAGCCGTTTAACAGCCCAACACTAGCAGGGCAGCCTTGGAGCAATCCCCGTGTGGGGGCAACGCAAGAGCTGGCAAAGTGGCCGCGGACAGCCACCCAACGCTGTTGGCCTTCATAGAAGGCGCGCAGAAGAGAGACAAGAAACCAACACGCCCACACAGAGTCCCATAGGATCAGGAGGTGGTCAGAGTTCTTCAAACAAGCTCCAAGGCTCAAAATCCCCTTGCCTTTCATCCGCGAGTCCTTCTGGTTGATACAAATTACTTTAGACAAGATGTAAACTCCCCTAGTCTCCCCTAAACCCTTATCTCCTAAACTCATCTGCCAATCCTTCTGGTGGACGCATGCAACGTCCACAAACATCGAGGTTTTGGGGCGACGAAACAGCAGCACCAGCAAGAATGTGACGATACCAGCACCGGAGCACCAGGCCCCGAAGAGGTACTCCTTCTGTATGGAATATGTTCAGGGTTGATGGCTTAGGGATCCGAAGAGGTACTCCGTTCGCCGGTGGTATAAGGACCGTCTTTTATCTACAGCCCTAAGCCCCAAACCCTTAAACAAAGACCTTAACAGCCCCTTAAACCCAAAACCTTCAACACCCTTAAACAAAGTAATAAGCCCTTAAACTGCAAGGCAAGAATCCAAAACATCCTAAAAGCCCCTAAATGTCCTTGCCAGTGGCCAGGGCCGTCTTTGGAAATGCTGGGAGATCTCCGTGCACAAAGAGGAGCCCGGTCAGGAATGCCGCCACTATGCCTTAGCAGATTAACCCGAAATATCCTAAAGCCCTAAAGCCCTTAACCCTAAAACCCTGAAGCCGTAAACCCTAAAATTTAGGGTAGCTTCAGGAGGGGAGTTCCCAGGTGGGGTACCTTATATAAGGCTTCTATACGGTGTATATAAGGGCACTAAGGGCTACATTCGTGTTATTTCCGGGGTATATATGGGGGAAACTACCCATCTGAAATGGGCCTAGACAAAAACCCCACATCCCCAAACCCTAAATCCCACAAACCCCCAGACCCTACAATCCTAAACCCCAAAACCCTAAAACCCTAAAGCCACAAAACCCTAAAACCCCAGAGGTCCAGGATGCTGACGGCCAAGGCCACAGGACCATTGTAAGTCAAGAGAAGAAGTATGACCTTTCTCCAAGCTTTCATGCGCCAGCTGTGGCTCAGGAATGTGTGGATCTTGCTGCACTCGCGACTCATAAAAAAATAATCTTGCTCTGAACTTGGATGTCGGAAGATGTAGCCAAAGCCTCCTAGCACGTCCCCCAGCTTTACCGAGCGAATGAACTCAGGTGCGACCGGCTGCATCTGCGCAAGTACTCCCACGAGTCCATCTTGCGGAGAATCCTCTACTTGGGCATTCCGTGTCGCCTGCCCGTAAAGTTGCACCTGCACGTCACCAGGTGTTGCCATGGCTGAAAACAGGAGGTCGCAACGAGCATATATTAGCCAGGCTTAATTTGGCTTTAAGATACATAAATCCCACCTAAACAATCGTTTTCAAAAACGATTGATCCTCGGAGGACAAAAAGAGCGCCACCACACGATTGTTTAAATTACTATCTGGAGAAGCGTACAGCCCTAAACCCTCCCTAAACCCTGGCGAGACCCCTTAACCCAGAACCCTAAACCCCAAAACCAAATTTTATCCTGAACCCTAAACCCTGAGCCCAGAATCCTGCATCCTAAGCCTCAGGTCCTATAGCCTTTAACCCGATGAAGCCTGAACCACCATGCCTTTCTGCCGCGACCGATTATGAATTTGGCCCGTGTCGTCCACCACATCTGCGTCTTGGTTTTTATTTCGGGTTTCGGGTTTAGGAATGGGATATAAAGCTCGCTCGAACCTGCCTTGTCCCAGACTCCTCCGCCAGCACGCAATGGCAAACTCGACACCCTGAGCACCCTAGACTTCTCCTAAACCTCTGACCTCTCCCTCCCCTCCCCCAGGTAATGCTCTTGGGCCCTGGCTGGTAGCCTTGTGCCACAGGGGCTTCCCAACACCTGGGACTCGAGGGTTTTTGGGACCCAGGGCTGGTCATCCCACTGTTGTTGCGCAGGGTTTGTTTAGGGCTTATAGGGTTTAGGGTGGGCTTCATGCTCTTGCCGGAGCCTGCAAGGGTCATCCACTGTCAAGGTTCAGGGTTTATAGGGCCCCAAACCCAAAACCCTATAGTTGTTGACCCTGGAGCTAAAAAGCAGCAGTTGGAAGTTGGGGCTTTCGACTTCATCATGGGCGCCTCTTGGGTGCCCTGAGCTAGAACAACAAGTATACTATAGAACATTATGGAGACCAGGGGGCCCTAAACCCTCCGTAAACCCTGTAAGGGACCTTCCCCGACAAAACAATAAACATGCATAATGGTTGCGTATGCAGATATATGTAAATGTACATATATACACATACACAATAGTAGAAAGCCAGGAAGCTTGAAAGTGTCGAATGCCGCTCCTACAGTTGGTTCAATCACGTGTGAGAGGGTGACGGGTAAGGTGGCATTACAAGGGGCCCTTCAATTAGATCAACCCGAGAGGAGTCTCAAAGCCATAAAACCCCGACCGCTGAATTTAAACTAAAGCTATGAAACTCCAAACGCCCTTCCTACGCGCTGATGTTTCCTTGCGCCGTCTGTGATCCGTAAACCCTTAATATGCCCTAAACCTGAACCCCCAACTCTAAACCCTGAACCCTAAACCGCCTTCCGCGGCCCGCCGCATCTGCGGCGGCCTTCTGGTGCAGCGAGCCAGCGAGCACCTCCATAATGCTTCCGGTTTTTTTAAGGGTGTAGAAAGATAGATATCTCTAGGTGAGCTTACAACCCAAACATCCGCAGGATACAAGGAATGGCTTCGGGTTGAGGATTGCAGAAACATAGGTTGAAGAACTGTCAAGCATCAACAATTTCAGCTCTGGTCGTCGCCCACTGCAAGCCTCCTCCTTTCAGGCACTCTGGCCTACGAGTCTGTTTTGTTAATGTACGTATTGTAGTATCATAGCCTCCTAAGAGCATTGTTTAAATGCTTTACGAAAGATCGCCATCTTAGTATCCTGAGAAGCAGGATACTACTACTACTCCTCCTACTACTACTACTACTACTACTACTACTACTACTACTACTACTACTACTACTACTACTACTACTACTACTACTACTACTACTCTACTACTACTACTACTACTACTACTACTACTACTACTACTACTACTACTACTACTACTACTACTACTACTACTACTACTACTACTACTACTACTACTACTACTACTACTACTACTACTAACTACTACTACTACTACTACTACTACTACTACTACTACTACTACTACTACTACTACTACTACTACTACTACTACTACTACTACTACTACTACTACTACTACTACTACTACTACTACTACTACTACTACTACTACTACTACTGCTGCTACTACTACTACTACTACTACTACTACTACTACTACTACTACTACTACTACTACTACTACTACTACTACTACTACTACTACTACTACTACTACTACTACTACTACTACTACTACTACTACTACTACTACTACTACTACTACTACTACTACTACTACTACTACTACTACTACTACTACTACTTACTACTACTACTACTAACTACTACTACTACTACTACTAACTACTACTACTACTACTACTACTACTACTACTACTACTACTACTACTACTACTACTACTACTACTACTACTACTACTACTACTACTACTACTACTACTACTACTATGACGACGACGACCACCTACTACCTACTACCTACTACCTACTACCTACTACCTACTACCGACTACCGACTACCGACTACCTACTACCTACTACCTACTACCTACTACCTACTACCCACTACCCACTACCTACTACCTACTACCTACTACCTACTACCTACTACCTACTACCTACTACCTACTACCGACAACCTACCTACTACCTACTACTACCTACTACCCAAAAGACCATCTAAGCCAGAAACTGAGCGAGTTGAGCCAGCGGGCATGCTTCACGCTTCCCACCCCCCTTTGCTCAAGAATCATAGGTGGGGAGTGCCAGGCACAGCAGAGTTGGATCAGAGGCTTGCTGAGCACCCTTCTACATCACTAAGCTCACTGGACTACGAACCTAATGCAACTACCCTAGAACTACTCAGGCGCTTTGAATAGAGGGCTTGGGTTGGAGCTTCGGGGAATGCGAAGCACCCGAGACCAGGGTGTACACCCTGCGGGATACTTCCAAGTGCATCTTCTACTGTGTCTGCGCGGGGCTTCAGATGCAAAGAAAGCTCTGGGCTCAGGGCTTACAACTCAGGGTTAACAGGTTAATCAGATAAGCGTCCACAAGCCCTACAAGGCCTGCGATCGACGCCAAGCGCGGCGGCAATCTGCGCGGCCAGGCTGGCAGAGCGCGGATCAGGAGCTCGCCATGCATCTGCCAAGAAGCTCAGCAAAGCATCTGACAGATGCTTTGCTGAGCTTCTTGGCAGACGCCGGCCACTCCACTTGCGGCCTCGGAAGAATAAATGGGTGTATGCTTCAGGACACTTTGCCGCTACAGGCGAGAAAAGACTCCTGAGGAGTACCCCGCACGGGAGTGCGGCTCACAATGCGGCTCGGCCGCTCAGTGGCCTGCACGCTGCAAGCAGCAGCCGCTCCTCTGGCTTCTGGAAGTCAAACCTGCATGTCAACCTCGTGCAAACTAACCGCTACTGCTGCCTTCCTACGGACACAAATGACCCGTAAGCGATGCCGGCTCACCGAGTAGCAAGTTGATACACAACACCAACAAGACCTGCCCCAAAAGTCTCAAGAAGCCGTTCTCGATGCCAGCAGACAACCAGGTGCCAACATACAAATGGCGGCATTGTGTTGCCGCCAAGACCACGAGCTGGCAGCGAAGACACCTCATAAACCGATGAAGCCCAAGTGCTTGAAGACATGGCCGAACAGAACTAAAAGCCAATGATGTTGCAGCTTTCAAAAAACACAACTCTAATTCTGCAGACTGTGACGAGGAACTAGGAACTGGATCCTCTTGTTCTGGCAGCAAAGCTTTTGTGCCATCAACAACTGTTTCATCGTCACAGCTACTTACACTTCTACTTCCTGCCAAGATTGCGATGTACATATATGCGTAGTATGTGTATGTTTGTATGTTACATGTGCATAATAATTACTGTATATACAGATATACATATATATATATATATATACTTTTACATATATACATATATACATATATACATATATACATATATACATATATACATATATACATATATACATATATACATATATACATATATACATCTATACATGTATACATGTATACATATATACATATATACATATATACATATACATATATACATATATACATATATACATATATACATATATACATATATACATATATACATATATATATATGCATATACATACATATATATATACATATATATATATGTACATACATATATATATATACATATATATATATATACATATATATATGTACACATGATGCAGTCTTGTCCAGAATCAAGCACTACAATGCAAAAGCTGCCGAGCGCAACATTCCATGCCACAATGTCACACAACCACCGATGAGTTTGGCTTGCACTCAATTGGAGCTTGATGAATGATCCCAACCCAGGAAAGCTGCGCGTTGCCTCCTGCAGTCTTCTGCCGTTCACCTAAACACGGAAACAGCTCGGACCGTGGTTGGAGGCCCTCCTTCCCTTCCTCCCTCCTTCTCTCCTGCCCTCCGTCCCGCCGCTCGACGGGGTGAACCGCACGAGGAATGCAGGCCAATGCTCCTGCTCCTGGTAAACGAAATCGTGAACTCCAACAGCATCTGAATCGCAGAGCGTAGCTTTTCACCCTTGGCAAAAGCGCGTCCGTCAAAGAGCAGGACAGGAAAAACGCAGAGCTGGCTGGCATCTTCTTAAAGGTTGCCGCAGCACTGCAGGTAACGAGGACGGATGAAGTGCCCGGGGTTATCGTGGTAGTTGCCGTCATGTCATATCCCCTTGTACTCTGGAACAGCATTTGCGGAACATCATTTGCTATGCTGAATCCGGTCCTGGCAAATACCATCAGCATCACTCCACGGGACTCACCATCCTCTACAGTAACCAGACACGAGTGTGTTGAACGCTTCGTAGGTTTTGAACATTAGCGAAGAGAGAAATCCAAACTGATTTCAGGCAGATCGATCTGCAGGAGGGCTAGAGAAGTCTTTACAGCGACCATCCCCGAGCACTTGAAATGGGTGGGGGAGAAAGGCGATCGCGACACCGTGATTTGTGAGCCTCGGCCGATACATTCGGACTGCCTTACCATCCAACGGGCGTCATCATTGTTACACGGTTCCGTGATGATCGTGTTGCAGGTGGTCAAGTCCACGGTGGTTACCACCACGTCCTCGCAAGTCGGGAAACGGGCGACAAGGGGCAACAGTCTGCAAAAGCATCCCCCGTCCCGGCTTTCGCCGTCCTGGCCGCTCAAAGTGTGCGGAAGCTGGAAGGTCTGCGATTCTCTGGAGTGCAAGGGAATCTCGAAGGAGAAGAAGGTCGCCTCGCAGTTGTAGCTCGGAAGGCCGCTGAAGGTCTGTGGGATGTCACTATGAAGCGTGACGTCCTTGGGCGAGAAGATGCAAACTTGAAGCGTCGCCTCCCAGGTCCAATGAGTCCAGTGCCAACAGCTCATGTCTTCAGCACACATCCTCGAGCCTGGGGCGAGTCTACTCCAAAGCTCCAGGAAGACCAAGGTCGGAAGTAGAAGTTTTCAGCCGAAGTGCAGGTACCCGATGTCGGCCGTTCCTTGCCGAGTCGCTGCCAACATTCCCAGCGGACGGCTGTGTTCCTCCGGCGGTCTTGCCAGTCTACAACGAGATAGTTGTGGCGGCCACACCCACTTCCGTGGTGGCCCTGCCTGTAGCCCCTTCGCCGGGAGTTGTGATTGCAGTACCAAGTCCATCGGTTGTCGGACCAGCGGTGCATCATCACCCCCTTTCGATGATGTTTGGGCACATGAACCCAGCCTCGTGCTGTCTCGACTCGGACGTCCTCTCGGCAGCCATCATCTGTCCTACCACTATAGTGGAAACGATTGTTGTCGTGGAGGTACCTGTCACATACAAGCCCAACCCAAACAATCCTCCGATCACTGTTTTCCAGCTGCACAACGATCTTGTTCACATGACGATCGAAGCGGACCCACTCATCACACCAGCTGTGACCACAGCACCAGCGGAAGTCTTTTTTGGGATCTGAAGAAATCATGGAGTAGGCCTCGTGACCTTTCTGAATGTGCCGCTCCCACTCACCGGTCTTCTCGTCCCAGGTCCCGGTAAGCTTGATATGGTTTTGACTGCATCGATCATAGGTACGCTCCACCAACTCGCAGTCACTGGTGAACCAGGGTTGCTTTCCGTACATGTCAGGGGTGGCCTTCCAAAGGGTCGTCTCGGGCATAACCGTGATGGGAACAGACACGGTGAATGTGAAGATGCCCAAGAAGCTCACCTCCACTGTCCACTTCGCGGCTATCGAGATGGTGTCATCGGCTTTGTTATTCGGGTTCTGCAGGGGGAAGGGCCCGAGGCGATCAAACGTGACCTCGATCCCTGGATACTTGTACGGGACCTCGAATGAGATCAAACCGGCAAATAGGTCCACAGTGCCGTAGGGAGTGAGGCTTCCCACCACCTTGAAAGTGTCCTGAGGAGCTCCGGCTGTTTGAGTCGGCACCTCAACCTCCAGTCCTCCTCGACCACCAACCGCGGCAGTAATGAGCTCTCCGAGGCCCACTCCAAGCTCCACAGCAAACTCGATGGCACCGGCTCCATAGCAGTGGTCCTGGCCCACCTTACATCTCACCTTCAACTCTCCCATGCCGGACAATCCAACCTGCACGGGCCCGAACTGCACCTTGGGGGCGTGCTCAGCGTCCAACGTGAAGGCGAAGTCCTCCGTGCGGGAGCCATCGGAAGCCACCTCGTTCTGGTTGCAGAATTGGAAAGAGAAGCGATCTCCAAGTTTGAAAGCCATCGGGCAGAGTGTGGGTGACCTAGGCTGCAGCTAAACTCGTCTACTGCGCTCCTAGTCAGTCTGCCTAGTCTCAGAGATGTGAGGCAGGCTGCACACTGTCCAGCTCGTTCCTCTCCTGCTGGCTGGCTCGGCGCCGACGATCGCTGCTTGCGCGAAGGCGCCGGACCCGGGGCGCCAGTTCTGCCCCACGGGCGCTCAGGCGCCGGCTTCCGCTGGCATTGGACCCGTTGGACTCGGACTCCTGCCAGCAGGAACTTGGGGACTTCGCGATTACGCTAGTGCCTTCTGATAGCTGCACGCCACTTATGCTTTCGCCTCATGGAACTGCCCGTCCTCTCGTTACATGACGACCCCGCAGCCCTTCCCTGCGCTCGAACATGTTGTCCCCAATCTTCTTCGAATTTTCGCGGCTGGTTGCCCTCTAAGAGTTGCCAACGCGAGAATTCTAGTCACAGTAGCAGCATCAGACCTGCAGAAGTGTTGCCAAAGGCTGAAAATGCGAGGTGATGGCATCACTTCTCAACACCCAGGCTCACCCAGGATCCTGCAATTCCAGAACCGGCGGGGCTTCAGCCGATGAATCTTGAGCAGCGACAGCTTGCCAGTATGGCCTCAAGCTGAGTCTTTGAGTTTCGATTCGGGCTCCGGGTTCATGGTTTGGCGCTTGCAAAAGAATCGAAGCAAGGAGCACATCCGGGACGGGAATCAAACCCTCATCGAAAAGATCCTGGTAGAGGTTCAGAATGCTCTGCTTCTCCTCAGCGGCGCTCATGCTGCTCGCCACTGCTCGCCCTTCCCCGTCACACTAGTGCTACACTGAAGCAATCAAACGACTCCCGGGTTTTCTTACAAGTCACATCCAAAACCGAGACGTTCGCCAACTTGGCAAATCGGCTGTCGCGGCCTTCGACCGTCTTCGAGCAGTCATCCTGGATGTCCTGCAGTTGACTTAATCTCCTTAGCAAGTACTCTGTCGTGGGGCTTCGGCCAAAGGGGTTAGGGATCGGAGCATCCTCCTTGATCGTCTGGAGCTCCTCCAAGGACACCTCCTTGCTGAAGTTGGTGAAGAAGCTGATCGACGTCCCCTGCAACTGGGGCTCGTGAACATGTCAGGGATCAGGGAATACCCTAAACCCTAAAACCCTAAACCCTAAACCCCAAACCTAAACCCTAAGCCTGAATACTCAGCTCTCACCCCTAAATCCTCAATCTGGTGGCTTGTAGGGCTCCATGGTGGCGCTCCGCTCCCAGAGCTCCACGGTGGCCATCTTTCGCGCCGCCTCACTGATGCCTTCGTCCTTCAGGAAGATGTGAAACCTCAACACGGTGACATAGAGCGACACAGGGCAAAATGGAGCGAAACACAGCGTTCCGCAAGAGCTCCGGATCCGCCCTCCGCACTGCCTTACGCCAAACATGCCATCAACCGAGGGAGGAGCCTCCGGAACCACTCCCCGCCCGACTCCACTCGACCCATTGCGGCAATGGCCCAGTCGGCGGAGTTCTTAAAGGCCAGGATGCTGTTGTCAACCTTGGGGAAATTGTGTATATAAAATTATTATTTTTGATAATAATATAATATAATACAATGTAATATAATGTAATATAATATAATATTATATTATATAGTATAATAGTTGAAAGACTCAAAACTCTGATGCCTGAGCTAAGGGAACAAGGCAACAAGAGGGAGAACCACAAAGGGTTGGGGATCAACACAGCCCTCGACCCTACGTACAACCCGCTCTCAGAGCGGCCCTTTTTCATCTTGAGCCAAAGGTCAGAAGGTAAGCCATCCTGATCTGCATAACATGACTATACATACATCACTTTACAGGAAGGAAGCTCGTGATTCTTCAACTCCCCCCTTCATGTTTGCAGATTCTCAAGTCCTAGAGCTCATTTGAAGCTCGATTCTGGACTTCAGGAAGCAACAGCTACGAGCTCAACTCTGCAGCCAAACCTACTGTCGATTGAAGTACAGGCTTAGCCATGTACAAATTGAATCCGGTATCTCAGGTGATCAGGCTGAAACGTAGACTCAATAAACCTTTAAGGTAATTCTACCTGCGATCTATACAAAACTACTCTCAACCGGTGCAGGACTGTGCTCAGGCGGAGTCAGAGCGGCGCTTGGGAGCAGCCGTACACTGACACAACGCAGTGCAAGGCTGAGGGCAGGCAAGGAGTGCAGAACGAGATCCTCAAGAACTCATTCAGATGACACAGGGATGATGGCTCATATCCAAGTGTCTGCAAAAGCACGATGATGGATACTGTACAAGACTACTCCCAATCAGAAGCACAGCTGTGCTCATGCAGAGTCAGAGTGGCGCTAGGCAGCAGCCAAACACCGACATCACACAGTGCGAGATTGAGGATAGGCAGTGGTTTAGGAACGAGTTCTTCAAGAGCTCATTCGGATGACACAAGGATGAAGAGAGCGGCCGCTGGGCATCCGAGTGTCTGCAAGTTGCACAGTGATGGAAGTATCGCTCAGCTGAACAACCATCGCAACATTATCACCAGAGGCAATTGTAACAAAGCTTTAGGTGACGGCGAACACACTTAGCTGGGAACATCTGGCAGATGTTTAGTAGAAATGCGCAGCAACTTTAGTGCATGAGCCCATTTCCGGATTGAAAGGGCCTTCGTCAAAGAATTACCTTTCTCAGCTTAGCTGAATATCCTTTCGGATAATGGCGACACAAGCTTCATTATTTGCATGACACAAAAGCTTGATGCCAAGAATCACGGTTTGCCAAACTTCAAGTAAAGGCAACGCGTCATTGAACAGGGCACTGCTCGAACACAACATACTCTCTTCCGGGAGCGTTGGAGTCGCTGAGTGACTTGAACACATGAATGTGATCAGCTGCGATGGCTTCTCCAAATTCCGAGGCTTCAAGCAACGCGGGCTCAGAGTCCTCATCACGAGGCTTGCGACACACTCTTCTGGACAAGAGCTTGGATTGATTGCACACATCACAGACCGGGTTCTTTGGGAAGTGGAAGAAGCGATGCTTCACACTTACAGCTTCATCTCTCAGTTTGCGAACTCGATCACTGACATGTGCATCATCCACAACGGGGAATCCAGGTGGACTCAAATCTAGAGGCTTGTCCCCTTCAGGAAGCGCAGACGCAGCAGGACCATCAGGGCTTGCTTCGATAAGATGTTCTTTGGGTAACCCCCCTGACGAAGAGGAAGGTATCTCGGACGAATCAACTTCTGCGGGAATGACATCAACCAGCGGAAGATTGTCCAGTAGAAACCCAACTCCTATGAGAGCATCCAAAACATCATGCTCGAGAGAAGCAGGATCTTTTGCCGCACACAAGACCATCACAAGTCGATCACCAGTCCAAGGCTTCGTGGCACGAAGTCGATCTTTGGCGGAAAACCGGATGACCCCTTTCTTGGACTTCAGTAGACCGACCACACCACCTCGACAGAAGCAACCTACTGCAAAGGACGAGTCATCGCTCGGCTCAATCCCTCGGGATGCGGAACCACGTTTCATAAGTCCAAAGATCTTACGAACTTGATTGGGCTGAATATCACCACGCTTTGTTAGGAGGTCTTTGGCATACTCTTCAGCTGGATCATGGGCAACGGGACGCGAAGGCTCTTGGCATTCCTCACCCGACTCGTCAAGAAAATCAGCTGATGCAGCAAGACCATGGACAAACTGACATTTGCTGGTGAAGATCGGCACACGCTCATCTGTGCGCTTGGCATAAAGCTTGGCTTCTTCGGCGCAGTCGACCCGAAGCTTAGACAAGTCATGCGCGAAGAATGGAAGGGAACCAGGTAACCATATGAAGGCCTTCCCAGATTCAACATCCAAGCCAGTGCTTCGAACAACTGGGCAGTTGTCCAACATGTAGTGAATGGCGAGAGGCATATTGTCGGACGCAAATCCCAAGCTCTGCGAACCGGGCTGAGGTCCACCGCCTGCGTGGAACGTAACAAGGCTCGCTGAGCGCGCAAGAAACGACCTGTATGACTCCGACGGAATTCCCCGGTCTGCCAACGCCCGTGCCGATCCAAGATGCCGACCAGCAGCTGTATCCGCAGCCCACCCAACGCTGAAGGCGTTGCTTCCAGGGATGTTGCACACGCTTGAGGCGGCAATCATTGCCACGACTGCCTTCGCAACGGCTCCTGTGGATTTGGGTTTGGGAGCGGCGGCCTTAGGCTTAGACTTAGGGTCAACCTTAGGGGTCTTATCAGGGTCATGACTGTACTTGCAGTCCTCTCCGTGCATGCAACCAGATGCCATCCTGAAGAAAATGCAAGGCGTCTTAGCCTTTTCTGCATCTGACATGCTTTTTGCTTTTGGCTTTGCTCTCGCCTCAGGCTCAGGGGTTGGTGCTGGGGTTGTAGACACTGGAGCCTCTGGCGGAGTCTTGGGCACTGGAGGACTTCGCGGTGGCTCTTCGGTCTCAGCAGGTACCCCCCTGGCCTTTGCCTGCGGAGCTGCAATCTGCAGGGACTTGATTACCGACTGAGCATTGGTGTCTTCTCGTTCTTGAACGATGACGTCTTGTATCTTGTTCCATAGGTAACTCCACTCACGACGACGGGATTCTGGCGCAGATTCTCTGATGTCATCAATGACACGTTCTAGCTTCCTAATGTGCTTCACACGGTGGAAGAGCCATTCGCCAGTGAGGCGATCATCCGGCCTCTGTCCTATTGGGATTGAATACAGAACAGTCCGAACGCGCTGCACAAAATCCCGGAGATCTCGAATGGAGTTTCCTCCAATTTCGACCTGGAACAACGTTGAAGCAGTCAGCACAGTGCCTCGAACGCGGTCAATGCTGAAATGACGAGCAAGAAGAGCAAGCATGTATCGACCTTTCGGCTGGGACCCTGTCTGGCCACACAACTCAACGTAGGCGATAACTTCTTGCGCCAACTCAGTCACTTGCTTCAACACACGCATGGAAGTCATCTCTCCAGCAATCCAAGCATCAAGGCGAGGAAGAAGACCTGATTCAGTAAGCTCTTCTTTTTCAGCTGTGAAAGACCGAGACAACCATGCAACAACCAAACCTTCGCCTGACATGTCAAGCTTGGCAATCTGGACCAACAACGAGTTTTTCCAGGCTCGGAAACCAGCAGCGTCGGAAGGAACCGGCTCAAGCTTGAGATGTAACAAAGCTCGGCTGTCAACAATGTGCTTCTCTTGCCTTTCAGGCTCTTCGATCTCATGAACAGGAGATGCATCATTGCATCCTGGATCCGTGCCATTTCTTTGGGCAAGCAGTTGCTGTACGACATCAATCAACTGATCAACACGAGGATCGGTAACGGTCGCAGGAGGGACGGTCGCAGGAGGGCAAGGGGCTGACTCATTGACAACTTGCGGCAATGAAGGTGCACCACTACTATCCTCATTAGAACCGTTATGTACCCAACTAAACCCACCAGAGCATGCACTTGACGCAAGTACCGGCGGCTTATCTGGCTGGTGAGGAGCAGACGTTGGAGGCGAAGACCCAGGACTCGTGGCGCTTGCAGCAGCCTGGCGAAGTCTCTGAATCTCGCGGTCTTTGACTTGCAACTCGACACGTAGCTGGGTGTTTTGGGAGTTCAGCAAGTTGTTGTCACCCCGGCAGCTGGTTAGGGCGGCTTCAAGCTCTTGGTACCCTGCACGAGCGACCTGAAGTTCTGCTTCGGCCTTGCTTAGCTCGGCCTTAGCTACAGAGAGCTGTTCTTCCAAGATTCGACCCTGTTGAAGGATCTCATCATAGCGATGTTCGTACTGTTGCAACTGCTCACGCATTTGCTCAACGGTGGATTCAACCAAACCTCTAGCCTCATTCTCAACACGCTCTAGCCTTGTGGCATGCAACTGTTCAGCATGATCAGCAACATGTTGCGCTGCTTGCGCTGCGGCTAAACGCTGTGCATCCAAAACCTCTTGCGGAGAGGCTCCAACATTCAGGATGTTCTGTGTGTATGAGGCTTGAGCGGTTAGATTAGGGTAAGGGCTTGAGTGCTCATGAGTTTTGCGAGGTCTAGACAAGGCTTGTCTAGTCAGAGGAGGGGACCTTTCACGGACCTCAACTGCTGAACTACTAGCAACCGAACCACTATCCGAACCAACACCACCTGGCAATGCCGTGGCTGAAGCACTTGACAAATCAAGCACCGAGCTGGCTTGATTGCTAGGGTCAGAAGGAGAAGACATTGCTGTGGGAGGTGGAAGCGGTTAGCAGCAGCTCACCGCACCCTTTCTTTTGGCGGAAGAGGCGAGGCTCACGGCGTTCACTGGTGCAACAGTGGAAGGATGTGGCGAAAATTCGCCGAACTATCCTTCAAGGACAGGCACTCCGTTCACTCCTCGGAATTCGGAACAGAGTTGATACACCAGTTGCAAAGCGACTCTTCTGCTTCAATCAGACCAGAAAAACTGGGCACCGTAGATCGAGGATAAACTCGCGTTCCGCGCTTAGCCAAAGAAATGTGGAACGGAGTGATGAATGATGCTCCGGCACACTCGTCCACAACTTCTGCACTGTCGTCAACAATGGCAATGGGACAACGAGCAATATCAAAGACCTTCTCCAGCAGCGCCCGCTTTCCTGATTCACCCGTGGGCTTGCGGGTGATAAAAAGTAGCGAGAGGACTGAAACTCCTGCTTCACGGATGAGCCGATCAGTGCTGTTGCAACTCGTGCCGAGAACTTGAGCTACTGTGTCAGAATGACGGCAATAAGAAAGCACCACCACCAATATCTGCCTGCTCTCCGTAATCTGACTCAACCTCTGCAAAAAGCGAATGTTGCGGTCCGGATACTCTGGGCAATCGTCGCGCCAATTTGTGCTCTGACGAATATCACGGTCAAGGACTCCGTGAAAATCAAAAGCAAGGACTGCACGCGCCTGAGCCACCTCGCAGGAGCGCTTGCACCTTCACTCGAGACTGGAGCCGCTCCGGATGCCTCGGGGCTCAAAAGCACCTTCTTGCTCACTGTCCATCCATTCTCAGGCAGCTACACTTAGGGTCTTAGCTATGAAAGCAATACGGACCTGATAACCAGTTGAAAGACTCAAAACTCTGATGCCTGAGCTAAGGGAACAAGGCAACAAGAGGGAGAACCACAAAGGGTTGGGGATCAACACAGCCCTCGACCCTACGTACAACCCGCTCTCAGAGCGGCCCTTTTTCATCTTGAGCCAAAGGTCAGAAGGTAAGCCATCCTGATCTGCATAACATGACTATACATACATCACTTTACAGGAAGGAAGCTCGTGATTCTTCAACTATAATGCAATATAATACAATACTATATAATATTATATAATATTATATAATATTATATAATATTATATAATATTATATAATATAATATAATATAATATAATATAATATAATATTTTATATTATAATATAATATGAATACTGTATCTTGGGGTGTTAGAGCATGTCCGCAGATCAACCGTTTTTGGCCCCGCGTCACCTCGCTGCTGCAACTCAGCATCTTTGACGTGAAGGTTTTCACAACCTGCGCGAGCCCGGTCTGGATGTTCACATGTTTGGAAATCTCGACACCAGGCAAGTTAGGCCATTGCTGTATGGAGACCATCTCTGTGTCGGAGGCTATCACTCGCTCGGTCTGTGCCACGTACTCGTACTCACTCGTGGCAAGGTCTGTGGCAAAGCCCGGCAGGGACGAGCCGCTGATAAACTCGGAGTTGCAGTAGGATCCGCACCAGACCAATGTCCGAATGGTGAAGCTGTAGGGGGGCTGAAGCTGTTCAAGCGGCTTTGCTGTGCTGTCGCACGACCACTCGTAGTCCATGATGAAGTTGAACAAGCCGACCTGCGCAGTCACACGAGTCCAGCCGAAAAGCAAAGCGCTACGCCGCGACGCCGCTATGCTGGCTTCATGCACTGTTTGAGCCAGGCGGCGATGCTCGAACCCGCCGAGAGGCGCCGGAAGCTGGAGGCGGAGAAGTCACCCTCCAGGCCTTCCAGGCTCATGTCCAGTTCCTCTTCAGCTTTCCTCTTCAAGCTGAGGTCCTTCAGATCACAGGGCTTGTCCTACAACTTGGATGCTTGCCGTGGCATCGGAAATATTCTGCTGAAGCATTCAAGAAGCCAGGTAGATGTCGGTGTCATCCAGAATGAGAACACCCCACTCAGTCTGCAAGTGGACCACGCTCCCACACTGGCTCCCAGCATCGAGCTTTCGCACGTAGTGCAGCCTTGACTGGGGCATGCCTTCGACATCCCCCGTACCACCAAGACACCAAGCAGGACAAGGCTTGACTTCGACTTAGGGTTTAGGGTTTAGGGTTTAGGGTTTGGGGTTTAGGGTTTAGGGTTTGGGGTTTAGGGTTTAGGGTTTAGGGTTTAGGGTTCAGGGTTTAGGATTTAATTTTAGGGTTTAGGGTTTAGGGTTCCTCGGTTGCACCAAGCATACTAATTCAGTCGAAGCCGCACGTCGAGCTCCAAGGTGGCTCCATCGGCGCCGAGTTCGAGCCTGACCTTCTTCATCTCGGAAAGATACTGGTCAGGAACCACTGAAGTCAGGGCGCGAGCCTTGCAGGCATCTGTTGAAACACGGACTGAGACCCGCAGTCAAGCATCTCCTGCAGAAGTCCGCCTTGGCTGGAGCAGCACCGGTGATCAAAACATCCTCGCCCGACGATGCCGCTTCAGCAGATCCATTCTGCAAGCGACGGCCGTCCTCAAAATCTGCAATCGATCGTGCAGGTGCTCGTGAATTATACGTCAGACCTCGGCCTATGAAAACACACTGCAGAGGAGCCCAAACGGCATCGTGCCCGGCCTGGTCCAAATCACGCACGACCATACGGCCATCGGGTAAAACCTCAAAGGAGGCCGAATCAACCAGGGTTCCTTAGCCATCGTGTCTGGTACATGTTTACAGGCAGTGCCTAAACTCCAGCATGCTCCGGGTGTTATTGGACAAGCGTCGTTGCCCATTGGAGGCAGCCGTGAGGACCCCATTCTCCAAGCTTCGGGTCTCCTGGAAGACCCCCCAACCTGCAAGAAACCTCCCGAACCCCCAAGGCAGAACCGAGGCACGGGACTAGGGAAGCAGGAGGCCAGTGTCTGTTGGGAGTGCGACTCGCCCACTACGCAGCCTGAAGAAAGGCCTTCAAGCGCATGATACGGCTCTAGGCGCAAGAGCCAAGGACTTAAGAAAGCACTGCGGGCAGTTGGACTCTTCGGGCCTTCACTTCAGGAAGAGCCCCCAAGAGCCCGCAAACCTAGCACGCATGCACGATCCCTTCCGTGGACCCCACCATACCCCACCACCAGTCGCCTTTGAAAGGTCAATGGCCACGAAGGTCAATGCAAAGACGCCGATGAGCAAGATCACCACAGCAAACCTCAGCACAAGTGCTCGGGAGAACAGGATTTTGTGCTGATGTCCTGGCGGTGCCAGGCGGTGAGCGTTTTTTTCTCGCACTGGAGTTACTCTTGATTCCACACAAGTCACCCCCAGCTTAGGACCTGCGCGGGCCTTCCGCACAGAAAGTGCAATGCAGCATTTCGAAGCAGGCCCAGTGCAGCTGAGAGTCAACAGGGTGATCAGAGCCTGTCTTGCATGCGCGAAAACATACTTTCAAGTTGGTTTGTGCTTGGGACTCGTCAACGAAGCCGACATGGATCTGCCTTGCGGAAGAATGCATTCTGGCTCCGGATCTGACGGGACTCTGCTGCAGCCCGCACCAGCTCGACAGACGTGACCTGGACTACTGGAAAATGACATCCGAGCGCGTGCTTCTCGGCTAGGTCCCTAGGCTTAGGCGGTATGTCCGCCGGTATGTACGGTCAACCATGCGGCGAAACTCAAGCCTCTGGATTTGAACTGGTCGCCCGTGCACGAACAGGTTCAAACGTTGGACTTGGCCCATGCTGTTACAAGGCTTCTTGCATCAACTCCCCCCCTTATACGGCATGTACAAGTATGACCCGAACTCGTAATTTCAACAACTTAGCCGGTGACCTTGCCATCCTGCGCGTGGTCAAACTCCTGATAAGGGCAAGTTGGCTTTGCAGATTGCCCAGGGCATAGCCCCAAACAGCTTACGGATATGATAACATAAAACCCTTAAACCTCCACAGCCCCCCGAAACCAAAACCCCAGGGCTGACTGTCACCGTCCCGCTCGGTCCTTGAGTGCAGTGGCCACCTGTCGGACAGCGTGTTACCAGGGACTTTTATCTCTTCTGCTCAGCAACTCGACACACTACCAGACACTACCAGACAGCAGAAAGCTTCGAAAAAAGCATCGGATGAAGAAGAAGTTGCGCAAAGTGCCTCCGGCGGGAGGTTGGTGTAGTCGATCATCCCTTGCGCGGCGCTCTTCTTGAGCTCCATGTACTGGCGCAAGGCGGCCTTCAGCTCTGCGGAGCTAAGTGTCTGGGAGCCGTCCTGTGCAGCGATGGAGAATCCATTGCACCAAGAGTCTGAACCTAAACCCTGAACCCTAAACCCTATACGGGGGCAACCGAAAGGGAACAGGGAAAGAAACCAACCCTCAGCAGTCGCCTATATGGATTTCCCAGATCGAACCAGAAACAAGAACACCCACCCCTAAGGGGACAGGATAAGGGAGAAGGGACGGGACTACTCCAACCCGTTAAACCCAACCCCAGGCGTACGTACTTTTTCAACAAAAGCTGACGGCTCTTGGCCATCTTGAGCCAAATAAGATTTCCGGGTTCATTGACCCTTCCAACCCTCAACACTAACTCCTTTCTACAATACCAATTGCAGCTCCGCACTCCCCCTGTCCTAGGATTTCCTAGGACACCTTGGAGGTGCAGATATTTTGGCCAAAAACTGCTATTAAGGCAGCAGCCAGCTGCTTGAAATGCACAATATGGTTTAACGTCATCCAGGACGAAATTATAGCACATTGGCTAACCCACTAACCACAGAGAATCTCTTTTCACCATGATCCTCTTATCATTGAAGACTCCTTGGCCTTCTTCACCACAAACCGTGGTCTTTGCTACGCGAAAAGCTACTGACTTCTACTATCAGGGATTTCCATACCCTTAATAGTACCCCCCCACCACATTGTCAGCACATTGGCTGTTCCAGCGCACTTGTCTCCAGAAAGAGAAAAACCATCCCTTCATCCATACCATCCAATCACTTCTTTTTCCGATTGTTGGCAATTTTGAGGTGAAGTTGCAGCAGAATATACTCCAGGTCCGAAACTGTAAGAACAGGATCCTGTACGCACCTTTGAATTGAGGATACCAATCCTTCTCTCTTTGCGTCCTCAATCGCTTGGCAAGATTGACCTAGCTCTGCATTCACAGTGGTAGACACTGGTGCATCCGCATCAGATGGACGATCCTTTTCCTCAGGACCTTGCACCATTACCACCTCTTCCTTTTTGGGACTCTGACTTTTCTCCTTCTTCTTTGTCTTTCCACCGACATTTGACTTTGTGCGCGTTTTCGAGGCTTTTTCCACTGCAGAGACCACCACATTGGATGATGATCCACCCTTCTCAATGATCGTCGGCATCTTCTTCGGCTTTGGAACCATGAGAGTGTAAGGATCTTCGATAGCTGCAGCTTTCCTCTTCTTTTTTACCTTTTTCTTCTCCTCCTCAACGGCAACCTCCGTCTCCGAAGTCTCAACCACTTCTTTTTCGGCAGGAATATCCTTGCTGGACTCCCTTTCTAGGGACCTCTTTTTGCCTCTTTTGGAATCTTTCTCTTCTCCCAAATTGGCTCGCTCGTACCATATCCTCAGGTCATTGACCCATTCTTCCACCTCCGCGAGCGAAACCTCATACGACTTCACTACTTCGAGAAGTTCCAGCACGGTCAACATACCAGTGGTCCACGAAACCCATTCTTGATCCATTTGGTCAGTATCTCCAGTGAACTTCAGGAGTTTGAACAATGGGTCCGCCTCTGCTCGAGCCAAATCTGGCTTGCCATTGGACAGAAATGAAATCGCCTCCATCAACAGTTCCGTCATTTTGGTATCATCGTCATAAACCATAAAATCCTCCTCACCATCATCGAACTGTTCAGGAGAGATCTCCTTTTCACCACCATTTGCACCAGAACTTCTCCTTGGACCATCCCTTGGGGGCGTCCTTGGAGACCTTGGCCTCTGTTCATCCAGCGGAACACCATGCTCGAAGACACACCTGTCACCATAACGACACTTCCCAGACCGAGCAAACTGGATGCACCTCACACCAGTTGCATCATGCGAGAACCCACAATCCTTTCCAGCGAAACAGTCTCTCCCTGCCACATAGTATTTGCACCAATACGAATGTAGCACCACATCATCTTCTGAATGGATGAATTTGCAGTCTTCACCAAATTTGCAGCGATCTTTCCCCTTGCCGAACCAATAGCAGAAGCCTTTCTTCCTCTTCTCCAAGCGCTCTGCCTCGTACCGGTCCATAGGGCGATTCTGCTCTACATGAACATTGCCATGTACCTGGGAACTGCTCCCTTCACCCGACGTGCTATCAGTATTTGATGCTTGGAGTACAGCTGGAAAACCTGGCCTTGGTCCTACCACCTTCATGATTGGTTTTCCGCCAGCTCCTGAGCCATGCTGAGACGATCCAAAAACATTGAACATCTTCGTGAAGGCCTTTCTAGTGCCAATCTTCTGCACCCTTTTGATTGGACATTTCATTGCTCCAACCTTGCATCCAGATGCGTTCAAACGACACAACCTCCTATACCCAGCTCTATATCCCTTCTTCCAAAGAGCCATAAGAATTTTAGAGGCAGTAACATTCTCCACCTCTACCTTTTCCAATGGTCCCTCACTTCCCGGAACAAACCCATCCATATCTGAAGACCTTTCCATCTTTTTTGACACCACTTCGTCGAGGTAGTCTTCCGAGATCCAGGGTAAGTTCCTCTTAGAGGAAGGATTGTCATCATTGCTTGGTCCTTCACCAGGATACCCTTTGGTGCTGTCAAAGATCTTACCAGTAGTGCGGTCCTGCATAGAGAAATTAGAAGCCACGCGGGAGTACACTGACCACAAGAAAATCCTTGTGTCCGCCAGTCTTGATGACCCACTGGATGTCTCCTCTTCCGGAGAAACTTCTGGCGCTTTGCCATCCCCTCCAGTGTCACCACTTATCTCACCTCCAGCATCTTCAATGGGAATAAGGGATTCATTGTTCCCTTGATCAAGTACCGCATCCTCTGGTCCAAGAACTTCCAGCACCGCTGTCGAAGGATCCACCTCTTCATCAGCATCGTCGTCCATCCTTTTCCAGAGAGCCTCCAATTGATCCGCACAAGTCGCCGCCTGAAGGAACTCCATCAACCGGGCCCTCCCGCGCTGCCAGAGAAATTCCGAAACCATCACCGACCCCTGGGCTCCGAGGTTCAGGAACGGGTGAACCAATTTGGCTACCCTCGCCATAAGTTCAATGTGAACTTCCATGCCTGGACTGCGACTCCAATCATAGGCAATTGCCTCCATAGCAGTTCCAAACTTGTCAGTGTTTTTGAATTCCCCTTCCAGACCAGGAGACAACAATGCACCCATCACCGAAAGAGGATAATTTCCCACCGCCGGCAAGCACGGGTTGTCATGGAACGAATGACGCAGGTCACAATAATGTCCTTGATCTCTCCTTTGAAAAAGGAGTGCTCCAGTCCCTAGCTGGGCATTCATTTCATCCACTTGAACCATTTCAGCACATATCCTCTGTGCCATGGACGCCATTGCTGGCCAGACGGAACGATCGGTCAGACCGCGACGCATAACCCAATCAGTTGTTGGCGACTGAATCAGCGTTCTTGGATCATACACCATAACCACCATCGCACCGTCACCCATTGACTGATCAGCATCGTCCTCCAGTGCCAGGTTCTCATCCTGTTCGCTTGCGCCCTCGGATGACATGCTAATAACCAAATTTCGATCCATCTTATTGGACCCCTTTTGGCAGTCTCTTTGCCCCACAGGCAACTTGCCAACAGCAACCTTCCAATAAATCCGAGTCAGGAGACCTTTAACCAGCAATTGCTGAAGGTCATTCTTCACCGGACAAACATCCAATATCTTCGCACCATCACCACGGAGTTCATTGCTCCCACCTTCTCCTTCTTTTTGGTCAGTCTCCTCGCCAGAAATTTGCACTGCTCCTTCCAGCGCCGTCTCCTGTCCAGCCACTTCTTGCCCAGGAAGAACTTGAGCGCTTTCAGATACATTCACCTGTCCAGCAACACCTTGCCCAGGTAAAACCTCCTCCGTGGAGCCCACCGCCAGCGAACCAACCATAACTGAACCATCCCTTGCTCTTTTTTGAGACTGTTCAGTTCGACGAGAAGGTTGTGGTAGCGAAAAAACTTGTGAAGTCACTTCTTGGCGGGTCTCCCCCCGCGACGCTTTGTCGCGCCCTTCGCCAAGGTGAACCGATTTTTTCGGCCCGTCATTGGGGCCTGAAGAACCACCCTGCGGAACATTGCCACGAATCGCAGTTCTCTGTGAATCCCTTTCTTGCAAGAAGATTTCCTTCAGGCGTTGCGCGGCATTGGTCTCCTCCTCGCTTGAATCGCTTGAGGAAGCGGCATACGAGACCAAAGCCTCCGCCTGTTCATCATCATCCACCACATCTGCCCACGCTCTGCTGAACCGATACGACAACCCACCACGAGGCTTCAGTTCCAGTGGCTTCGGCTTTTCCACCACTTCCGCCGGTTGCACTCGTCGTTGTGACCGAGAGCGTGGCACCTGTCGCACCTGTTTTTTGTCCAGCAAGGGCCTTCCCCTTCTCACAGGGTTTGATCTTGACCGATACTTTTTTGTTGGCGGGTTCACCGGCGGCATTCCAACTCCCACCAACTGCAGCTTCTGTACGCACAGCGGAGACCTCTGCGCAAGCGTCCAAGCATCACGGTACCTGACCTTATCAAAAAGCTCCCGATAGGAGCCTCTCGGCATGGTTTTTGCACCGGAGTCTTCAGCTTCACGCACCTGAGTGAGGGTTCGCACCGCTGCTCTTCCAGTTCCTTTGCTCCCAGAAGATCGTTGTACCCGTACAGATGCATCGGAAGGAACTGCTTTTTCCGGTCCTCCCGGACGATATCGGACACCACCAACCAATTGCAGAATTTTGCATGCGGTCACTTTGTTGATCCCTTTGTCAACCAAATCTTCCACAAAGATGAACTCTTGCAAGTCCGACACATTGGTCACACCAAGTGTAATCATCACCTCACTTACATGAGGGGTATACACCCACAGGTGTTCGTTGCGAGCCATCCAATTTTCAATTGGCTCCTCCGGATTTTGAAGCCGAGTACCAGTGGATTCAGCCACCGAATTCTTTTGTTCATCAGCTTCTGCTTCATCCAGAATACCTTTTCACCTTCTTTTTGTGACACATTGGTCATTTGCAGCGCTTTTGGTGCCGAGGATGAGGAAGATTCAGCTCCCCCACTCGCAGGTGGCTGAAAAGTGCTTCTGTCCGAAATCTCCCATCCTCTCTCCTTTTCAAACCGGACCTGATTGGCCACCTGTACCAAGTGTTTCAGGAGCGTCAGCCGCTCATCTGACATCTCGTCGTGGGAGTACTTGCAGAAATTTGACCCTTTCCGGCAACGTCCTCTGAGGTAATAATCGAAACAGCAATGGTGGAACCCTGCGTCCCTTAGTGCCTTCCTGGAAGCATTGTCCCAAGATTTGCCGGGCTCCCAAGTCCCTTCCAATGCTATGTCATCGTTGTGAAGATACCTGCATGTAGTCCCATATTTACAACCACCTTGATTGTAATACAGACACAGACGACCTTTTGGCTCACCCGACGTAGGTTCACCCTTTGATGCACCTTTGCCAAAATTGTACTTGGCCCGGAAGGCTAAATCCTCCCGCTCCTGCTGTGCCTCATCCACTGTACCTTCCTCTGTGGGAGGGTCACCGATGTTCCCATCCTCATCTTCAGCTTCTTGGCTGTTCTTTGGATCAGTTGACCCCCCTTCTGGCCAACCTTCACCATAACGACGATGCTCATAGGGACAACCATCACCATTGCGACACCTTCCCTTATTGAAGAACTTGCACAGTTTGCTGTATCCAGGTGACACAGTCTGTGGAGTCATGTGAGCCTTTTTGTACTGGTCAGGGTCCATGTAGGCTTCCATTGGCTTGTTCTCCCTTTTGCTCATGGATTGCACTGCACCATCAAGCTCCTGCAAAAATAGCTTGGTGTCCAACCAAAGCGCGTTCCAAAACTCATCTTCCCCTTGATTCAGCACCGTTGCCACCGCTTCACCCACAACTGGTCGAGTAAATCTCCTTTTTCTGCATGCCAGTTCGAAAAGCGCGTTGTGGTACTGTTTTCGGGAAAAAGTGGTTAACTTTCCCAAGCCTGTGCTTTCTGTACCATCAGGCTTCCAACCATCATTTTGCAAGACGCCATACGCGCGCCGAGCTTCCGCATTGAGGAATGCATGATCTGCAACACACTCCTGTAGCTCTTCCATTGGGCGACCCAACAGCATCCCAGTAATTTTTCCAACATAGGCCTCATCTTCGTTTCCATTCTCCAGAAGAGCTTTGTAGATCTTTTCTCCATAAAGTTGCCTTTCCTCTCGTTCTTCTGCGGGTAACTCCTGTACCGCAAGCCCTTCATCGGATTGCTCTTCCTCCTGTTTCCAGTCCCATTGACCGTTGGAATCTTGGTACCATTGACCAGCATACCATGAATCCGTCCACCACGTACTCCAGTCGCTGGGTTTCCATTTACGCAGCGTCGAGGAAGAGTCCTCCACGTCCTCTTCCCAAACCAGAAAGGTGTCCAAGATTATGGTACCATCATCTTCCACTCGTTTCACTGTTCCATTGACAGTATCACCAAATCTGAACTGACATGTATTGTTCCCTTCTGCAGGAACCAATACATTCAAATCACCATGGTCCAAAAAGGCTCCATACCCATTGATGCAGCGCACTAGACCCATGATCTCATCTCCCTCTTGATAGCAATGTTTCCCAGGTGATTCCAAGGCTCCCGCTCGGGGCACTTTCTTTGCATGCTCTTCAGAAACCACCTCTGTATCATCGGCTCCTGACGCATCCTTTGTCTTCACCTTTGGGTCACACTGCTCGTCCTGCTCCACGAGTCCCACAGGCTCATCTCCTTTGTGCTCCTGGATTTCAGGACCTCCCTTTTTTTCCGCCAAAGGCTTTGCCTCATCTGCTGCAGTTCGCCCGGTGTCGACTTCCGGCGAACTTCCAGACGGCAACACTTCTCCCTTCATGGGAGTGGACCCATCATTGGAGTCCTTTGTCACACCTTCTGCAGCAGGCACATTTTCTTCCACTGCAGGGCGATTGAGTTGATCATCCACGGCAGGCACACTTTCTTCCACCGCAGGCTCCTTTGGTTCCATGGTTTCCAAAGGAGAATTGCCACCATCATTGACCACAGCTGCCTCATCGGCTCCGGTGTAGCCCTTGTCATTTCGTTCCTCGCGGCTAACTTCAGGTTGCACCAGTGCGTCCACCTGTGAACCTCCATCATCAGCTGCTGCGGAGACCTGCGCCCCATTGTTGCAGTCGCCCGTGGAACGTGACACCATATGCACCTCAACCCGTGCTTCCTTCGCACTCCAGGTACTATCTGGCGCATTGACCCGCGCATCATTGGCGCTCCAGGCCTCATCTTTCAGATCTTCCGTGTCTCCAGCTATTCCAGAAGCTTCTTTTTCCCCTTGAATGGCAGGATTCTTGGCACCAAACGAAGAGACTTCCTCAGTCGCAACACACAACTTTTTCCCTCCGTCTTCCGAATCTCCAGGACCACCTTCCTGAACGACAGGTACCACATCCACCACTCGCTCTTCTGCAGCACACGCTTGGATCAGATGCTCATCTTTCCGAAAACCATCCCTTTCAGAGACCTGACGCATCTCATCCTCTTCTTCTGACAACTGTTGCAACCTTTCAGCCTCCATCTGTAGGATCTCCTCCTCCCCCATGGCGTATTCAGCAGCTGGTGCAGCTTCAAAGCTGTCCGCACCCTTCTGTTCGTAACCGCTTCCACCACCTTGGGAACTCGAAGATGGATCCCCTTTAATCTTGTTCAGAGGCCTCCTGGCCGCTTGCAGCACTTCTCCAATCAGATCGGTCTGAGACCCTTGGTCTACCATTCGACCCGAAGTCGAAGTCGACGGCTGATACCCGTGTTTTTGCAACACTCGTAAAACAGTCACCTCCATTTCACGATCTATACCACCAGTCGCGTCCCAGTTCCTTTTTTCACCAGGCTTTGGCGATACAGAGACAGCACGTCCTTCAGCTTCAGCATTGCTAACCATATCCACATTGGGATTCATACCCACATTGGGGCTTTCCGCAACCAAGGCTTCTTCCAGATGTTCTTCAGCGCCGGGAATCACCTCTTCCAGCACCGCTCTTTCACCCAGAGACTCAGCTGCACCATTTCCAGCTCCACCATTCTGTCCACCATCCGAGGAAGGTTGGAGCCATCGCTTAGGAGAAGGCATTGCTTCTTGATCCCAAAGATCTTAAGACAACACTCAACCGCAGGGAACCTAATTTGGGCTCATAACCTACGGGGGCAACCGAAAGGGAACAGGGAAAGAAACCAACCCTCAGCAGTCGCCTATATGGATTTCCCAGATCGAACCAGAAACAAGAACACCCACCCCTAAGGGGACAGGATAAGGGAGAAGGGACGGGACTACTCCAACCCGTTAAACCCAACCCCAGGCGTACGTACTTTTTCAACAAAAGCTGACGGCTCTTGGCCATCTTGAGCCAAATAAGATTTCCGGGTTCATTGACCCTTCCAACCCTCAACACTAACTCCTTTCTACAATACCAATTGCAGCTCCGCACCCTAAACCCTTCAGAACAGCAGTCCTCGTCGAACTGTTCGGCCACTTCCCGCAGCTCAGTTTCCCAGTGGCGGATGGAAATGCTCGTTTTGACCTTCTTCACCGTGCTTTCGCTCTCCGTCCTGCAAGCGAGAGTCGAATTACCACAGTGCCAATTCTCATCAGATGCCCCCGCACAGTGGTCGATCTCGAACGCAACAGTCTAGGATTAGAGGTTCTCGTGCGGGATCTGGGCAAAACAAGTGACGAACAGCAGGATAGAACGCCAACGCAACTGTGTGACTTACCATAATATGCCTTTTTAAGCTACGCTGTACACCCACGTGATCCACAGCAAACCTCGGAAAACATGCGCCAAACATGGACCTACGTTTCGGCTTGGTGTGGTTCCATGCCTTAGCAGGTCATGGATGACATGCAGAACTTCAACATGACATGGGTCCCGTACTTTTTCATTCCAGCCCTATCCATTCTCTTGCGGACAGTCTCACCAGAATCCTTTTCAAACGTGCAGACCTCTGAAAAGCACCCATCAACCCTCAGGATACTGTCCTGCCCCTTCGGGTGCCCTCGACCCCGGGGGCACAGTGATCGTCCGGGACGGGTTCGTCGGCATTCTCCATGTCGGCAACCCGCAGCGAAGAATGCGTGTCACGTCGACCGCTGTACACGAAGGAGCAACATGGAGAAATTTGACTAATCTTTCCCGGCCCAGCCAAAAACAGCAGAGACAAACTGACAAACACTGACAACGCATACGCAACCTGGTTTTTGCATCAGGCCCAAACATCGTGTGCTGTGTGTTCCGAGTAATAATGGCCCTTGCCCTGTCTCGCACAGAAGCACAACACGTGCGGGCGCAGGGCCTTTCACGATTTACAAACTTGTGTTGGAAGCACAGTCAGCACACGGACAGTTCTCCTTTTGAGGGAGTTCTCATTCTCTGGCGGCACCACCCTACCCCATCTTTCCCCAGACCCCACCACCAATCTTCAACCTTCCGAGGGACGTTTTGCGGGGGTGTGGGTGGTGGTGCGGGGTGGTGACTACGAGTACTACTACTAGGACTACGACTAGGACTACAACTAGTACTACTACAAGTACTACTTCTCGTGCTACTCTAGTACTACTAGTACTACTAGGACTACTAGTACTACTAGGACTACTAGTACTACTAGTACTACTAGTACTACTAGTACTAGTAGTACTACTAGTACTACTAGTACTACTAGTACTACTAGTACTCCTAGTACTACTAGTACTACAGTACTACTACCCCACCCAGGAGTGCGGCTTGCAACGCAGCTCGGCCGCTCAGTGGCCTTCACGCTGCAGGCAGCAGCAGAGAAGCACTCTGAGCCATTCTCGGCCCACGTGGCGGAATCCGACTCCTTGTCTTTGGGCTCTTCATCGGGTCTCTCCGCTGAAGCAGCGGCCTCGAGATCGGCAGCGGGATCGGCCGTGAGCTCGGCACGCAGGGCCAAATTCTTCGACGAGGTCCCACGCCCCACCTTTCAGGTTCAGCTCCAGGGCGGGCCTTCGGCGGCGCATCGCAGCGACGTCGCTCGGAATGATGAGCAATCCGACGCAATCCCCATCGTTTTATACAAACCTTGCATCCTCGCCGAACGGATACTGAAGTACCCCTCTGCACCTGCACTACGCGGAGCCCTGAGCTGAGCTAGCGGCCATGCTTCCCGCTTCCCCCCCCCTTTGCTCAAGAATCAGAGGTGGGGAGTGCCAGACACAGCAGAGTTGGATCAGAGGGTTGCTTGACAGCAGCCCTTAGTCACTGGCCTACGACCCTAATGCTACCCAGAACTAAGCCCTTTCTCAAAAATACTCGGATATAACTTCCGCAGCCCGGATAGCTCGCCTGTTTTTTTTGCCTGTCGGGGAGGAATCGATGTGTGTGCATTTTGCTGAAACACATCTGCTTGGGGTTTGCGCCCGGCAGCTTGGAGTCTAGCTTCAGGGGGATTGTTCGATGGATTGTTAGGATTGACCGGAAAGTTTATAGGGTCGCCAAATCCCAAGTCAGACTCGATGGCGTTGGCCGCATACACTCACAGGACATCTATCGTCCCGGGATGCAGTGAGGTCCGGACGACAGCGCGCCATAGAGTAGAGCGCTGCAACGTCGCCTGAGCACGCTCGAGGTTCAGGGCTTCAAGGAATTTCACGGCTTTGGGTTCGTCGCTTCGTCTAGAGGATGCCGCAAGAAATCGCTGAAGCCTGAACCGTCCCCAGGACACCTCGCACTTCACACGTCTCAAGCCGGAACCCCGGAAAAAGGGGGGGGGGGGGGGAACCCGAAGCAACCAAGACCAGGGTGTACACCTGGGGGCTAAACCCTTCCAAGTGCATCTTCTATTGTGTCAAAATTGAACCTTTGCTGGTGTTCGAGGCTCAAGCAGAACTACCAAGGCTTCAGGTACAAGGCCTGCGATCGATGCCAAGCGCGGCGGCAATCTGCGCAGCCAGGCAGGCATCGCGGAGCGCAGATCAGGAGCTTGCTGTCCCTCAGAAAAGCCTCAATTCGTGGCGCAGGGTGTGAACTGAGGGTTTAGGGAGCGCGTTCGATTTGGGACATGGGGGTCCAGAGGTCGGGCTGCATGGTTTAAGGGTGTTTTCTGCCCGGCTTGACTTTTCTTTAACTGGGGTTTAGGGATAACAACGGGACAACCTGGGAAAAGCTTAACCCCACAAACCTCACCGCTGCAGCCACCGCGCCGAATAAAGGTCGCAAGAGAGTAGAAAGAAGGATGGCGAGAAGCTTCTGGCTTTAGGTTTTTCCACGTTGCAGGGTTCAGGGCTTCGGGAAGGTCACTTGGGATGAAGATCACATCGAGAGTCCTCTCTCCGCAACCTAGACTTTTCTTCGCTCTTGGAGAAGTGCGCGGAGACTTGCTATGCCAGCGGGCCACGACCCGGTTTCGCCACCGGGTGCCGTGGCAGTGGTAAGTCGGGCGCGGCAGCCGCAACACACGCCTGTCAGGGAGTACAAAACCAGGCTTCAGGGCGTTCAGGGTTGAGGGCCGCAGCAACGTGAGTGCAGCTTGCTTGTCTGTCCTTTGGCCGTGCAGGTAGGATTGCAGGGCGCTGGTTCATGGCGGATCTGAGGCTACTCAGCTACAGCAGCCACCCAGAGTTGACCCCTCTCAACCCAAAACCTTCCGCCCTCGATCTGGTCCTCAGATGCTTTGCTGCGCTTCTTGGCAGATGCCGGCCACTCCACTTGCGGCCTCGGAAACAGAAAAGAACTGTAGGCTTCAGGACACTCTAGGACACTCTACGCTACAGGCAAGAAAAAAAGAGCCAACCACTCCTGAGGAGTCAAAGCAGGGGTGCTTCCAAATCCACACTGAACCCACGAACCCCGCAAGTGCCGCTCACAATGCGGCTCGGCCGCTCAGTGGCCTTCACGCTGCAGGCAGCAGCAGAGAAGCCCTCCGAGCCATTCGGCCCACGTGGCCGAATCCGACTCGCTGTCTTTGGGCTTTTCATCGGGCCTCTGCGTTGATGCAGCGGCCTCGGGATCGGCGGCGGGATCGGCCGCGAGCTCGGCACGCAGGGCCTTTTCCGAGGCCTTCCAACGCTGGCCGGCCTTCTTCAACTCGGCCGCTGCTTCGGCCCGGCCAAGGCCCTGCTGATCCCCGAACTCTTCAACGAGGTCCCGCGCCCCGCCCTCCAGCAGCGTAGGGTTCAGCTCCAGGGCGGGCCCTCGGCGGCGCATCGCAGCGAGGCCAGTGGCTATTCGCTCGGAATAGTATTGAAATTGATGAAACCCTGTCGTTTTACAAAGCATCAGGGATGGCTTCATGTCTGCATGAGGGGGCTGACTGGATGCTGTAGAATAGCATTTAGGCATTTAGCACCTGTGCTGCGTTTAGCACTGGCCTGCTCAAATCTGTAGATCCCGAAGAGGTGACCCCAGAAGTGGGAAGCTGGAGAAACGAACGGACTCAAGCGGATCCAAGAGCTTAGGGCCTTTTGGGGCTCGGTCTTTAGGGTCGATTCTCCAATACTGGCCCATTCCATGCCGTCCATGAGGGAGCACAGCTGGACACCTCATTTTGCCCTTTAAGGTGTTCGTCTAAGCTCAACCGCAATGTGTCTGACGGTCTCCGCGTCAAGGTCTCTGTGTCTTGGGGAAGCCTAAAAACAAACATGCAAAAGCTGGCTTCAGCTGCTTCAACTCTCTCCAGAACCTGTCTGGATCACAACATTTCCGCAAAAGGCGCACTCTTGAACACAGCCATGAACTCCATCCCAACTCTCTGTAAGCTCGCGCGTTTGCAGAACCTTTCCTTTTCCAAATCGCATTTAAGGCTTCCAAAACCCTCCGAGTGTTCTCGCATCAGCTTCGGATGCAAGTGAGCTATGAGGACCTTCGAAAACCAGACCTACCAAAACCCTACGCGAGTCCTGCGTGCTGCCTTCGGCGAGAGCCGCAGAATCAAAAAGCCAGGTTGGCAGCGCTAGTGGCAGAGTCGGGCGCCCTCCACAATCTGCCACTGCTAAAGATTTGTCAGGGAAGCTGATCACGGACAATCTGGAACATGATTCCAAACGAGCTCTGGAGACTAAGCGTGGCGAAATCGCCTCCCCTCATAGCCTCCAAAGTTCGGAGGCTGGTAAACTAGAAGTGTCAGCTGTTCCTGCGATCCGTCCTCACATGGGCTACACGTCGGCAGTGGCTTCTTTGAAGCCACCCGCTCCGCGTGTGCGATAGAACCTTGCGCTGTTGACGTTCCACCAATTCAAGGCAAGGGTGCCTTGTTACTTGGAGGTTCATGGTACTTGTTGACCCAATTATGACTGTGCATATAACCCAATCATAAGCATGTTAGGGCACTTAAGGGGCTTCTAAGTGGGTTATAAGTACAGTGATAACTGGGTGATAAGTACCATGTACCTCCAAGTAGGACGGCACATGATGCATTCCAAGCAACGTGTTTGCGATGATGGGCTTCTTTCCATATGAAGGTGGACGTAGCTCCCCAGGATTCATCCTCAAGCCTGGACCGCACATGTCAACCAGCTGCCAGTCATTTGAAAAGATGGGTCCACAGTGCAGCTCCTTCCCCTGATCTTGCGTATTCTTGCCTAGCAGCTCAAGCTCATGACTTGGGCTTCTGTCTGCGGTTGCCCATATCGTTCGGCAATGCCATATCCCGCACGCCGGCGCAGATACTCCTTGCCTGCAAAGAGGAGCATGCCCTTGATGCTACGTTGTACAAGAATGCTCTCAATCTCTGAACAACTAGGGCCAGTGCGACCGTGGCCATCAGCGCTGACACCTCTGTATAAAAGCTCTCGTGTCCCCGGCCGATCCGTCTCCTTGGTGGAACAGCAAGCAGTCTGTGAAACAGCTGCTCCTCAAGCCCAACGTCGCATGTTGCCTCTTGTCCCAAGATCCAAGGCTCTGCTTGCATATGAAGTTTCTCCTCCTTAGATGTATCACAACAGAGGTGAGAAGCATGCAGCAGTTTATGGTGCAACTCTGCTTCTCGAACCCACTGTGGAGAATGCACACGCAGATCCAGCTATCCCCTGCTATCCCCAAACCCTAAACCCTAAACTTCTTATCCTTTCAGCTGGGCATAGCTGGGCCAAGTTGCCAAAAATCCGATGGCGGCCGTTCGCCGTAGAGCCGTGGTCATAGCTGGGCGCATGCTGCCAGATGCTGGCCCAACCTCCAAGGGCTACTTGGACCACAACATGTGGGGTAGGGTTTAGGGTTTAGGGGTCAAGGTTCGGGGTTCAGGGTGCAGGGTTCAGGGTTCAGGCTTCAGGGTTTAGGGTTTAGGGTCTAGGGTTTAGGGTTTAGGGTTTAGGATTTAGGGTTTAGGGTTTATGGCACACAAAAACCATAACGCCAACGAATGGGGCATGGGAGAATAGAGGCGATTCGGTCACGAGCCCCCAGTTGAGGTTTGTGAGCAGCCCATGTCGGGGCAAGCAAACACCAATACCCCTAACAAAACTCCAGCCCCCCTACAATACCCCTAACAAAACACCCTCTCTCTGCAACACAGATGCTCGAGGTGATGGGAGCGGCTCGCGGTTGGCAAAGCTTCTGGGCGTAGCCCTGGGTGAGATGTGAAAGAGGGGACGGGGGGGGGTGGTCGCCCGCAGGGAAGGAGTCTAGGGAGTCTAGGGAGTCTAGAGTTCAGGGTTATTGCTGGGAACTCAGCTTTGTGGGGTTGAGGGCCACAGGGCCCCAAGAAAGTGAAGCTGCACAAACTCTTTCTCAAGATCAGGGCGCACAGCTTCAGGGGGTGGATTATGGTGGATTGGGATTTTGCCCGTGGTCCACGGGCAAGCTTCAGCGCCCAAGCCCCCGCCAGCTTGCCACTCGCAAAGCTTTCTGTGTGCCCCTTTGCGAATCCAACACATGTCACAGCTGAGGCTGCCGCTTCATGGCTGTGCAACCCCACAGCCTGTCTCCTAATTGCGTCTTGATGCGCAATGCTGATCTAAGCTGCAAGCCAGAATCCCACCATAAAAACTGCCTGTAGCTCACGCCACCTCTTACTCGTGCATGATTGCAAAAATCTTCACACATGCTCCCTAGACGGAGACAGAGACAAAGAGAGATATGGAGAAAAGGAGAGAAGGAGAGACGAAGGAAGAGAAAGAGGGAGCATGAGACAGATCCATGGGCAGGCAGACACAAGCACCCACTGCACAAAGCCGTTCCGTTCCATTCAGAGTGAAGCTTGGGGTAAGCCTCCCGCTTAATTACTCAATTGGGAATTTCCGAAATTCGGGTCCTCCTTAGAACCTAATTTTCGGAAAGCCCCAATTCATCTTCATTACATTGTACAACTGTGCAGGTTCCGTTGACGGCCCTGCAACACGCAAGACAAACAATTGCTCTGCCGGTCATCAGCTTCTCCGCTAAGCACGCACACATGGTAGTTGATCAAAATACCTCTTCCCAATATACCCCGAAAACTATCCCCTACGAAACCCATACTTTCCCAAAGGAGGATCTTTAGATCAACCCCGCACATCCAGCTTGCTCTACTTGTTGGAGCGCTGGGAGCCAGGTGGGCAAACAACCCACGGAGGGCTTCAGTGCGCTCGGCGTGTTCTCACATCTCTTACCGGCCCGGACGGGCCGGGCCCAGCTTGCCCTGCACCCATGGATGGGGGTTTAGGACTTAGGGTTTAGGGTGTTTAGGATCTAGGGCTTAGGGTTTCGGGTTTCAGGTTGAGGGTTAGGAGGTTCCAGCGCGGTAGCAAGAATCGGAGCACACTGTCGATCCTGGCCTGAACTTCCCAAACAGAGCTTTGCAGCCGCTGGTGGTTGACGTTCATGACCTCACTTGGCCAACGCAGCAACGCAGAAAAACTGACACAAAGACTCCACCTGGGCAGGCCCTGCCATCCCCGCAGGGCAAGAATTAGTAAGAATGCCTATGAGATTGCAATTGACTCCTTTGTCTTCAGCGCTGTCGGGACCCATCTAAACGGATGCCAAGTGGCCTTTTGAAAGTCGTGGAACTCCTTGGAGAGGTCTCGGATGGTGTCGTTCCATCTGCAGGCCATGGTGAGCTGCGTGGTCATCAGCACATTGGAACATGACCGACACCGGTTGATCCCCCGCCTGTTCATGTTTTCAGCAAGACTGGCTATGGCCTGATCGTGCTCGTTGCGAAGCCTGGCCGAGAAGACAAGTGGCATTCCTAGAACCTTTTCGAGATGAGTGACTGAACACCGTACTGGTCATTGTACTTGCATTCCTGACCCCTATCTTCAAACTCAGGCAGCGAGGTCTAGCAACACTGACTGCCACGCCTTTTCATCTCATTGTTGGCATACTGCGCTGCCATCTCCACCTGTCAGAGCAGGCTACTGACGAAGACCTAGTTGCAGATGCTCCGACGACAACAACCCATCCGGACTTGCTTCTTCATTCCAAGAAGTTTTGGTCTATGAATTTCAGTGGCAGTACATAATGCCGACGGTGAGAGGCATGACAGAGTGACCATTGCGAACAGAGCTTCTATTATTTGCAAGTTAATGTGCTTTGCGCTGCTGCTATTCCTACAGCTTTAAGTGGCTGCCGTGAGAATTGCTTGTGGCTCCAGCCGCCTACATCAACCCTCGAGCACTTCGAACGTGGCATGATGCTGATTGCTGATGGGATCTTTCCAGGCCCGGGTGCGCGCGGGACCATACAGGTGCTCACGGAGTCGTACGGGCCGTGCATGCGCCCCGCTCGCCGTCCAGCCCACCAGTTCGGACATGGGTTTCGCAATGCCAAGCACCACCCAGCTCCCCCAAAGGGCGCGAGAAGGATCGTTGAGTGGAGTCCCCCATGAGGCCCCATGAGCTACGAACCACAAACGGAAAGCGGGACTGAATCAAGCACAGCAACTGTAAGCATGCAGTAAAGACCAGATAGGACACAACAAGGAACATCTGTAACTCAAACCCAATTGTTCTGTGGGACGGCACGGCAAATTTGGGCGGAAAGCAAAAAAAACCACGCGGGTTCGAAACCTCGGAGACCTTGTTGACGCTCTGCTCGTACGTCAGATGTTGCTGCCTGAAGTCTTCGATGAGAAACATCTCGGGGACACCACATCAATCCTGGGGGGGGATAGGCCTGTTCACATCGTCGCCCTTCGTTCTGAGCTCGTTCACCTAGGATTCATGAGGTAGTAGGGCTTGGGGTATCTTTATGACCAAATGCAAGCACCTCTGTTTGTAACTGGATGATCTGCTGCTGGAGCTGCTGGTGCGTGTGAGCATATGCCTCCGCAAGGTGCACAGGCCAAAGGCAGCTCCAGGTCCATGCCCATTGATTTAGGGCTGAGGGTTTAGGGTTTAGGGTTTAGGGTTTAGGGTGTAGGGTTTAGGGTTTAGGGTTTAGGGCTTGGGCTTAGGGCTTAGGGCTTAGGGCTTAGGGCTTAGGGCTTAGGGCTTAGGGCTTAGGGTTTAGGGTTTAGGGTTTCGGGTTTAGGGTTTAGGGCTTAGGGTTTAGGGCTTAGGGTTTAGGGCTTAGGGTTTAGGGTTTAGGGTTTGCTAAACGTTCCGCGCGCACCACCACGCAGGCGTGTGTTGTGGTGCGCGCGAGTGTGCAACGTTCTCGCCCGACCCACCCGCCCACATCTCAACCTTGTAAAGTTTAGGGTTTTTGTTGGATTTGAGATTAGTCTAATCACCCCTTCACCGAAATTGCTGTAGCACCAACCGAAGAATATCGAACCCCCCTGTGTTCAATCACAATCTGGAAATGTCCTTCGTTCCACCCTCAAAAAAGGCTCCACCGCCCGCCAGGGGCCTCAAGCAAGCAGGCAGGCAGGCCTGCCTGGCAGTGGTTTTTCGGGCTCTCAGGCAGAGGCCTCCCAGGCAAGGCCTCCCATTTTGCCCAAACAGGGTCGGCGCCGAACTTTGTCTCGGGTTTAGGGCTCGGCCTGTCGTTCCATCCCCAAGCGTAGGCCGCCCCTGCAAGGCGTCACACGCACACTGTGCCTGAAAAGCCGTCCTGGGACCGTCCTGCAACCCCCCTTGGGACCTGCCTGGGAACCCTAAATCCGAAACCCTAAATCCTAAACCCTAAATCCTAAACCCTAAACCCTAAACCCTAAATCCTAAGCCCTAAACCCTAAACCCTAAATCCTAAATCCTAAACCCTAAACCTAAATCCTAATTCCTAAACCCTAAACCCTAAATCCTAAAACCTACACCCTAAATCCTAACCCTAAACCCTGAATCCTAAATCCTAAACCCTAAATCTTAAATCCTAAATCCTAGGACGATGCCCCAAATCAGGGGGTTTGGGGCAACTAGCTTAGGAGCTAAGAGCAGGACCGTGGCCTGCACGCCGGTTCACTTAGCTCTAAGCGTCGACCGTCCTCACCGGACGGATCCAAGTCGGCGTCCACAAGGGCTGATTCCCGTCGCGTGGACGCACCGCGCCCACCAGTGAGGGCGCGGTAGTGACCGCCGCCAGCGCCAGCTGGGGAACACGGCGGTCTTTGTTTAGGGTTTAGGGTTTAGGATTTAGGGTTTAGGGTTTAGGGTTTAGGGCTTAGGGCTTTGGGTTTAGGGTTTAGGGGTTAGGGTTTAGGGTTTAGAAAGTTTAGGGTGTGTAGAAGGGAAGCTCGCTGGTGCTAAAAGCACCCGGGCCGCTCGCTTGTGTTAGCATGTAGTCCCACCCCCACCACCCAAACTATTTTCATTTAGGGTTTAGGGTTCACCCCCCTGCCCCCCTGAGGGGGCTTTCTTGCTTTATACCAAAGAGCAGCGTGGGGCCTCCTGAGCTTTGTGGAGCCTGCCAGTGGCTCGTAGGCTTCTTGGAGCTTTCACGGAGGAAAACAGAGGGGTGCCCAAAACCGTCGATTGCAATACTAAAAAACCAACATTTTCACTACGGTCTGGGCAAATCCTGGATCGCGGGGCTTCATGCAGCCTTAGGGCAGCAAAGCGGTAGGGGGTAGCAGGGGCCTCGCCCTGGTTTTCGGTGCTTTTTGGGTAAAATCGTGCAGGCTGGGACCCCAGGTCTTTCGGGGAGGGTATGCCCCAGACCCCCAAAAACACGCCAACGGCTCGGGTTTTGGGGTCCTAATTAAAATAGGGCTGACGCCCTAGATCGGAGGCGTAGCTAGGCACTGCAGGCCCCGTCTACCGGGAGGCTTTACCCTCCCTCACCGTTCTGTGGAGACGCTCGGTCGGGGACCTCGGTCGAAGCCTCGAGCGCCCATGTAAATGGACAGCGGCGCTCTCGGCAGTTTAGGGTTGAGGGTTTAGGGTTTAGGGTTTAGGGTTTAGGGTTTAGGGTTTAGGGTTTAGGGTTTAGGGTTTAGGGTTTAGGGTTTAGGGTTTAGGGTTTTTGTTTTTTGGGTTTAGGGTTTAGGGTTTAGGGTTTAGGGTTTAGGGTTTAGGGTTTAGGGTTTAGGGTTTAGGGTTGAGGCCTTTTTCAAGGTCTCCAGCTCCAGGGTCTTGAACCTGGCCCGGACTGTGTGTTCAGCATGGAAGGACTTTGGGATGGCCGCAACAATTGGAATCATGCCCCTGTCACTGCAGCTGCTCCGACAGGGACTGGCTCTCTGCATGGACCTCCCAGGGTGGCATAGACCTATATTGCAAGCAACAGTTCCCAACAAAGAAACTCCACACTTCATGTTGTTTTCTGCCTCCTGCTCGAACTGGCTTTTCGTCTTCTTCATGTTGGCGATCTCTGTATACCTGTTTGCTCAATCAAGCCGTCTGCTCCTTGTGCAGTTGCTCAATGCCAGCCCTCTCATGTTGAATCGGTGTTTTGGTTGAGGAGTTTAAAGGGCACGCATCAGTGAGCTTGTCCCGCAAGTCAGAGATCTGTGATTGCATCTGCTGCTGCACCTAACTGTGCTCACAGAAACCAGTGTCAGTTCTCAATTTTGTTGTGAAACCCTTGGCTTAACAATACCTGGGATCTGAAGCAATCACTGCACACACTCACTTCGCATGAGTAGGGCTTGCGCGGTGGCAGTGTTCCTTTTGAACTCTGTCAGATCCGTGTTGTTTGATGTGATACCTGGCGCCAACGAGGGCTCAAACAATTGGAAGGGGCACATCTGTCTTTCGAGGCCGATGCCGTTGCGGATGATGCCCATCTCTGCGAGCCTTCGGGGCACAGATGGACTTAAACAAGAACTCCGCGCTGCACAGTGCTCAGGGCCGCAGCATCTGTTGTAGGGAGGAGTTGCTGCGCAGCTTCATCTCCTCAGCGAAAGTCGCTTCAAGATTGACCATTCCGACGGGGTCTTGTTTGTTCGGCGAGAGGAGAACAACGCAGTGCACGCCGCGGTTCGGAAAGCCACTGTGCAAACGCCAGCACTGTGACATCCAAGTCCTGCATGCAGAAAGGTTGCGAGAGACTCATCACTACTGTACCCATCCGTCATGTCACGTGTCCTGACCAGAAGGGAAGCGCTTGCCCGCGCCGTCTAACCTTGATACAGCCACTTGCTGACTTGCCACAAGTTGCCACATTGGAGATGGTCAAAGCCAGGTGCTCCATGCCACCAGGATGTGCCATGCTTGCCTCGCTTCACAGAAAAGCGCAGATAATCGCAGCAGAATCTGAGATCCTGATCTTACTCACATGTGGATCACACTCATCCGAGCGCGGACATAAGGGAGCTGCGGGGAGCCCTCCGCAGCTCAGCTACGGCCTGCTCCTCTGAAGCCAACGCTGAGTGCACCGTGGCCGAGCACTGCTGTCGAGCAATGGTCAAGCAAAGCTGTTGGGAGACTTCTGAGCAAGTAAGACACGATGGTGCTAGCAAAGACCCAAGTTTTGACCGCTCCACGCGCTATCTCCGGGGCAACTTTAGCCCAAAGCATTTACAGGCATTCCACTGCAACGACCCAGCATGGCCCCCACAGGCAAGCAAGCGAAGCAAGCCCCTCGAGCTGACCGAGCTGCCAAACAGACCCTTGTTCGCTGCCCTTCACCTCGAAGCCACCATCGCTTTCCTGCCATGAAAACACGCACAGTGCGACACAGACACCAGCAAGCCCTGCCTAAACATCCCTAAACCATGGCGCATGCATGAAATCTGCACATCCTGGCTGCCGGCGGTGACTGGGCTCTCATGCCAGCGCCCTGAGAGACGGCTGAGGCAGAGAGACACAGAGACGGAGAGAGAGAGAGAGAGAGAGAGAGAGAGAGAGAGTCGAGCTTAGGGATGAGCAGTTGAAGCATGTGAAGGTGCCAGACACATTGGCCAAAATGTGTGACTCTTAACGAGGGAGGAAGCCTGAACCCTAAAACCAAGGGTGGGCTAGCCCCCTCAGGTTCAGAAAGCAATCCTTGAAGCCAAGGACGTCCCAAACCTCAATCTCTCCAAGCCCCAAAGGCGCACGGTCCCGGGAGCCCCACAGCACAGGGCGCCCCCGCTGCAAACGCCTTGAGTTGGGCCAGTGCTGTGCAGATCGACTCAGGTTACTGCTTTTTTGGGGTAGTCTAAACTTGTAAGGAGTATACTGTACTGTATACTGGAGACCCCCAAAAAGGTCCATGAACTGCTAGACTCTCACGCACCCACTCTCGTCCCTCACTCCCGACATTCTTTGGGTTGCGGCGTCTCGCTTTCAGCATGCTGAGGGTTTTGCTTGGGCTCTAAAAAAGGGCCCTTTTTGGCTGCAGGATTGGGAGCACGCAAACTTGTGTTGCCCGTACACCCTGGACCCTGAAACCTGGCCATCAAGCACGACATTCCTCAGCCGCTGCGCCAAAGATCAAAAGCTATCAAGTAAGGAAGTCCCGCGAAGCGATGTTCTGCTATGTGCGGCCTTTGCTGCCCTTTGCAGATCACGCGCAAGGCTCTGCTAAGGCAGGCACTTGATGAGGATTATTCACAGCCTTGTAACGTCTGTATGCTTTCGCAAACTCCACACAACAAGGCACGTACAGAGGATGCGATCAACATGCATACTTGCAAAAGCTCGTGCTGACGAGAAGCATAGACGCTGTGAGTTGCTTCTATTTGAGGAGCACTGGGAGCCGCCGGGCCCAGCTTGCCCTGCGCAAGGCCAGGGAGGTTTAGGGCTTCGGGTCGAGGATACCAGGGGGGCAAGAAGCGAAGATCGACAGCACCCATCACTGCCTGAACTTCCCAAACAGAGCTTTGCAGCCGCTGGTGGTTGACGTTCATGACCTCGAGAAGTATTCGGTACAAAGAGAGCTGCAGCGGACGACACAAGCTGGAGTGGGTATCTCAGATAGTGAACACTGCGGTGCCTGGGTTGCTTGGCAGATATCCGACACAGCAACCGAGAGGGTTTCACCGTTTGCTTGACATCTCCGAAGGTTCTACTGCCTACAAGGCAAAAGGATCGAAAACCCGTAACCATAAACTGGAACCGGACACAGTGCACCGTCTCTCTGTTATGCCTAGGTGGCTCTTGTCTCTTCGTTTTGCTTGCCTTGAAAGTTTCAACCCGAGAGACAGTCCCTGACCGAAAATCAGAAGCTTTTCTCAAACCGCGAGAGGCCCCAATGAGCTCTCTGCATACAAAGGGCCACATCTGCCACATCTGCGTGCCACCATATGGTCATGTCTCAAATGATGGTCCTTTTTTTGTTGAGGGTACCCTAAATATTTGGGGGCCGCCTTCCAAACACTGACCCGAAAACGGGGCCCTAAGAAGGAAGAGAATCCCACCATATCTGATTCAAGTGACCTTTTGGAAGTCGTGGAACTCCTTGGACAGGTCTCGCACAGTGTCGTTCCACCTGCAAGTGTGGGGACTCATTGACTCGTTTAAAGTTTAGGGTTTAGGGTCTAGGGTTTAGGGTTTAGGGCTTAGGGCTTTGGGCTTAGGGCTTAGGGCTTAGGGCTTAGGGTGTAGGGTTATACCCAGTAATCCTGCCTGTTCATGTTCTCGGCGAGACTGGCTATGGCCTGATCATGCTCGTTGCGAAGCCTGGCGACGAGGAAACAGGTAGCATTGGATCTGGGAAAGTTTAGGGTTTAGGGTTTAGGGTTTAGGGTTTAGGGTTTAAGGTTTAGGGTTGAGGGTTTAGGGTACTGCCACCATCTGCCAGCCTTTGCTGTCCGGGCAATCACCCTAAACCCTATATAAACCCTAAACCCTAAACCCTAAGCTCGCAAATGGTTCGAGATCTCTCCACGCAAGTGACCGCTCCTCTTCATCTCATTGTTCGCATACTGTGCTGCCATCTCCACCTGCTCGAGCAGCTGTGTTAGGGTTTAGGGTGTAGGGTTTAGGGCTTAGGGTTTAGGGTTTTGGGTTTTGGGTTTAGGGTGTTTAGGGTGTTTAGGGTTTAGGGTTTAAGGTTTAGGGCTTAGGGTATGAATGCAAAATGCCCAGCATGGCAAGCACCCGCGCACCCAGGACTCTTTTTGCTTCTTGCGGATACCCTCTGGTCCGACTTGCAAGTCGGCCCGCTGATGCTTCTCAGTGAAACGCGTTCGCATTCCATTAAACAGCGCATGTCGTTGTTTTCAACGGCGTGGTGCTAGTAGCCTATCAGACGAATACCATCCTAGTCATGACGTAAAGACTCTTCGATTTCAACTGACTGGACATAGCTCTCCTCAAATGGCTTTCTGCAGCCTTGAGATGTACAGCTTGCTTTGGTTCGGCTTCTGTCCTCCGGGTCAGGTGGCATTGCACGAAGAAATCTTCTGGGCACTGGTGCTGGCTCGAGGCTCCTAGATTCAACAGCTGGCCGAACTCCATCTGAACCTTCAGAGCCATGTCTCAGTCATGTGAGTCTCTTGCTTTGGGGCCATGATAGCTGGTCTTGGCGTCAGGCAGATGCAACGTCAAGATGAAGATCAGGCGGCAAGACCTCTTACGGATGCAGGGTTCTTACAATGTGCCTCGAAATGTCGACATGCAAGCCGGCATCGCACTGATTTGGCAGTTGCCTCGAAGTCCTCCTTGGCATTCCGAAGAAAACCACGCACAACCGTGTCCATGGTCCGTTCCTGCGACTCCGTACAGCACGGGAAACAGCATGGCCTACATGACATCCACAAAACCCAAACTCCAGCCTCTACGCGCACCGTAGAGTAGAGCAGTATCCCTCCAGGCCGGAGAAGCTTCGCTGCATTGCACAGCAGCGCCTGTTCAAGTACATTTTGGGGATATGAGCCTCCATCTCAGTTGAGGCTAAGAGTTGTCTGAGGAGGCCACGTAGAAGCAGCAGTGTCTTACAACAAGCTGGCTCTGCGCATTGTGTGCAATCTTTTCATGGACTTCTTCATTTTTTCGGACCCGCGTAGAGTCTATGTCAGGAATTCATCGGGCCGAGCAACCCCACACAACATCTACAGAGCATGGCGACTTGCATGCTACAAGACAAGTGACCACGCAAGGCGCCTCGGCAAGCTCAGGATACTTTAGATCAGGCATCCTGGTGGCGGCGTCGGGAATTGGAGTCGGGGGCTGCTTTGACTTGGTCGTGAGCCCTCGGGCGCGGTCGGTCACCAAAGCGTGATGTCGGTAGTTGTGGCAACCATTGGCAACCCTAAACCCCGAACCAACCTAAACCCTGAGTGACCAACACAGACCCTACAGCATCTCACTCCTAGGGTTGTCCACGACCCGGAACGGCAGTGACTGACAGTTGGTTTTCCCGCTTCACACACTACACGACAACTATTGCGCTCAAGATATCGGAGGGGCCTTGCTCCGAAACCTCCGGTGCAGCTTGGATCCACGATGATTCGGTCAAAGGGTCCAAGCCTTCAGAGCAACTTCATGTCCAATTTGGCTTCTTAATGAACTACAACCTCAAGCAACACAACTCAAGCCGCTGCACAGTTCTGCCAGATCCTGGGCGGACTATTTTTGTTCAACTGAAAATGCATGAAATTTCGGATCATCGGGTGAGACATCGCTTGTGAAACTTGCAGGGGCTCCTCGTGCACCCCGCTTGCTCCTCTAATTGCACTTGCCTTGCGTTTATGCAATGACTCCGGTGAGAATCATGTGAAACATGCCTGACTTATTCCTGGCCTCCTGGGATGTCAGGTGGGGCCGGGGCATCATCTGGCTGATCAATGGGGCCGTCAGCACTTGCTTCAACAACTCCACCCACCATGTCACCCGCGATTTCAGTCTCGTTGACTTCTACCTCAGCGTCAAAGGCGCCAGTCGCGGCAAAGACTTCTGCTCCCTCGGCGGGGTCTCCAAGGCCCTCCGCTTCCGTGGCCTCGACGAAGTCTTCCCCATCCAAGACCACCGTGTCCACGGTGCGTTCCCGCACGCCTCTCAGATGCTGCTGCAGAGCGAGAAGATCATCGATGACCTTCTCCCCGTAGTAGCTGAACTGGTCTTGGCGATCGGACTGCATGGCTGCAGGATCACCGTGGAGCCGGCGCAGCTCGAGCCTGTGCCGCTCCTTGGTCTCTTTCAAGGCCTGCTGCCATTTCTCGCTCTCGTCGTCCCTCTGCATCTTCAGCCTGCGATAGGCATCTCGGTGCGCTCGTGCGTGGTCGAAGGCATGCATCAGCCGATCCTTCACATGAAGCAGGGCTTTTCTTTCCAGTATCCGCAAATGTGTATGTATACGTACACATACAGTATAGACAGTCACCAATACTTAGAGCGAATCCTATCTACACTCGCCAGCAACACTAATACGAAGCCTGCTACACATGACAATGCAAACATCTGCAAGAGCCTTGCTCCCTGGAAGCGCCGGGCCTAGTTCTTGGCAGTCTTATTGGAACCCGAACGGTTACGGTTACCGTCCTTCATCTCGAGCTTTTCCTGGCGCTCGCGCCGCAGCTGCGCCTTGACCGTCCGCAGCTTCTCGTACAGCGCGGCCCGGCTGGCGCTGGAGAAGGTTTGCCTGAGTCCCAACACACAGCCCGGCACCGAAACGATCCGAAACGTGCTGGAAAAACAGCTACCCAGTACCAGTACCATAGGAGTCGGGATGCATTTCTTCTTTTGCCTTCTTGGCCTGACAGCGGCTGCGTTTTGAAAGCTCGGAGTTTCCCAGTCAAAGCCCGAGCTTCTCGGGCCTGCTCAAGAAGCAGCTTGATCTCCTGCATCCTCATGGCTTGCTCCTGCGTCATGCCTGGCAAGAGACATGACTTCCAGGGTATGAGTCTGAGACAAACAGGACAGGGCAGAACACTAGATAGAAGACAACACACATGCAACAGCTTCTCTGGCTTGCCCTGGATATCTCTGGCAAGTCTCAACTTGGCCGGCCTTTTCCGAGGGTCCATTCCTGGGCTGTCTGCACGATGGACAGCGTCTGCTCCAAGTCTGCCACCCTGCAGAGGGGGGCCACGTTGCCATCAGCTGTCCGGTGCATGCACACAACCCTCCGAAGCTCCGCCAGAAGCTCTGCCTGTCTTTTAGCTTCTTGTTCTCCTTCTTCAGTTCGGAGACTTTGGCCCGGACGAAGTCCAGAGGCCTCTGTGCTTTTGACGCGAGAAGGGCATGCCGGTCCTTCGAAAAACTCCTCAACATGACCCCACAAGGCAGGTTCACCTTTCAGGGCACTCCCTTCCCAATGGTTCATCCTTTTGCAAAGGACCTTTTCGACCCCCCCCCCCCCCCCCCCCCCCCCCCGAGTCTCCGCAAGAACTCCCCACGGGTCTGTTGGGCGGCCTGGCTCCGAGGTTGACGGCCTCGTCGGCATGGGTGTGCGCAATCAGCAGATCCACGGGATCTGGCGGATCCAGGAGCATGGCATCATCCTCCTGATCAACGCGAAGAACGGCAAACATGCTGGAAACATCCTTGAGCCCGAAAAAAGAAGCTTCCAGGGTCCTCAAAGCTACCATCGGCCCCGAAGTTGGTCTTCAGTCCACCATCGACAAGCGCATCCGCAAAGATCTCTGACATTGGGACGCCTTTCAAACAAGACATGTGAAGCAAGCAGCTCTTACTAACATTGACAGCCACAGCCTTCTGACGGGTTTGGACATGGCAGGCCCCTCTGCGACTCTGAGCCGAGAAGTGCAGCCGGGCAAAGTGAGTTCCGCTAAAACTTTGCAGGATTCGTGCTTCAGAATGCTGGCTGTACATGTGGTGCAGCCTAGGCCAGACAGCAAACAAGCAAGTACCAAGAACTCGACCTCTGCAGTGGCAGTAGTGACTGTTTTTGCCACGCCTGTCCAACGGCATCCCAACGGTAGGTAATCCGGATGGACATCACCGACACGCGAAGGTCTAAGGTGCCAGCAAAACCAGCCTAAACCCTAAACTTTCCCTAAACCTTAAACCGCGTGACATGAACGTGGCGCACAAACCGTTTCAGGGAAACTACGCGCCGGGCCTCCACCGTGCTGAGGAGGATGTGACCAGAAGCTCCCGGCCTTGCCAGCATGATGCATTCTTTTACTACATAACACAGTAGTGATACATCATCTCATTTTGTCTTCTGCTATGTAATAACATTTTGAAAATCGCATACTGCGCATAACTGCACTGACTATATCGTCTTCTGTGGGCTCGACTCGCGCGCTGCAGGGAATCTCGTTAGCCCCAGTACCGCGTTAAGTCGCCATGGAATTTGGAAAGCGGTACGACCAGGCATCGGGTCAGCCAAGAACACGCCACAAGAATCGCTGCACTAGATGTGGGGGCCTGCAGTGGAAAACAAATGATTCTCCTGGAAGTGCACCGCATGGCCCTGATACCAGGATTCTTGCACTTGCAATAGTCTGGAGACTGCTGATGCGGATGCTGTGCGGTATTGCCCGGGTGGGAACACATCTTGCATTGTTCGCGTAGATCCAGCTGACATTGACAGCGTGGTCGGATACGCTGATGGCCATCAACGAATTACATGCCAGGATGTTCGCGCTGATTTGCTGAATCTCGGGAGCCAAGGCTAGCAGGGGCATGGTTTCGTTCACCATGGCACCGCATGACGTGGAGCGAGGGAGCCGCTACGTGAGAGTTCGTTGGTTTCGGCAAACTGCATTGGAAGCTCAGTTGGCAATGTTCTGCTGGGAGCTCTTCTGCCTCAAGCATGGCGTGCAACCCGATGGACAGCTGCTTTTGGACAAGTGGCAGTGATAATGTGGCAGTCGCGGCGAGTGACTTTGTTCATCGACATACAATTGGGACAATGACTTGCCCCTTGATAGAGATTCAGGCAGTGTGACGATATCTGAGGAGTTTGTGAGAACACTGCTCGTGGGTAAGGCAAAAATCGAGCTTGGGATGCTTGGGCTGCAGAATGTCCACGTTGATGCGTGCTGTGGGATTGCGCTTGCGCCAGTGAGACTACAGCATCCAGCATGTCTCTAGGGAAGCAGGATGCTGCAGCCAAATTAAGCCGTTTCTTTTTCTTTGGCGTTTGTTCGACCCCTCCATGATAGTTTCATCGGGGGCTTTGCGATGTGATGGAGCCCGACGGTGCGGAATTGCTCCGCAGCAATTGCCCCAGGCTGCTGGTGAAATCCCTCACGCTCTTCGGGTGAGTGCACACTATGGATGCATCTCCCTAAAGAGTTCTGCGCCACCTTGAGTGATTCGGTGCGCGGGCGCTGAATTCATTCGTGCTAAATGCGCATGCAAGACGGGCGCTACGAAACAAATATGTAACCAATGATGTACATATATATATGTATACATATTTATATATATATATAGACATATACAGAATATATCTATTTAACAGTATTGATTGCGCACATGTTCTCCACCAGGGGCGAGCCTTGCAGCATGGAGTACGGGAACCTGCTCCACATCACACCATCGAGCCGGCTAACGAATGCCCCTAAGACAGTGCAAAGAAGACATGTGGCGTCTAGCCTCTGCAGGAAGCAAGCTCTGGAGCCACGGCTCCAAGCTTCGGGCATATGTCCTCCGTGCACATGGCACGGACGACGCACGCGACGTGCGCGATGTCTGCGATGCGCACTGCGGCATCTCCCACATTCAACTGTGCCGAGCCTGTCAGGAGCATTGGAAACCAGAAGGGTGCCCTCTCTCCTGCGTAGTCACCATGCGGAGTCCAAAGTCAGGGGCATGTTGGAAATGCGACCACGACGCCAGAGCATGCGCGCAAGCTTTTCTAGATGTCCAGAGAGGTCCTCCCTGAGCTCAAAGCGCCAGACTCATGACCAACACTTTCAAGCCAACTCTGACCTGAGGCCGAAGGTGTCAACAGTAGGGGCTCTCTTCAATTCGTCCCTTCAATGCTCTTCAATGCTCTGCAATGCTCTGCAAAGCTCTGCAATGCTCTGCGAACGCCTCAGAATTGAGGCCAGGGCCGTGTCTGTGGGAGAACATGCAGCAGGCAAGGACTGCAGCCTGACGAATACAACGAGATTTTTCAGTACTCCGCAGCATCAAACCGTCCAAGAACTGAATCGTGTGATTATTGGCCTTCACTGCAGAGCCGCATAGATCCAACACCCGCTCTCCCGGCCTCAGCCGCCCCATCAGAACAACCACTAGAAAAAACCTCATGGAAGCACCAGCTCACATCCGGGACCGGCACTGCGCATCTAGCAGCAACGCACAGACGGCCGGATGGGCAGGAACTGAACAATGCCTGCAACCAGCACAAAGTTGGCACAAACCAGCACAGAACCTTCGGAGATCCAGACTCCAGATGCAGCACCACGACATCCCACACTCTCGGTTCCAAGCACGAGCGGCGTCGGAATGTTCGCGCCCTCCAGAATGTCGCAGAGATGCCAAAAGCACCCATGCAACGCAACAGCAATCACAGCAAAGAGAAGCCTCCGGACGGGACCCACGCGGCGGCTTGTCATCCTGCACCTGCGGAACATCCACCAACATCCACTGTCGCTCGGATGTCCGCACTTTGGCACCTCCTGCTTGGCGCTGGCCTCCAAGAGGGCTTTAGATGGCTTTCCGGGACTCGAACGATCCCGGCGCTGGCAGAGCAGTGCCTCCGCGGCAGCTCGCGGGCTGGTTCAGCATAGCCGATATGCCGAAATGCGCCCGAAACCCCGCGACAAAAAGCAAGGAAACGACGTCCCCCCCCCCCCCCCAGCCTGGGTTTCAATGGGCCCAAGAGGCTCCAGGCAAAGGTCCTGTCTTGAAAAAGTAGGGTGACGTGCTTCTGAAACCCATGTTGTCACAGCTCCTGGACAGCCCGGCGGTGCTCATCCACGGAGGCAAAAGGGCTCAGCCTTGTCTGCATCCAAGCACGTATCACTCCAGGGCTTTTAGCAGCGGAAATTTGTTTACCTCTTGGGCTTGATGCAGTACCAACGTCTGGTCCACCGTTGTTGGCAGAGCCACCTTGCAAATCAAGAAGTTAGCAGAGCTCTCGGAGTAGCTAGTGGGCAAGACCGTGCACTGCATGAGCTCATCCCGAAGGCGCGACCTGCTCATCAAATGCGCGGGTTCCCTGAGCAAACTCGAGCGCGGCGAGCTTCTCCTGCGATGGTGGGGATGCATGCAACCTCCCTAACATCGCCTAATCCATCCTATTCCTTCGTCATCCTCAACCCTGAGCCACACTCAGAGCTTGGCTTCGAGGGTCTCTTCCGTCTCAAACCTGCCACCGGCCCCCTTCCGCACACCATGGACCCACGATCAGCATGGTCTCCCTCTCCCCCCCCCATGCCCCAACATCAGCACCCACCCACGTCGCAGTGCGTTGCGCGTCCTGGCCTCTGAAGGAACGCCTTTTGGGAGAAGGCCGCGGCAGCTGACGATACGCTGGCCTCGCGGCCACTGTCGCTCACAAAGGCCACAAAGCCGAACGCGAAGAATTGCGGTAACTGGCTGGTTCCTAGTAGGGAATGAGGGAATTCGTGCCCTCTGTACTCCCTTAAAGGGTATATATGTATGTATGTATGTATGTATGTATGTATATATATATATATATATACGGGCCCTCATTCCCTCATTCCCTACTCAGAACCAGGGGGACTCACAGTGACCCGGCCTCCCAGACCAAGGTGTCGGGAGCGCCCCGACAGCTCACAGGACACTCGATGGCTAGCTTAGCCATCGGGCCGCTTCACTCGCTATATCATTTCTGTTTGTTTGGCGCTGAAGCCGAAAACATTCAGTCAGCCAGGTTTTGCGTCTCTTCTGTGTGTTCCATGAAGATCATGCGCAGTTCGAACAACACGGTTCCGAGGCCTCAGAGACCTTGTTCACGCTCTGCTCGAAGGTGAGATGCTGCTGCCTCAACTCTTTGGGGGAATTCGCGTGGGAAGTGGCGCATCGATGTCAAGCACCAGAATACCGTTGATGGAACCATGGTCTGGTTGCGGCGCAGGCCTGTTCACATCATCGCCCTTCATTCTGAGCTCGTTGACCTTGAAGCACAGCAGCACGGAATCCGTTGAACTTGTCAAAACCGCAGTTTTGGGGCACCTCTGTTTGCAACTGGATGATCTGCTGCTGGAGCTGCTGGTGCGTGTGAGCATATGCCTCCACAAGGTACACATATTAAGCTTCTTCCAGGTCCGCGCGTCCTCTCTCGGTGAGAACCACTGCCTTTTTCAAGGTTTCTAGCTCCAGCGTCTTGAACCTGGCCACCCAGATTGCGGCATGCTCGGCATAACAGGACTCACTTGGCTACCTGCTACGGGTGGCAACATCATCAACAACTGTAATCATGCCACTACCACTGCAGCTGCTCCGACAGGGACTGACTCTCGGCGTGCACCTTCCAGCACGGCAAAGACCAATATGCAAGCAACAATCTGCAAAGAATCTCCACCGTTCATGCTGCTTCTGCCTCCTGCTCGAACTGGCTTTTGGTCTTCTTCATGTTGGCAATCTCTGTATACCTCTTACTCAATCAAGTTAATCAAGCCAACGATGCTTGCTGAGCTGCTCAACGCCAACCCTTTTACGCCAAATCCACGATTGATTAAGGCATGTAATTTAAAGGGCACGCATCAGTGAGCTTGTCCCGCAAATCAGAGATCTGCGATTGCATCTGCTGCTGCACCTAACGGCACTCGCAACCCCTTCGTGGCCAGAACAAATACCAACGAAATGCTGCAACGGCCTGAGGCAATCATTGCACACACTATCACACACACACACACACACACTCAGTTTGAGTGAGTAGGGCTTGCACGGTGGCAGTGTTTCTTTTGAACTCTGTCAAATCCGTGTTATTTGACGTAATACCTGGCACCAGCGAGGGCTCGAACAGTTGGAGGGAGCACATGTGTATTTCGAGGCCCATGCCGTTGCGGATGATGCCCATCTCTGCGAGCCTTCGACAGGGGGACAGATGGACTTAAACAAGAACGCCGCGCAGCACAGTGCTCAGGGCCGCAGCATCTGTTGTAGGGAGGAGTTGCTGCGCAGCTTCATCTCCTCAAGGCAACTCGCTTCAAGATTGACCATTCCGACGGGGTCTTGTTTGTTCGGCGACTTGAACACAACGTAGTGCAAGCCGCGGATCGGAAAGCCACTGCGCAAACGCCAGCACTGTGACATCCAAGTCCTGCATGCAGAAATGTTGCGGGAAGCTCAGTATCAGCCATTCCGCATGTCCTGACCAGAAGGGAAGCGCTTGCCCGCGCCATCCAACCTTAGTACTGCTCAAGCTGCGGTTCACAAGTTGCCGCAAGTTGCCGCATTGGAGATTGTCAAGACCATCAAAGCCAGGTGCTCCATGCCGCCAGGATGTGCCATGCCTGCCTGAGGCCACATGCAATCAATCAGGGCAGCATGTCAGATCCTTATCTTTCCCACAATTGAATCACACACATGTGATGAACAAGCGGACCCAATAAGGGAGTTACGGGGCCGCTTTGCCCGCAGCTCAGCTACAGCCAGCTCCTCTAAGCCAAAGCTGACAATCGAATGTAGAAGGCTCAGTGCATGACACCATCCACTCGAATACCAATACGTACTGCGCGGATACACGCTAAAGCCTTGCTGGCATCTTCACTTTTTGCAGGTACTGCGGAGCACAAGATATAGCAAGTTGGGCTCAACCAATCTTGACATCGCAAAGCTGTGGATCCGCCACTCTGCCTTTTTCAACGCAGCCGCAAAGGGCCTCGAAGATGGTTTGCACCCAGGGCGGGGCGTCATCAAACACACTCTATATGCATACACATACAAACGTACATTTATGGCATGCATATATACATACGAACAGAAAACAGTAGATAAAACAGCAGGTATAGATATAGATGGATATGGATATGGAAAAAGATATCGATGTAGCCGAACTTCCGCTAGGTGTGTAGCACAGCATGAAGGCCAAGCAGTGAGTCTGCTGGGGAACAACATCCCACACGATTTCCCCGTTTGATGCTACATTGCCGCCGTTATGGGGTTTAGGGCTTAAGCGCTTAGTTAAGCTTTAGGGCTTTCGGTTTCAGGTTAAGGCTACGAGGACCACACCACAGCACGGCCCTCATGCACATCCAGGAGCTGGAACGCTCAGCGTTCAGCATATCACGCAGGTCCAAGATTTCAGGCTTCAAGCTTCAAGGTTTCGAGCTTTCAATGCAGTGTTGCGGTTTACTGCAGATAAGGCTGCACCATCTCCGCTCTCATGCACCCAAGCTTGCCATTTTCATGCCAGCGATAAAGGACACAGGAAAATCGCTGGCCTTTTCGGAAGAGTGGTTGTTCTTTTGCTGAACGGTTGGCATTCACATGAGCTTGGCTATGAGCAGCCACATCAGACCATTCCAGGTTCAACTTCTGACCAGCCGCGCCAGTTGGGACTTGTGCTTTCTGCTCACACTCCAATCGGAGCCAGCCGAAATTTTTGCCTTGGCCCGTGATCCAACTGTCCAGGACGCCTACAAAACACTGCCCCCCAGCTAGCACCTCGCGTTGCCGGTCTTTCTTCGTGACAGACTTCTCTATGAGGTCCAGCTTGTCCCAGCACTTTTTTACAGAAATGTCTTCACCGGAGCCATCCTCTCGCCAGATCCAGAAGCATGGGGTCTTGGCAAACTTCTCCGAGGAGCCCACAGTGATCCTTGTTACTTCTTTGAGGCGCTTTGCTTGCGGATCCGGATGGAACTGCAAAGCATCCATCACGATGAGATACTCTGCTTCCGGCAGCGGCCGGCCGCCGCTGTTGGCCCGAAGAATCGCCTGCACACGTTCCTTGGCCTCGCGCCAGCTTGGGAAGACCTCTCCACCCAGCCGCAAGCCCGGTGAGGCGCCTGGTGCACCAGATAGCGGATCCACCGGAAACGCCGCTCCTTGTGCAGTTTGACCCGGCAAGGTCTTTGCTTCGGCTCTTTTGCGCTCTGCCCGTGCGGAGGCCGGCGTTGCCATGACCGCGCGGCCCAGCGTCGTGGCCACCACAGCATCTGGGGGCGCACCCTCCAAGGGTGTGCGGCAGGCGATGCTGTTGCCTTCGCTTTGGGACGTAAAGGCCTGCAGAAAGCGTGCCACGGTAGAGTCGTTCCAGGGCAAGACCTGCACGCGAACGCGCACATCCGACTTAGCATGCAGTGTCTTGTGCTGCTTCAACGCCCATAAGCGCCGGTTGTTCAGCGACAGGATGCGGCCCTTGTGGCACACAGCATCGATGACAAGGTCCTGGTGCTCCAGAGGGTTTGCCCTCCCCCATCGGAGATCTTCTACCAGGCATTCCACATCCCTTCCGGCAGCGGTGCCCTGTCTGAAAGCAGTGGAGATTGAGTCGTGGGTGAAGCCTACCTTCTCTACTGGCAGCACCAGCTCCTGAATGCCGCAACGGGTGCGAAGTGACGCACAAGCCCGTTTGGCCCAGGACCCCCAGCTTTCGGAGGAGTCCCACTCCAGGTCTCTGTTCAAATCTGGAAGGTCCTCCCAACAAAGCTCCTGCAGCCAACGGCACGCCTCCGAGACCGCGTCCTTCCGGGACCGGCACCCTGAAGCCAGGAATGCCTCCACCTGAACGGTAGCATCCTGCGGGCCGACTATGAAACCAACTAGCAGCAACTGGCAGCAACCAGCAGTTGGCCCCCAAAATCCCTGCACCGTGGACCCAAAAGTTTGGACAAGTCCTGCATGGCACGGCCCAGATCCAGAAGCCTCGTCCTCTCTACGTTGCGAGCAGCCTTGGCAGCCTTGGTCGCGTGGGCAGCCGAGGCATCCTCTCGGCTAGACTTTCCCTGCGCGGCACCTGCAAAGGTCGGCTTCGCGGCTCGGCCGTACGAGAAATAACAACTGGTTTTTGAGTATAGTTGGGGGGCGTAATAAAAGAATACAAATCACCATCACATAACAATGAACATCATCATAGTAATAACAACAACAAGCAGTAGCAATAATGAGAAGAAGACTTCAACCAGAATAATGCTTGTCTACTCTAAGCCCCAATATGAAGCCAATGCAATACAGTGACAACACCTGTATTGGCAAAGGAACACGAATGAAGCCCACAAAAGTAATCCCCGCGCGCCCCACCTGCTGCACTATCTGGATCCACAACAGGAAAGACACCGCTGACTTTGCCCTTCTTCGTAACGATGACCCGCCAGGGCCCGGATGAGGTCTCCACGCAGAAGGACGCTGAGTGCCAGCTGTTCGGCCCCCAATCGATCCAGGACAGAGCCCATGAGCTGGGCTCCACATGAGTTAGCTCAGCCTCGTCACAGCCCCGGAAGCCTCGAAGACGGTAGATTTCCGCGACCTTATCAAAGTTGTCGCGGGCGTCGCGCACCAACTGCAAGGGGCTCATGGAATAGACCTCCTGGAGAATGGCCTCTCGCATGCGCGCATCCGAGTCTTCAGCAAGGGCCCTATGAAGGCCCCGGTCAACGAAGTCACCGAGGCCCTTCTTTCCCATGGCTGCTTGCTACTCCCAAGGCCCTTGGAAAGCTGCAGACAAAGTATCAGTAGCCCGTCACCCTGCAAGCTGACAGCTGTACACCCACAGTATCTACGCTGCACACACGTACAAATGTTCTGTGTCTATGTACATAAACACTATGTGTATCTAGCTTTTCTGTATATGCACGCAGAATCTCCCCAACCCACCCCCCCCCCCCCGACTTTCCGAAGGAAACAAACATCAGAAATTGCATGCATGAAAGGGCAGCTGCCGCGAGAGATCAAATTCAGGGCCTCAAGGCTGGCGCAGGAGCTTGGGTATAAGAATAGTTCTGATGATTCAGAACTATATGATTATGATATACATAAATAGATTTATTAATGATCTTGATGATGATAAGAATGGTAACAATAGTAAGAATAGCAGAGATACGAAGAACAAGGACGACGGCAACAGCAATAGCAGCAATAGCAAACATAACTACATAACAAGAGCAAGAGCAATGATAAGAAAAGAAAGAAAATCAAGACGGCGAAGACGGCAACAGGAAGGAGAAGAGCTGGGCGCATATGCGCTGTGACCACGTCTTCGTCACACAACTCCCATCAAGCTGTAGGGTTTCAGGAATATATAAGGTGTTTGTCGACATGCCCCTGCCTCTCTGCCGTTACAAACCTCGGGCCTCCGCCCCACATCCTCCCACATAGCTTGAACATTTAGAAACAGGTGAGCCCTAGATGCTTAACCCCAAGTGCGCACGCCTTGCCGCCCGAAAGCTTGAAGAGTCCCGACCGGAAGAGGGACTTAGTTGGACTTAGACACCTGCTACAAGTACTTCAATTACAACTCCTCCTCATCCTCCTCGTCCTCCTCCTAATGCTGCGTCTGCACCACCACCACGACGACTTCTACAAGTAATCGTCATAACAGTAAGACAGGGCGAATGGTGACCACGACCACTGGGACGATGACCACGACGACTCCCGCTGCTTCGTTCAAAGGCTCCTGGGCTTTAATTCCGCCAACAAGGTCTTTTTGTTTAAGGGTGTAAGGCTTGGTAAGGTTTAAGGTGCTTACCGACACGTCCGTCAGGTTCCTGGCAAGCATTCCTCGTATCAGGTTGGCTTGGAAACATGGGGGTTTCCGAAAGTAGGGTTACCTTATTGGGGTCCTTATTACAAGGGAATCCTCCTATTCGGGGGTCTGTATAGGGGGTCCCTATTTTCGTAAACGCCCATATCTTTTTCCCTGATGCTCTGTACAATTCTGGCGCAAGTCACCGGTTAAACGCCTGCACTCAGGATGGTCTTGCCTCGTGGCACGGCACTTCCAACGACCCACACTCGAGCTCAGCTGTTTGTGCAAGATGGGATGTGCACAAGCAAGACCTGGATCCCAAGCATGCAACCTGCAAGACCAAAAGAATCAAGGTCGACAAGGCATACTGCGAAATGTGCAGCTAGAAGCCGCCATGGATGTGACACCCTCTGTTTCTCAGAACCCGCTGGCACACAAAGTAAGCTCTGTGAATCTGGGGCTCCACACTCAGGCAAGCCAAGATGCCAGCTGCCATCCTCACAAGAAATGGGAGGTTTCTGAAATTACGGGGTACCTTATTGGGGAATCCTGCTATTTAGGGGGTCTATTTTAGGGGTCCCCTACGTTCGTAAACCCTCAAATGTCAAGGCCGGAAGCAGCGCATCAGATCAAGCCAACCTTCGGCATGTCTCATCGGCTTCTTGGGTTGGAATCACCTGCATTGGCTTGCCGCACAACTTGCTGCTTTTTCAGCATCTGAATGCATGCCTCTAGCTGCTCCAGGATCCCGTCTCTGTCCAGAATCAGGCCCTCGCACCCAACCAGCACGATGCGTGACCTGCAAGCAACTGCCATGGCATCATCTTCCAGCATGTCGAACGGGTAAGGCGACGGCAGCAAGAATAAGCTGCAGCGGCGCACTTGAGATTCCAGATGATGGAGGGCCTTTTCGAGGACATCTTCGGGTTAACATGCAGCGGTTAAGGGATTTTAGGGTTTGGGGTTTAGGGTTCAGGGTTTAAGGTTTAGGGTTTAAGGTTTAAGGTTTATTGGATTCCGGCTTTGGATGGCCTCCTCCGCCAGCGGAAGGCAATGCTGACCAAGCACGTCACGGTCTGGACACGCTCGGCCCGCACATTCCAGCATAACCTCAGCCCAACAATAACCCTGGTGTACTGGAATTTGAGCAGAGTGACGGATCCAGGCGGGCGCGCTGCCAATGACCGAAGAAACTCTGCAACCAAATTCGGCTCTCCTGTGAAAGTCTGTGGGGTCTGCCATGCCAGGTAGACGCAGCAAGCGAATCTCTCTACGCGATGATTTAAAAGTGCTTGGAGTCTTGCCAACTGCCCACTTTCCAGCTCCACCGTCTGGCTGCTTCCACCTTGAGAAAATGCCCAAGAAACTGCCCTAAAGAATTTCCCCTTGTTTTTGAACCTTTTTGAAACTTAAAACCGACTTCTGCCGGCCTGGCCACCAGCGGAATCAGGAAATGGCGCGCCTCTGCAGAAAACCTGCCCCCAGAGAACGGATTGCACAGAGCCCTTCATGGCACCAAATGGGGGTTTTACGATACTAGTACTAGGGATGCCTTTTTAGGGTCCTTGGTAATATAAGAGAATCCTACGATTTGGTGGAAGGCGCCTGTTTCGGAAGGATGCAGGGATGCGCGTGGCTGATGCAAAGCGGCGCGTTTTGCCAGCTGCAGGTCGCTGTGATGAGGCTCCTGGACTTCAGCGTGGATCGTCACGGAGCTGCACTTCGACCACTCGACAATTCTCACGAAGAGCACCCACAAAGAGAATGCAAGCTTGCTTAAGATGCTTCATTGCTGAAAGGGATGTAGCAGCAAGCGGGTACAACGGCATCACACGTGGGACGAAGCCTGGGTGTGTGTGTGTGTGTGTGTGCGTGTCAAGAGGGTTTGATGAGTATGGTCGGCATCCTGGTCCACGCGCCTCTTCCACCTGCCGGCGGATGTCACAGCGGGGCTGTTCTGGTTTCTTTTTTGAGGGGCGAATGGGGTGGGAGGGACCTCCTTTCCTTGAGGGGCTGGCACTGTACCTCGAAGGGACCGGTATGAGAACCACCCCCTCATAACTTTCGATAAAGCGCTTCGCACCCTGCTTCCCCACCTCGTTGTTGGCAGAAAGTTTCCGCGCTGCGGACGACAAGGTGAGAAGAATGGCACGGCGCTCATGCAAGGACAGGTCCTGTCAAAATGCCACTCGACCACAATACACCAGTGCCATTCAAAGCAGTCATCCATGTTCTGCACTGCAAAGATCCTCGGCTGTGAAGTCTGAGGTCAGGCGTTGCACAGCTTGACGCCGGCTGGCATCAGCTACCAGCAAGCTGACCAGCGCCTGCAACAGGCACGCACACGCTGCACGTGAGGCCGATGGCTCGGGGCCGGGGAGGCCTCCAACCTCAGATCCTGGAGCTCCTCGCTAGTTGCCTGGCTTGTCCAGCTGATCACTCACCTCTCCTCTGCACTTTCCTACGTTCTTTCTTGTACAGGAGCGAATGCATGCACCTACTCCGTCTCTCTACTCACTACTCCGACACTGCTCCGTCACTACTCCGTAGCTTCCAGTATCTCCCACCTCCATGCGCAGCAAACGAACGCAGAGGGGCTCTGCAAGCCTGAGGCCGGGTCTCTCACAGGCTTTGGGTTTTTAGGGCTTAGGGCCTTCAGCAGGGTTTTTGTTGGGTTAGTTTAGGGTTTTGGGGCCTGGAGAGGTCAGGGGAGCCAGCAGCAATCAGCGAAGGTAGGTCGGCCTGTCGCCAAGGTTGTGGGCAAAGCTGCCAACTCAGAAACGCGCAGTGGGGCCGGCACCAGCGCAGTCAAAACTCTGGCATGGGCCACGGCCTTGGGCAGAAGTCATCTAGTCTCTGCTGGCGCCCCTCTCAACTCACATCCCAGAAGGCTGCAGATCGCCACCCAACCTAACACGCACACAAACAAATGGCAAGGCAGCAGCTGCAGGTTCAGGAGCAGCACCGGGTTTGCCAAATGCCTCTCAGAAACAAGAGACATCAGAAGCCTGTTGAAATCTCCCTGCTTCCATGCTGCCAACTGCTGCTATCCTGCATCTAACTCTGCAGCAAACAGCGTCGGGGGACAAAGAACGACCGAAACCCGCACATCCCCCGCAAGCCTCGTCACTGAGCGGAGTCGACGCAATCTTCACAGGCCCCAGCCTAGCCACGACAAAATCAGCTTCACTCAACAAGTGTCACAAGTCTTGCTCATCCACGGCTATGGGTGCCCTGCAGCATCTCATAGGCACTTTGGAGAAAAGCCGGATGCCTGCACTGCACGAATTGTTGCCAACAGTTCTGTTGAAACTAGTCTGGCGGTGAGGCAGTGACTGCACCAGGAGCAAATCAGAGCAGGAGTCATTCTGAGCATCCAGAGGTGTCAAGGGAGCCAGGCCACCTCAGACGATTGCATGTTCACTTGCTTTGCCTTCCAATCATGTCGGTGTTGAGAAGGTGCCTAAGGGTTGCACGTAATGGATGGCAGTCCTCCTCGTCATCGCTGTCCTCTTCCGGCACCGCTTCTGGCTTCGTCTCAGGCGCGGGCTGGCACGCATTGACCTGAGACGGCTCCTGGTGCAAAGCGCAATCTTCTATGAAGCCTGCGCGGAGTTGCAAAACGCAAGGATTGACAGCGGCTCCTCCTGCTGAACCACCGGCACAGCAGCAACGACAGCTGGAACGTCCTCGTCCGTTTCTGTCACAAACTGCGCAGGTGCCTGTGGAACCAGGGCTTGAGAATATGAAGGAAAGGGTCTCTAATTTGACCGAGAGACGACCTCGAAGTCGGCACCAGCCAGTTGAAGGTCCGCAACCTGGGCCCATTCAAGCCTGCCCCATGACTGGACACCGGCCCCTAAAAGCCAAACACCCTGAAGCCCAAGAAGCCTGAAAACCACTAAAAGCCCAATAAAACCCCACTGAAAGCCCACTGAAAGCCCACTGAAAGCCTCCCCTACGCCCTTCTCAAGTTTATCTGAGCATCCGGTGCAGCGGTCCTTGTCACGTGCATGTAGGGAGGGTCTAGGGTTTGAGGGCATGCTCATAATCATCGCGGCGCAGCTTTAAGGCTTCTTGGGTGCGAGGTGAAAGCTTCTGGGAGACATGCTGGACATTCGCGAACCCAGACAAAGCAAACTCAAAGACTCCCAGCGCGCCTGTCAAAGCCATCGAATCGAAGCTGTGTCCGCCCCTCGTCGGTTGCAAAACCGCGACACTCGGCTAGTAGTTCTGCCACGGCCATGCCATACAAGCGTCGTTCCCGCGTCTGCGCCGACAGTCTTAGATGAATACCTTGCAAGAAACACTTCGATGACTGTCCAGGTATCGGATCTTGGTCCGGGATGTGTCTGCGGACTGCTCTGGCAAGTCTCAGTGCCAAGCTCCGTTCAGCAACAATGTCTGACGACTGAAAGTAAGAGGGATCGGCCCAGACCTCTAGCCAGTGCGAATAGGCTTCCCACCAACATGTAGCTCCAGCTGCGTGCAGCGTGTCGACCAAGGCAAAAACTACCGGGCATGCCAATTCACTGCCACGTCGTGTTTGCCAAATTTGCACAGCGAGGAGCTGCTGAACAGGGAGACCGGCTCCCAACGATGGATGCAGCAACGCTGACAGACGGGCAACACCCTCGGGCACGCGCGAGAAGATTCCACAACTCGACTGCTTGAAAAAAGACTCTGCCTCGCACAGAATTGCACACACCAACGCCCTGCTTGCTGGCGGGCTCTGCTCCGCCAATTTTGAAATCGACTTTCCAAGCATGACCGCATCATCAATCGAATTGAACGCCGCCTTGCAAAAAGCAGCTGCCAATGCAGAGGCATTTCGGAGGGACATGCGACCTAAAAAGTCCCAACACCATGGCTTGGACTCGAAGTTCTCAAAAGCGTGCGGCTCGGAACACATGGAGAAGCGCTGCGCTTCCGCAAGCCGGCTCAAATATGAAGAATCCAACCACTGTGCGAAATCTCGTCCGGAAGGCACAGGCAAAACTTTCGTACATGCAACTGCCAAGTAATCCTGCAAACCGCATAACCAACCAGAGGTTGCATCAGCAACTTGCGGCAAAAACACGTGGCTCCGCTGCATTAATGCAACTACAACAGCCTCCAGAGCTTCCCCAGCGAGCCAATACTGCACAAGCTGGAGAGCCGACACAATGTCTGCCGGCAAAGCACGTTCAGAACCTTGTCGGAACGCGAGCAAAGCCCCGCCCAACACCAAAGCTGCCGTCATGGGAAGTTGGTCCCCAAGATTTGCAACAGACACAAAGAAGGAAGAGAGCGCCTGTTGCAAACGTGGTCGTCCTGAAGCTGCTCCTTTCAATACATGTAGCGTTGATCTCCGGGCAAACAATCCAGCATGCTCTGCTGTTTCACGGTAAAGCAAGCTGGTTGTGGCATCCGAGCTGGTCAACACGCTGCAAATCTTCTGCTCGATTTCAGCATCCGCCCCATCTGCACCACTTTCAGAGAATTCGCCCAAAATCTGATTCAAATCTTCCAGCGATGATTCCAAATGTGGCGGGAAAGTGTCGCAGTGCTTCGGCGTATGCGAGGCCACCATGGCAGCAAAACTTGTCAATGCATGGCATGGCTGGACGTGACTTGAACCAAGCATGACCAGCACGAACAAATCACAAGACCTTGTTGCTGCATCGTTGACAATTGTTGGTGCGCCCTGCCCCCCCCCCCCCCCAAGGCCCCAACAAAAGAATAACAAACAACGACTGAATCGTCATGCGCCCAGCATTAGTGCTCTGCTCTCTTTTCAATAGGACAGCATCTATAGAGAAGTATCTTCCATTAGCAAAGATGCGTAGGCCACGTCTGGCGACGCATGATGTGCACATGGGGTCTCCTCTGAGCTCTCTTCACGGGTCCTCGGGCCTGAGATGCAGGCCAGGACTCGAGAGTCCTTGGGTGGGAGTACTTGGGGCACACCGAGAGGCGCGAGTGTCTCCAGAATCGTTGGCAAATTCGAGACTGCTGGGAGCCCAACCACAACCAGCAAAACGATCGCCTGACTTGGCACGCTGTCAACCCAGAAATGGATCGGAGCCAACGATTCTTCCGTGAGGATGTCGGGTAGCTCAAAGTGCCGACCTGCCTTGAACCCTGCCAGTTTCACATACAAACCCTGGACATGTGAGCCTTCGTCCTCATAGGTCTCGGTTCTGGAGTCCCGCAAAGAAACAAATGCGGATTCCTCCGATATCCCACACACAGCAGTCAGCTTGGCCGTCGGAATCGTTGCTTCTGTCTTGTCTGCCTCCACAAACCATCCACCTCGGCCACCATGACGGCGCCATGCCAACTGCTTGAGTCGCGGGACCCCTGGCACCTGTTGCACCGGCGCACGAGCCATGGACCCGTTGCTTATTAATGGCGCAAAATCCAAGTGAGCACGAGCCACGGGCCCATTGCTTGTTAAGTGCGCAAAATCTATGTGAAATTCCTGCTGCAGTTTCTGCAAAGAGTCGAACCACTCCCCTAAGGCTGCAGACAGCAAGTTCATCGCACCTTGCGAAGCTGCCTCTGGTATTTCCAGCCAACCAGGTTCCCGACCATCCTTGTAATGTCGGAAAAACTCTCCATCCTCATTCAGCTCCAAGCCAACCATATCCCAGGAATTTCCGCTGGACTGGGCCTCAAACTTTTCACGATCACGCTTGACCCATAGCCAGTACCCCATAAATTCTTCAGCAAAGCGCTCGACATACTCGGCGTCGCGCGATCGATCTGGCCAAAAATCTTGCCACGCTTTGTCCAGCACACGGTGCCATGGCTTTGCGGTCGGCTTTCCAGAGAAATGCACAACTCGGATTTTCTCAGGTGTTTGCAGCAAGACCGACCTTTCCGCATAGTGGGCCCTGTCTGGGTGCAATGCAAAGAACATTTGATGAAGCTGGAAGTTGTACTCCACACCAATATAAGTCCATGGTGCGTCTGCCCAGAAGCGGCTGAGGTAGTCTTGCTCCGGGCCATTGCCTTTCACATGCTCTGGATGGTTGGGCTCAGTCAACTCATCGAGCATCTGATCCAGTACCTATACTCCCCTTAGAGCCTGAATAAGAATGTTTCTTAATACTCTCTTGGGTATTATATGAACAAAAACACAAACAATAATTCCCAAGGGGGATATAGGTACAGCTTGGTCAGGTCGCCACAGCATAACACCGGCATTGATCCCTGTGCCTTGTCCCCAAGACCATCGGGGCATGGACTTGTCTGTGCCTAAGAAGAACATTCGGCCATCTACGGCGTCGCCGTGGCCGAGAAAGATCTCGTTCATGCCACGTCTCAGGGCAGCTGGTGGGGTCAACTCAAAGAGATCGTCGATGTTCGAACGCACCAGGAGGTCGATATCCATCATCAGAAGCTTCTCATACTCTGTTAAGGCAAGGCCGTTTAACTTGGTGAAGACCTTGGCGAAGCGATCCTCTTTATCAGGAAAGCTCAGCTGCTCCATGGCCACATCGATGTGGCTTATGGGCTTGCAGATCCAAAGCTTGGAAAGCAGTTGGATGTGCGCATTCGGCACATCACTGGTGTAAAGGCAAACGCGATCGTGCTTCGAACCGGTCTGCCGAATAGAGTATCCCAGTACCAAGGCACCAAGCAAATACTCACGAGATGCACCCCACAGACAGATTAGAAAAGCATATTTACCACGAACCGATGGAGGAGGACTTTCCTGTGCTGGGCACTGCTCGAGTTGAAGGCTCATGGGTCGCTTGCAGCAAGGGCAGAATGCAGTCCATGTCCCGAAAGCGGATGGAACACCGTGCTTCACGCAAGAACTTCGCAAGTGCGAAGATACCTGAAGCCCAACTCTCAGCCAAAGCCGCTTCACAGCAGCCCACCCGGCACAGGAAAGCAGCAACGCTGAAGCCACCCTGCCACCACCAGGCAAGCGTCGAGCGCGCAGGAGAAGCATCGACGCAACCAGTGGCAACAAGACATCGAGCATCAGGTTCTGCGTCCATTTCTTCAAGGCTGACGGCAGCATCCTGGAGGTCGCCATCATCCACTGCACTGCAGACGCAACATCATCGGCTCCTGTAGGTTCTTGCCGGACTTGGAGCTGGCTTGTATTTGGGGAAGGGGCTACACCTGACACAGCCCTGCGGGTTTCTCACGAGCTCTTTTTTTGGTTCTTTTAACGGTGCTTTGCAATCATGAAAACAAAGAAATAAGCAGCATGTTCAAACAGCACAATCACCATGTCTCCGTCTACGGTGGGCCAAGAGGTGACACAAGCAGCCACACAGATGTCGACACAAGCCACTCAGAAGACCAGGAGAAGGACGCTGATGAAATTAGACGGAGGTTGCTCTAGATTAGGGTCACTTCCGGGCCCGTGGAAACGGGATCCTATTTAGGAAAAGGCATCATAGGTATCGTGTAGGCTTGAGGGTAACCAAAAATGTAAAACAACCCCCAGACGGGTCTTTCGAACGGCCTCCGCACGCCACCTTCATGCCAACACTAAACTTCACTCAAGTGAAACTTGAGCACGCAACTCAGGTGGACTTAGTCTTCACCTCGCCAGAGTCCACGATAATCACCTGACTTGCCCAGAGGTGTATGTCGTCCTGTGCTCCTGCTAAGCTTCCTGTCACTACCTCGGGTGTACCAATGCGACAGAATTGGACAAGGGCGTCTAAAGGAATGAAACGATCGTGCAAAAAAACAGAAGTTGCGATCCCTGTGCTGCCTTGTCCTTCGGGGTCCCATTGCCCTGGCCTTCAGGAACGGCTCATGATATGAAAACCTCACCCCTTCCGCTGCGATGTAGTCTAGTCATGGCAGGTTGCCACTGCAACAATGGGCAGTGTGCCTGTTGCACCCATTTTGTTGACAGCGTCCTAAGCTTGCAAAGTTCATAAGGCTTCACAGTGCCGTTCTAAGCATGACAGAAATAGGGGCTCGGCCATACCATCAGTTACCTGGCCAAAGAGCACATGCTTCCCATCCAGGTGCGTACCTGAACAACACGAAAGATTCGGTTGTTTGCTGGCACATGTGCCCCCTCTGCATGCTCAGCTGCAACGTGAAACTGACCGTGCTGATACTGCCATCTTGCGAGGAGAACTTGTGGCAGTTACCGAGACGAAAGGCCGTCGTTAGAAGGTGTGTGTCTATGTCTGCCCTGGTGCACCACGCACTCTGAGCCCGCAGCAAGCCGCCAGCGTGATAAAAAATTGTGAGCCATTGGTGTCCTCTTTGGAAAGGCAACGAATGGACGTCACAAGGCCTCTGGGGCAACCCTGGACCTTGCCCGCGTTTGCCATGGAGAGCAGCCCCCCTTTACTGTGCCTTGGCTGAACTGAAAGAAGCACTGCATCATGATGGACGACTGCTGCCATGCAAGATGCCACACGTTTGCCGAATTCGTGCGCAAGTCCACGTGTATAGCTGCTCGAAACTCGCAATGCAAGTGTTGCAGGGAGCTTGCGTGATGTATCCGTTCGTCCACTCGTCCTCAAACTTCTCCCCGTAGATTGACCTATGCTCTCCACATGCACCGGTTAATTCAGCCCACAACCAACCGAGGTAGCTGGCTCGCCACCAGTGCCATTCGCATTGGTGAAGTCCTGAGGAATGTCGAATGAAACGAGGTGCTGAGTAATCTGACTAGCGTACACTTGGGGCCAGGCACCGCCCTGGCACATGAAGCCCGGAATGATCCTGTGAAATGAGCTGCCTGATCAGGCATCTCTGGGCCGAAGTATCTTGCAAAAACAACCGCAGACATTCCGGACGACAGGCTGAGATGAAGAGGCCAAGGAGTTGCTCTCTCCTCTTGTCTCTGTAAGGGAAATTAGTCTCCAGATAAAAAGAGCCGGCTGCGCCACCCACCAGTTGCCGCCCAGTACTTCCCCAGCAAGGCCCTTCAGCCTGAAATCCTGGATGCCCGGCGGTGGCCAAACTTCGGCCAAGGTTTGTGTTTGTGGTCTTCCTTGCCCGTAATTAGAGTTTCCTCCACGCAGTTTTGCCAAAGCGGCCAACAGAGACCGAACGAATCTACCAATTGCGCTTCTCGCGACAAAACATGGCAAAGCTCCATTCCTCAGTCTTGCAGAGAGCCGATGCCCATCCCAGAAAATCCTAGTACTCCTTCTTCCTGACTCCTTTGAGAGGTGTTCGGGCTCTCGCTGCGCGATCCACTTGTCTGCCGGGCTAGGGCGTAAGTGCTGCGACAGATAGGCACTTTGCTGCCAGGCACCTTTGAAGGTCAGAGGCTTGCCGGACTTGCCCTTGCCCTGGCTGTGAGCGGCCCATGGGAAACGAAGAAGGAAGCGGAAAGAAGCAAGACCCCCTCCTTCTCTCCGGTGCAGAGGGCACGGAAGTTCCTGAGCTGGCAGTTTCATACAACAGCACTCTTCTCCAGGCCGCTCCTTCTGCTGCTGGGACGCTCCACGGTCTTCGGATAGCTTTTGGCAAAAAGCTCCATCTCCACCTCCATGTCAGGCGCTTGCGCTTTGCCGCTTTGCCTACGCTGGCAATCTACTTAGACCACCCGCGCGGGCTCTTCCTCGCCGATCTTCACGCTGAAGAACACCTCGGCGCGTGCAGTGGCTTCAGGTGCCTTCTGAACTGGGTGTAACTTCAGCACTCACCTTGGGGTTCTCCTCTGAAGATGCATCGGACATTGACAACTCCTTTCGCGAGCCAAGGTGATGGAGGAACTCCCGAAGAGCAGGCAGCCGAACCTTGAGGTCAGAAGGAGCACCCTTCTGAAAGTAACCCTGCAGCAGCTGGAATATGGCGAGGCAGGCAATGGCGACCCTCGGCATGCATCAATGCAGACACCAACGCAGAACACTCGCAGAACAATCAACTCTCCGCTGAGATGCGAACGGCATTGGATTTGAGGACGCTTGCTCCCACAACCATGCCAACCCTTCCGCGGGAGGGCTCACCTCTGCAGGCGCAGGCTTCTTTCTTCAAGCTTCCTCTTTGCGCTGCTCGCTTTCTGCTCGCCTCTAGCAGCTCTAGCTCGAAGGAGATGGCAGTGTCTGGCGGGATGGCGCCTGGAAAAACACCAGGCAAAACACAGACGTGTGGCAGTCATAGAGGGCACTTCGATTGGCTTCGACCCCAACCTCCAGCACCGCGAGAGCCATAACCGATCCTGACATGAAGGCACGAACATGTTTTCCGGATCCAAGAAGAAGAAGAAGAAGGGCAAAAAAGGATCACTTAGCAGCTCACGCACTGGGTATCCAAATCCTCCAGGTGTCGCCAGGCTTCATCCTTCTCGCTGGTGCTATCTAAGGCAAACATTGTCACGACCGATCGACATGCAAAACGCGGCTGAAACCACCCAAGCGTGAGAACGAGAACTGCACAACACTGCAATCTTGGTTGTCAAACGGCATACTGCCGATCGCAACGAAGACGTGTCCCCGCATTTACAACCGCTCCGTTTCCAACAGCTGTTCTGCACAAGGGGCTGTTCTCGATTAGAACTCCTTTTAGGGCGGCTTTTCCACACATACACATATATATATATATGTATGTGTATATGTGCAGGGGTACCTCACCTAAATGGTGGTTCCATTGCGAGTGGTTTTAAAACTTGCTTTGCCCCTAGTGTGGTTGCGGCTCCCTGCCAAGTGCGGTTCAGAAGGAGCCATGCATTGTGGTCACATGAGCGCCGCCGCACGTCTGAGTGCCAGACATGAGCAACGCCTGACCATGAGAAATCTTCGTGCTGCGTGCTTGCAACCCCTAAAACCGAAACTCCAGACACAAGCAGCCCGGCCTCTTGGAAGCCAGGAACAAGATTGGCAGGCTTGAAAGAAGCCGGAGAGCCGCGCTTGTGAGAGCTATCGAACCTTGCACAAGCAGAGGGTTTAGGGTTTTGGGTTTTGGGCTTTAGGGTGCTGCCGGACGCTCAAACTTTTTCGGATCCACCGAGCATCACGCTCTGTGCCATTGAGCAAGGTGCCTCGATAATGGCATACCTCGGCTCACCGAATCCTTGCTATAAGGGGGTTTACCATTATTGGGCCAATTGGGGTTCTTTTTGTAGGGGATCCTACTAGTAGGGGTCAAAACTCTGGGGTCCCTTATCGTACACCTGTTTGAAGCTTCACTGCCAGAGCTTCCAAGGGCAACTTTTTGTTCTCGCATCTTCCGCTTGTTCAGCTGTAGGCCACGCAGATGCTCTACAGATTGCCAGGGTCAGATCGCCTGCCCACCCGGTGCAGGTTTTTGAAATTCGCACTTCCTGCCATTTTTGGTTCAGAGATGTCCTGCGCGCCTTGGCCTTCTTCTTCTTCTTCACGCCTTCGACTTTGGAGCCCGCTTCTTTCTTGCCTGACCCCCCCCCCCCGACGCTAGAAACCAGCGCTTGTCGTCAGCAGTCATCCCATCTGGCCTTTCAAGCCTTTCCTCTCCACACCCGTTGGAAGGCTGGGTGGCAGCTTCGGAGATTGCTTTGGGGACAGCTTCGGGGACAACCGCGGCGACTGAGCGGGCGCGCTCTTTGGCGACCTAAGTGACACAAGGCCGTGCCATGTAGGAGGCAGTCTAAGAGAGGTTACTTCAACAAACACCAGAAATCGAGGCTGATCAAAATACAAGGCAAAACACCCCTGCAGAAAGATTTACTGGCGGCTTGCGAGCCCTTGCAAGCAGAGCCACAAAGGTGGCTTTGCACCACGCAGTCGCAGAGCATGCTTGGGCAGCATGGCGAGAAAACCTTCCTTGAAGTCCCGCTGAGGTCGCGGGACTACCTCACGGCAAAAGCTTTCTGAGAGCACAAAAGGCGCCACAACATTGGCGGCCATGTTGCCTTGCAGTAGGCCATCCACGCTTTGACCAAGTGCTTCTCCCAAACCTGCGCATTCAAAGCGCACACAGAAGGCACCAGGCAGCATGGAGCCTGGGACAACAGGCTGCTCGAGCCTTTTTGTCGGGAATGCTCGGGGCATCCAGCTGATCTGGCAGCCTGTAAATTCGACACGACTGTCCCCCTGTGCGCGCTGGCAAGCTGCATCCAGCCCAACACAGATTGCCTGATCACAAAGTTTCCGTCCTTGTCAGGAACCAACCTGGGACATCGCTTTGTGGTGATAGTGCACTTAGCCAAAAAAGAACTCCAGCCGAGATCTGCACGTGAACTTGTCAGGGTGATCTTTCAAGAACCTTGCCGGGGACACAGCCCTATTCCCTCCATGGGTTTTTGTACACATCGGTGAACAGACCCTGCTCGCTCGGCTCGCTCAGAAAGCAGCCAAGCAGCTGTTTGTAGGCGCCCAAAGCCGGTTTGTATTTGTCTGACCACCCTTCGGGAACAAAAGGTGCACCAGCTTTTTGGTTGCCGGCTGTACGCACACCTTGCCTTAGGAGAGTGCCCCAAGTACTTGCAGTTCAACAAGCCGGGAACCGGTAACCGAATCAAGACGCTGGATGGCAGCAATTGCTTCTTCTGAAAGCCTTGCTTTCTCACCGTCGTCTAAGTCCTTGCACGCCCCAGGCGCTTGTGCAGCAAGCCTACCCACACACATGCCCTCCAAAGATTGCTACTTCTCCCAGCATGGCACACTGCGTCGCTACTCTCTCTCTGACAAACAGAAACAAGCGCTGCATCCTGGCTTGCTGCCGTCGGCTTTGGCTCTTTAGCTTTGGGCAGCTTTGCGCCTTTCCTCGGATCACTTCTGACACGCAACCCCAAGGTGCTACGACCCTTTCTTCATGTGTCACTTTGTGGGAAGACTCGGGATGGTTCTTATAGGTTGGGATGTTCCATGATGTTCCCCATGTTCCCCCTTATACTAACAGTCCTTAATGGGGATTATCGTACCCCTATGATAATCCCCATTAAGGACTGTTAGTTTCAGGGTGAACATCGCAACATTTGTGGAAGACTCGGGAGTGTTCTTATAGGGTTGAAGTTCGGGGGGGACGAGGCGAGGAGTTCAGGCGTCTAGGCTTTGCGGCGAAGAGGTGGCAAGTTTCAGGGGCCGCGAACTTCTTGAAGAGTTGAAGACACGGCCCTTTTCGGGTCGAGGGCTTCGGGTTCAGAGTGCTCAAGGACCCCGGGGGAGAAAAACACAAAGCGGCCAAAAGAGCTAAGGCAGGCATTTCAGCCGACAAAGCTGCTTGTCGATCTTGCCATCACGGCTCTTCTCTCTAGTGGCCTGCCAAGCTGTACACTGCAGCGGCCTACTTCAACATGGCTCCAACAAAAGCTGGGGCTAAGCTTCGGAAAGGCCGCCTTTCCCATTTTTCCCATGGCAACCTCTCTGACGGAAAGCGCTGTGCATTGCCATCCCTTCTATGCACTCAAGCTCCAATGCTTGAGCCAACATGCATTGCCCGTTTTGCAGTGCAAGTTTTTACATTTGGGGGTTTCCGGAAATTAGGGGTACCTGGTTGGGGTCTTCAATAGAAGGGAATCCTACTACTTGGGGATCTAGTTTAGGGGTCTCTTATTTTCGTGAACCCCCATTTGCAAGTGAGGAAGGCTGAAGCCAACAACGATGGAATCTCAGCCGAGTGCGATCTTTGACTGGGCTTCAGGGTGAGAGCCATCAGCCGGGCCACTCTTCAGCACCTTCAGCCAGATCCCATCTTTGTATATTCTTGTATAGTATTGTATACTATTGTATGTTATTGTGTATTCTTGTATATTATTGTATATTACTGCATATTATTGTATATTCTTGTGTATTCTTGTGTATCATTGTATATTATTGTATATTATTGCATATTATTGTATACTATTGTATATAATTGTATATTTGTATATTATTACTGTTTCTCGTTGTATATTTTTGTGTATGACCACATGTTATGCATATTAATTGTATATTAATTGTATATTATTGTATATTATTGTATCTTGTTGCATGTTATTGTATATAATTGTGCATTATTGTATAATATTGTAAACTATTGTATATTATTGTATATTATTGTATATTATTGTATATTATTGTATATTATTGTATATTATTGTATATTATTGTATATTATTGCATATTATTGTATGTCATTTTGTATATTCGTTGTATATTAATTGTGTACTAATGCAAAAGCTGGCCCACACGACGCCTCGTACTGCAGACCTGAGGAAGTCTCGGTGACCTCATCACGCCTTGGTGCATGAAGTCGTCATCTACTGCCCAGATACCGAATCAAAAAAATCCAGGGGCAGGGCTGACGGTTCTCCTGCTGCAATCAAGCGGAAACTGCGAGCTGCTGGCTGTGATTCGCACAAAAGTTTCTGAACAAGCTTCGGTCCTCCAAAAACTGGTCGTCGGTCTGGGACTCAGAGACTTCAGCCTCCTCGTCTGCACCTGCGCGAACTGCCTGCGTCGTCAACAACTTGGGATTGAAATTTGCTAGGACTCCGCTCGGAAATCCAGGGACAGTGCAAAAAGCAGGGCAATCAACAACCAGGTTCGGATGCTATGCGCCTCAGACAAAGAAGCGGAAGCTTCGATCACTGGATCGAGGCACATAAACCAGACTCACACGACGAAGCTGAGAAGAGGACGGCCATGACATGTAACCCGGCTCCGAGTTGCTAGAGCTCAAGCTGACGGATGGTAGAAACAATCTGTTTATGGAGGACGCGAGTGGGTCAAGTCCGCTTTGTGGTGAAGCCACGCGACCTTTCTGCAGGGCGTGCAAGCATGCCTGCTCGATCCTGCGATAACGGCGCTTTGCACCAAGAAACGTGTTGGAGCGCACGGTATTCGCGCGCAACTTTTTATGCTGCATGGAACACGCAGATACGGAGAGGTCATGCCGATGCCTAACCAATAATGTAAACCTCCCAGCTTTGGAAGCGTGCCATGCGACGGTGAAACTCAGAGGGGCTCAAGGGGTCTGGAAACGACCACAAGTCAAACAGTGCCGCAAAATAGGTCTTCAACAGCCGGTTTGGGAGCAACACTGCTCCATCTTTTCCCACCACCCCACGCTGGGAAAACTGCACTAAAACGAGCTACTGCGCATTCAACACATCGGCCACCTCGGATGGTTCTACGGGGTGGTATAATATTATAAGGGGTATAAGGGGGGTATAAGGGGGGTATAAGGGGGGTACAAAGGGGCCAAAAGGGGCCTCAAGGACAAACGGGGGTATGGAGGGAGAGGGGTAACTGCGTGGTGTACCCGCCAGACTTTGCCACTCAAGCTAACATGGCCAGGGAACCTCTGGATTCAAGTCGCCGCATTGTTGCTGCAAAGCTCGCGCCACAGAAGGGCCGGTCAATCCATCCATGCCACGAATCCTTTCTTGCAGGTCTTAACGTCGGCAGGTCTCGAAGATTTGAAGTCAGCATTCGGCATGTGCCACGCGCATTCAAGCTAAGCGCGAAGCACTGAGCCGAGAAGGGATGCCATGGCAAAAGTCACGTCATCGGCTTGAAACTCAGAGATGCATCGCCAGAAGTCGTCGGCTTCAAACCTGACTCGGGCGTACCAGCAGAATCTGCTCTCCACGCCCTCAGAAGAAGGCGCCCCGAAGTCCTAACAAGGCCCATGATGGCCCCAGTCTCAGGCCGCTTCTCGGCTCCTTGGTCCAAGACCTCCTTCACCTCGAATGGCAGACTTAAAGGTGCTTCTGCTTGGGTTTTTTTGTCGGGTCTTAAGAGCTTACAGAAAACGACTGGCGGCCCTGGCGGAGTCCAGCAACATGTACATGGCCTCACGGGTCTCCAGCAGCTTTTTCACGAGTTTCCCGCGGTTGCCCGCGCAAGTTGTGTTGTGCTCCGCCGGTGCTCCGCCTTGGAAACGTCCTCCGCCTCCAGTGTCCGGATCTGTTCAAGAAGGGACCTGTACCTCCAATTGCACGGGCAATGACATTTAATTGCCAGCCACTCGCCCCCACACCATGAACACCAGCATGAACAGCGCCACTCACCACTGATGCTGGTGGCCATCGCTGGGCTCAAGATCCTGGCGCCAACATGATGCAGCTGGGTAACAGAGGACCGCAGGCATGGCCTGGACCGGACTTCCGGACAGCAAAGTTTTCCTGGCCAGGTGTTGCGCTTCGAAACAGCCGTGATTATTTTGTTTGCTTCGTGCGTGGTAGGTGTTCTTTGCATGAAATACCGTCGTTAGCTGTTTGATTGCTTTTAATTGCCGCACTCTGCCTCTTGGGAGCTTCGACTGAAGCCATCCTGGACTTCTCTTGGCTCTCCAGGGTCTCCTGCCAGCAAAACCCATCCTCGCAAACCATAAGCTCTTCATGAAAAAGGCTGGTGGTTACAAGGAGTTGAGAGGATAGCCGAGTGTTTGTTCTACAGTCGTGTTGCCTTTCCCTGTTGAACTGTTCTTGCCTATGCCGCGAAGCAGCTTCGAAAAAAATCGGCGAAGTCAGTTCGCAGTCGGGGTGCCCTGAAACGATCTTCTTTCTTCGGGGTTCGGACTTTTTGGCTGTTCAGTTCTATGTTCTTGTCATTCTTCGATTCACAATGCGTGCGCATAGCAGGCCGGAGCCTGCAACCTTTCACGTGCTTGATCTCGCATGGCCTGCATCCAGCAGTGCCGCATATTCGGCAAAGCAACTGCAGCTCCCGCTCTGGAAAAATAACGCTGCCTGGTACTCCTTGAGAGCTATGCGGAGCCCTGCATATGGCGACCTGCAGTACTTGACAAACCAAGATTGCCACCAGCGGGCTGCACATGTACCTGAAGTGAAAAAGAACCAAGCCTCTCCTGCCTATCTGGCTCACGCAGCTGCGACATGGCCTGTTGGGGGGTACGTCTTGCTGCTCAAGACGCGTTGATCCACAAAAGGGCCCTGCCTTCTGCTGGATGGCACGAACGCGTGTGCGTGCCTAGGGCGTGGTGTGCTTGGAGACAGGGCAGAGATTGTCATTTAAACCGATGCAGCACAAACCTACCCAAGGCACTGCCACCAGCTTCACCGGCTCATTCAAGAGCTCATTCTTGCGCTGGTTGTTCAAGCGCTCCACGGCCTGTGCTTCTGCTCAAGCTTGCACATATTTGCACATCCAAGCTCGAGGCTGATCCAGTGACGCTTTGACAGTGTCTACCTTGTTGAACTCGTCGTCGAGGTCAACACCCCGACGCTTGTCCAGCAACACCTCGACATGAAGCGGTAAACGGATCTGCCCTCTTGGGCATTCGCCTGGAGATGCCACACAAAACGCCGGCTTTCTTTTGGCGCTCAAACGCTGCATTTCCAAAGCGATGGCAAAACGATTGACTGCTCTTGACGGCATGCCTTCGAACACACTAGGTCACTAGATTCTTCGGCATCCCCCTGTTCGGTCTTGTACATTGCTTTGGGTTGCCCGGCTTATTGGTTCTGGCGCCACTGAAACGCCTAAAGCGCAGTCTTTATCGTTCTGTGCACTAACTCTGGGGCAATTTCAGCCCAAAACATTTACAGGCAGACATCTCACTGCGAATGTCAGGCCTCGCATGAAGCAGCATCATTCTCACAATTCGGGCAGGGCAGGCAAGGAACATGACGATTGCACCTTGCAGCTTCTAGCTGCTTCGCAGACATGCCGGGCCTTCTTCTTTTTTCCCTTTACCTCGAAGCCACCATAGATCTCCTGAACCATTAACAGTATGTTTCTTATTCTGAATATTACTATTATATGCTTTGGGAGACGTCGTCGCTCACAGCAGTCTCGCCAAGGCACCTTGATGCTCTCAGGAGGGATGCCTTTGCTGCTGGTCCCGTCCCCCCCCCCCAACTCTCGAATTATTGTTGGCCTCTGCTTCCCGGTTCTACTACTGCTTACCAAAGCGTTTCGCAACATGAGCCGGCATGTTGTCAAATGTGCAGTTGCACCCAACATTCTTTTGTGTAAGCCCCACGTTGCCCCGAAAGAAACCCCCCCCAACCCACCCCCGCCTCAACTTTCTTTCCGCCATGTTACAGACGAAGTGATATCGAGCAGGTGCGCTACATCTCTGAAACCCAAAACAAAACAAAACCCTGAACCACGCTTGAGAAAAGGTTCAGTCGGCTCTGGAGCAACAAAAAAAGTGGAAGGTAATGAACAGTTTCATGCGGAGTTCAGCCAATCTTAGAGGAAACGTGAAATTGGTTGGAAAAGCACAACAGGCTTCAAGAGGCAGTGGCTCCCAGCCGACCCAAAACCTCCCCCCCCCCCCCCCCCCCCCCCCGAACCGGTACTAGAAAAATCAGAAGTTAAGAACCACGACCGTCCCATAGTGAACGCAGCTTCAGGCATAAGTCCAGATCAGTAGCGGATGACTTCTGTTGAATGCTGGATGTTTCGATACAAGTCGAAGGCGACAACCTCGGCACTCAGCTGGAGCAGGAAGTGGACGGAACGGCTCGATTAGGTAGCACCACCACACATAAGGGTTGCACGCCGCAGTTGACCATTTTGGTAGTCTTGGCGACATGTGTCGCCGATTTTGGCATAAAGCCTTGTGCACACGTCGACTCAACTGGCGGCAGAGACCCTCAGCTCAGAGACTATCCTTACCACTTGCAGATGAGCCACTCTTGAAGAATTCTCGAAACCAGAGCGAGTGACCTGCAACCTTGGTAGCTTGTGCACCCCAGGCTCACTTGAAAGAGCTGCGGCTGCGCCTTGCGAGTTGCATCAGTGCAAGATTCCAGCCCTAGCATTAGCGATGACAAATCATGCCGAAAAAGCTCCAGTTTAACAGCTGCTCGGATGAGTTCCACGTTTGCGGAAAAAACAAATAAGACGTTGGCGCACAGTGCATGGACACTCGTTTCTCATGTCTCGGCCAGGATGCAATGATGCAGTCCACGTCCTTTTGCTCAAAAACCCACTTCACGAACTGTTTTTGCCGCTTGTCCGCCTGTCTTGTCCGGCAGTAGGAAACGATCCCATGCACAATCCCCGTATATCCCCGTGCTTGAAACATGGTGGTGCCTTCATGGACAAGGTCTTGTTGCCCAAGTGGTGCCGATGATCTAGTCGCGTCTTGTACCAATGTGACCTCATGCGGGGCGGTCCCAACTAAGCCTCAGCCGGAAGGCCAGGCTTGAAGTGCAGCCAAAGAAGCATCAGGTCACCAATGTTCTTCAACTTGGCCTGGCCACTGGTTCCAAGATACCATGCACACCGACTTGTAACCCGGGAGCTCCGAATTCGCAAGCTGCCTCATCCGGAGGACACTTTGGGATCGACCGAGCTGGTGTGACCGAAAGCGTGTCAACATTTCTGCCTCAGACTTGACAGACCACTCTGCCTTCAGCACTTGGGATCCGTTACAGAGGCAGTGTGACGGCATCCATCAGGGAAGTCAACATGAAAAGCTCTCTGCCCCCCAGTCTTTGCTTCACATATAAAGAGCACGAAGCAACCTTCCCCCATTCCCCCTTCTTCTTCTTACGGGCCTGGGCGGCCAGATCTTTAACCCAACCATGCCGCCTCCGCCGTGCCAAAACCCCCCCCACCCCCACCTCTCCCAGGGCACACAAAGGACCCTGGTCTGACGTGTCTCTGCTTTTTTTGAAGATCTCTCATTTTAAAGTCTTCGCGGGCCTGGATAATCAACTTCGGCAATCTTGCCCCGCTGGTCGAATCGACGGAGTCCTTTAATGGGCGCTGTGCCTCGCCCCCAGCCGGTTGGCGCTCGCTCTCGTTTGTCATTGCTTCTTTCTTTCTGTATCTGGTTCCTACAGTATCTGGTTGTTTCTTTCGTTCTGTCTTGATCTTCAACTTTCTTTGTACTCATTTGACCTTTCCTTCCCGTTCCTTCCTTTCTTACTTTCTGGCAGCACAGGGTCCGGCATGGCCGCCCTTTCCCACGTGCGAAGTGCTGTATTCGGGAGTCTCTGAAACTCCCAAGCCCAGGCCGACGCGCTGACATAAGGCGTCAGGTGTTTGAAAGGATGGGTTTGATTCTTTCTCTTCCTCATCCTCACCCTCACTCTCTTCCTCGTCCTCGTCCTCTTCCGCTTCCGCTTCCGCTTCCTCTTCCTCTTCCTCTTCCTCTTCCTCTTCCTCTTCCTCTTCCTCTTCCTCTTCCTCTTGCGAACCCCGTCACCCCACACTCCTGCGCGCCCGACGTTTCCAAGCAGTAGCCTGACGGTGAGCACACTCTCCGCAGCGGACTCAGAAAACCCCCAAGGCCCCTCACACCCTGTTGCCGTCAACCCTGTCTCTATTCTTCTTGGCAGGCAAGGTCCAGGCGCGAACCCCCTTGACCTGACGCCTGTACATGGGAAGGCTGAGGAAGCGAGGAGGAGTGAAATGCGATACTTTGTCCAGAAGTCCTCGTGAAGACCACAAAAGAACGCCACAGGACACCCCCGAAGAGCTGCCAACAGAAACCAAAGCGATGGCAGAGGACACCGCCGAGGGTCACATCAAAGGCAAATGCGTGCCCTGCAAGGGGTCATGCTGTGTTTGCCCCTCAAGTCCTGTCTTGACTGCCGTTCCCTTAGTTCCGACCCTCCTCCCAACAGTGGAGGCTTTAAACTGACAAAAGACTCCATCTCTTTCAGACTTGAATGGCATTTGAGGAATGTCCCCCACATCTCTCTCTCTCTCTCTCTGTCGTCCTACCCCTTTCTTTCTGCGCAAATAACCTCCCCCCATTGGGGGAGGGGGAGGTCGCCCCCCTTCCCTCTCGCTCCCTCTCTTCATTTCCCAGACTCTCTCGATCTTAATCTTTCTGTCCCTCTCGCGTTCTCTCTCTTTCTCGTCTGGTCAGTACTCCGCGAACTGCAACTGCAACTGAGCACACGGCTGATTTCCTGCAAGGCCACATGAGTGGCTTGCAAACTCTCAACCAACACTGGCTGCACACTAATAATTAATGCCATTATGAGTCGCATCTGCTTGCAGACACTACACGGCCATAATCCCACTCCTGCAGGGAAGTCATCAAGTGAACGCGGTCTTTCGCAAATGTCCTGGGACACACACACACACACATTTCCTGCACGTTCTGCTAAGCACGCCTGAATGATTGCGAGAACCGTTGCCGACATAATCAACCACAATCTCAGGAGAGCTGCGATTTCAGCAACCGTGGGCTCAAACCTAGAAGGACGGTAGACACAGCCCGCCGCAATATGGAGGACACCTCAACGTCTCACGCAGCAAGGTGATAGTGCTATTCACGGCCACACATTCCAGGGCCGCTCGGCCGAGCAAGAGTAAGCTGAATGGTATTCCAGGTCACTACCACACTCTCACCCGCATCGCCACGGATGATGGACACCTAGGTGCTCAGGCTCCCACACGCCCCCCTGGTGGGTACTTTGGACTTCTTGAACCAAGGTAAAGGTCCAGACAAGATCTTCGACTTGCAGCAGCTCTGCAGGCTTTTGGCAAGCTCCAGGCTCTCGACAACCTCACAGCAAGGTAAACGCACAAACCATCGAAAAGTTTCCACTTCATTGCGACAACATGTCAACAACTCGAGAGTCCAGGAACTCAAAACTGGAGACTCACAGCTGGCTGAAGGAGCTGTGGGACCAAAACCATCTAAACGAACTGCGAGCTTTCAGAGAATTCAGGCCGGTGCCCGCCGGCTGCGAAGTCAGGAAAGAAAGCAAATCCCAGCCTGCACACCATACTTGGAGGTTCATGGTACTTATTGCCCTAATATGGTTATGAGTACAGTTATAAGTACACTTACAATTGGTTAAGCTTTAACATGAATATCCAAGTTTAGCACAGTGTTGCCAATTTCCCGTGCAATCGCAGGACATGTCGCACGCTCTGAATCATGCGCGCGACACAGTACGAGACTTGTGACCGCCAACCTTGCTGGATGCCCTTGTCATTCAGCGGCGAATCATAGAAAATGGAATCTCTCTGAAAGGTCATCATTGCCTGGCATAGAACAGGAAGAGCTATGTCCCCATGTTCTCAGGCAAGCAATCAGGCCTCCTTTATCAAAGCCCGGACCAAGCGGAAAGGCAGAAAAATCTTCCAGCCCTGCCAGGACTTTTGCCGAGCCAGCATGCACAGGGTCAAGAACTTCGACCTGCCTCGTTAAACACCGAATTCCACTGCGACTCACCGTGGCGAATGAAGACGATCCTTAGATCAGGAACACGCAATGCGCCATTCAACCTCCTTCCAATCTTCAACTTCCTCCCTATCGGCTACACTTGAAAAATCACATCGGACAACTGGCAAGATCGCCCTACTGGCATGCAGTTGACATGCTCCGTAGCACGAACATCGAGACAAGCTTCTTCATCCGCTTGCAATTCTGCGATGCTTTCTCCAACTTCATGTCTGTTGGCTTACAAGGCCTGCCACTTTGTGAAGCATCTCATCACGCAAGCACAGCAACGAGTGACTGTTGCAGCGTGGCATTGGCTCAGGGCCAGGCTTCTTGTCACCTTACACATGACACAGGACGGCTCAGTCTGTGCAAGAACCCCAGCACCCAGAACCCGCAAGGAAGGCTTCTGCACACTGCAAACCAGCGGCGGGCCAAGAAGAAGTAGAAGAAGGACCACACTTGCAATTTCGCCTGCTCCCAAAAGATGCAGTGATGCACCATCTGGACCATCTGGACAGAAACTCAAGCGATGGCCTGCCTTGGGCACAACTACAAGGGCCACCAGCGCCTGGCCAGGTTCAGCTCACAAACGCCGAAAGCAGGGTCCAGATCATCTAGCTTCCGCCGAGTCTGAGGGCGCCACTAAATTGGCCAGTATGAGAAACAACCAGAGCATGGTCTCCTTGGCATCGGGTCGCCCAAGCCAGTTTCCAAACGAGCACACAGCTGCGTGTGATGACAAGCTTCTGGGGACATCTTTCGCTGGCCAAGCGCGGCATGCGAGACGTCTTGCACTATGCCCACCTTGCGCAAAGGGCTCATCGGTCTCAGAGGGCTCTGTGCTTTTGCCAATTGCGGTGCTTTTGCGGTTTGTGGCCTCCGCAATGTATTCTAAGGGCCCTTGGATGGCAGGTATCGCCGCCAGTCTCACAATGTAGTCCTGGAGCTGGGCCTCTGGCAACAAAACAAGAGCACGAGTCGCAATTGAAGGGCTGACGTCATGAAAGGACGTAAACAGGGGGCTCCACCAGTGCTGACTACTTACCGGGGCTGATTGGGCCCTGCCTGTGCCAGGATCATCTTGGAGCCCACAGGCTCCAAAAACCCGACTTTGTCTACCCAAGCAGTGGCATGGCTTCGCGCGGACTCCGCCGCCATGCCTGGAATGGCACGATGCGCAATTCACAAGGGGCTCCATAAGAAGGTCATGCCCGCCTGCCACAACGTTGCCACCCGCCAGGGCGCAACCTGACTACGGCTACCCGACTGCCACCTGGTAAACCGGAATCAGCGGCGAGGTGATGCCTTATCATAACTTGTTGCCCTTTGTGTCAAGAATGAGCGGAGTGAGTTCGCATAACTCTTGCCAGACCAGAGCCTTCCAGATCGTTCAGTCTTTAGCATGGCTCACGCTCGCACACTGGGGTGGACACGGCATCTTGCACCGGACTGGTAGGTCCTCTGCGGCAGCTGCAACTCAAGCATAGCACACGGAAATCTAGGCCTGGAATCTAGGCACCACAACTCCAAGCGCTTGCAACAATTCCTGCAGTACCCGAAATGCCAGTGCCATCCGCAGGATTGCTGGATGCCTGCCGGCAGAAGCACAACACGTCGTCGTCATCTTTTGACTTCTCTAAGCACGGATGTTCTGTTCCCCTAAGCTTCGCACACGTTCCATCTCCACTGTGCCAGGTATACCCTTCTGCTCCTCATTGACCCCCCTGGCAGTCAACATCAATAGCCACAAGGGGTCCAAATTCCAAACTCGCAAGTTGCAGCCCTTGAAGCTTCACGAGGACTGCAAATGAGGCACAGATCTTTAAGGAAGCGCTCGATGGTCGCCAGCTTGTAATCGTCGCCATGATCTGGGGACATTCATGACCAGTCATCAAAGCAAAAGCCATGTCACACGTTCGAAGGCTCTACTGAGCAGGCCAGGCCAACAAAAACACGGAGTGTCACCGTGGAACTAGTGTAACTCCTCACACGCAAACCACCGCACGCGGCCAGCGTCCCCATGGTGTTTTTGAGGCCGCTGCAGCGCTGCCGCATCTCCTCGGCATCCCGTTGAGCCACGAAAGGGTTGCACCTGAGCACAGGCACTTGCGATCCACGTCATGAAAGTGCTAGCAGGCGACTGGCGCGCCAGCCTTTGATAGAAAGCCTTGTCTGTCCAGGCAGCAGCCAGATCCTGCAAGGCCCACCACCGATCTAGTGACCACAAGTGTAACAAAGAGGTGCACACTCGCATCCTTCTCCAGTTGCTTGCGACGTTGCATCCACCGACCTTGACAGAGCAGAGGAGCATATCTGGACTGACAAAGCCAACAAAACCAGCGGCAGCACCTTTGCCAGCACCAGCTTTTCCCTGCAAGAGATGGCTTCCAGGACAGAACATGACCGAGCAAATCTCCGACCTCATCAAGTAGGCTGCCATAGTTTGGGCGCGTGCCTGGCCAGTCAACACTGGCAGTCCACATCTGTCAAAGAGCCAGAAGTTGCATCGAGCACCTTTTGGTAGAGGAAGAAGCTCGGAAACAATCTTGTTGATCAATTCCTTGTGCCTACACAGCCAATGGCAAGACAACCGTGGGCTCTGCTGGTCTCTTCCATCATTCTTTGCACTATTTTACGCCTTAAACATGGCTGGACTTGGAATTGGGCCCCTCTCAACTTTCAGTGGGAACAACCATGGCCTGACAACGTCTGCACGTTCTGACCTTTCTCCAGAAGTTGCTGGAACCTGGAATTTGGCACAAGGAATTGCTTTCAATGAGAACTTGCACTGGACATGGTCCACTGGTCCATCAGCGCGTGAAAAAAGTGTGAGTTTCACAAGTTCGCATTGAAAGGAAGCAAAGCCCCTCACTCCAGGACCATCCAAAGCCTGCAAGCACCATTAAGTTTAGGATTCAGTGGTTAGGGTTTAAGGTTTAGGATGGGTTTAGGCATGTTCAGGGCACCAATCAACACCAAGAGTCAAGCGAAACGAACTGCTGAGGCACAGGCCAAGTACTCGGACAAGGATGGCAACCAGTTTGCCCCCCGCTTCTGGCTGACCTCGTGATAAGGCCCGTTGAAGTGGCTCTAGCCCATCTTCTGTCTTCCAGCCTTCGGTAGCTGTACTTGTCTTGACGGCCTTCTGGCTGAGAGGGGCTGCTGCGGCTGCTGCAGCCGGACCTGCGCAGCCCAGTGCTTGCTGGCGTTGCCATCTTCTGTACAGATGCACCTGGCGGTGGCCATCACGTGCGCTTTGGGGAATCTCTATGGACCTTGTATCGGCATTTCATGTCAAAGCCAACAAAGCTCAAGTACAAAGCATGATGGCACATGAACCATGGACTATGTCAAGGCTTGAACGTCAGGAATGCGCTTCCAGCGTCCTCGTAAGATACCTTTGCGTGTTGCCAACAGAAGGGTTGGACGCCACAGCCGCAGCATCGCAGGAAACAGCAGACTGAGCTCGGAGCTTCTCGTCCCCATTGCCTGGCACGATTCTGGGACTGAAATCAAGCAAAATTCCGTCACCGCACGTGCGTCCGCCTGGAGGAAGTCAGCATCAACTGCGTGCTCTCATTCTTGGCCTCCATGCACTGATCTCCAAAGGCGCGGCCGAAAAAGAGAAACCCGGCCTCATATGCTGCATCTGCGTCAGCTTTCACCTAGATCATCGGCAAGATCAAGCAGAACCAAGCAAGAGCAAGAGCTGGCAAAGGGCTCTATTCCGCCGGCCTGCTCCACTCTCCTATAAGAGCCCTTGATGTGCAGCTTCCTTGGTCAGCTTCGTCCCTCTCTTCCGTCCGTTTCTCTTCTGTCACGCGGCCCTGGATTGGAAATCATTGTCGAGAGTGGTGGCACCGACTACTTTCCACGGAGCACAGTCGGAACGTTCCATTTAACACCACAGCCTGAATTTTTTTTAGACAGAAGACAGGTACTGCAGGCATCCACACACCACGCCAAGGATGTGATGCAGCATCCTAGAGCAGCAGCAGAGCACGGCCAAAACTGTACACTCCTTCTCGCGCTCGTCTTCCTCTTACTCCTCCCTCCCCTCCTTTGGCCTTGTTATGAGGATCTTGTTGATCTGGTTTCTCTGCGTGTCGCTCTCGTAGATTCCATTTATCATCCCGTCAAGCGTTGCCAAAGCAGAATCTCGGCGGTCCACCCGATGGATCCCATCTAGCCGATCTCGAGACTTGCAATAAAAAAATCAGCGCAAGTAAAATTGCATACCGACGCTTCCTCGTGAATTTTACATCTGAAGCTACAACATAACGCGCTGGCACAGGACCCGGCGAGGTGAGAAATTGAGAGTTGAAATATTGGCAAAGCCCATGAGAAGCCCAGCTCGTGCAGCCACGGCTTTTTGCATATGAGTGGCATACAAGGGAGAGAAAGAGAGGGAGAGAGAAAGAAATAAATTGCTCAGGCCGTTTTACGGCTTAGGGTCGTAGGGTTAAGGGTTTAGTTTGTGGGGGCTCAAGTTAACTTTGGCGGCTTCAGGGTTTATTCCCATTATAAGGGGAACCCTCCAAAAGGAACCCCCAAATCAAAAGATCCAACAAACAACAGCCTACATAAGCCTTCATAGGCCCCAAGGAAAGGGGGGGGGATCTGATTCCATCTTTCCGCAAGTGAAATTTTTAAGGGGTCGAAATCCATTGACGAGAAAGGAAGACGGAATCTAAACACGCAAGTCCACCACTTGTACTGCCCCCTTTGGATTCGACGCATTGTTTAGGGGGTGATGATTGCTTCGTTCATCGTCTTTTTCTCATCGCTTTGCCTTGCTTGCCCCGCCCACATGACGTTCGCAGACATCAGACATGACTTGTGCTGCTGGTGATGGTGCGAGCTATGCCCAGGCCACTTTATGATGACGGGTGGTCTTCCGTTCCCGCAAGTTCTGGATGTTCTGGTGAGTCTTCCGCTTCATGCACGCGGGCACATGTACCACACACAGCGAGAATGTAGGAGGCCCACAACTCCTTGAAGCCGTCCTTCTCCTGCAAAGAGGCATGTTTCTTCGCAAGCAGTTGGTGGCCAAGGCTTCGTACTTCATTGGCTACTTGGCTGCCAGTAAGATGTGTATTGCAAAAACACGCACCAACAATGTCGATCATCTCAATAAACAACAAGAACCCAAACAAAAAAAAAAAAACACACACACACACACATTGCCTGCCGCTCTTGGACCTGTCCACAACGTGGCAAATCTTTCCTGCGAGCCGAGGTGCGCAACTCTGAATGCAAGCCGGCAAGAACATGACAGAAAGCTCGCAGGCTAAAGAAAAAGTGCTGCTCGACCTTGATCAAGTCAACAATAGCCAACGGCTCGGGTCCCGTACAACGCATGAGGAAGACGCGAAAGGCTCTGCATCTCTTCCCGGTCGGCCTGCACGAGAGCCATCGTCTGCATACCGACAGTGCGCCATCAGCAGTAAAGACGCAGACCGCCATGCCTCCAAACCTGCTTCTTCTGCAACAGTCTGTTCATCTTTGATGACATCCTGCACTTCACCCCACAGAGAGTCCACAACCCACTTGGAAGGATGTAATGCTGCCTTTGCATCCGGCGAAGTTGGTCGCTCAACTTCTTGCTCTTTTCCTTTGCAACTCTTGCTCTTGAAGAGCGGGTCAGTGATACAAGTGACACCTGCTAGGCTCAATCCAAGCAGTCGGCGGCGGGTTCTTTCTTTGTCTTTCTTGTCTTGGTGCTGTGAACTGGCCTGATTGCTTGCAAGCGTTATCAGTTTGAGTACCAGCAGAGATGTTGAGTAACTTTTGGGTGCCGGCATCACGCCCCACAGCCTGCTTGATCTTCTCAACCTTCAGGTTCCGAGCACTCGCAGAAAGCACTTGCTTCGAGCACTTGCGCATCTTCTGCTTTGCCTTGATCAAGGTGGAGTTGTTGATCTCGACGACTCTCTCAGGGGGCACCGGGGCACCCAAAGGCCTGAGAACGAAAATGATGACAAGGACATTCCACTTGAAAAAATCAACTTAAGAAGTCTTAATTAAAACAAAAAATGACCAAACAAGGGGGGCCATCTGGGTCGACAGACTTGTATCCATCGCTGTGCTTGCAAGCGAAACCTTCCGATCGTCCCCTGGCCTTGCCGTCTTCAACAAAATGGTCACATGCAGGTGTGGCGCGGGCGTGGGCACGTGTAGGTTGGGGCGCAGTGAACAGCTACAGTTTCCTGACGTCTGGGCCATCAGCCCGAGATGACGCCGCAGAGTTCTTGCGGTCCAACCTCAAGAGACGTTGGGCCTTTCAAGGTCTGAACCGCTCTCTGCTTCATGTCGCTGGGGGGCTTCTTTGTGAACAGGCTGCGCTGATTCAATGTCAATTTTTGCACTTCGGTGTTCCGGCCTGTTCCCGGAAGAAGCCGTCTAAATCAAGGAGCTGCTGCTACAACTACATGCCAAAACTAAGATAGCAGTGGGTCTGTGGAATGCATTTTTGGGACGAAAAATCCTTGACCTTGAAGATTTTCACAAGGACTCCACACGGGAGAAGCTGCTTCCGTGTCTACGAACTTTGACATTGTTAAGGTCGACACAGCCCGGCGGAATGAGCCTGGAACGCTAAACTTACAACAAAAACGACGATGGCATCCACATCAGGGTCGGAATCTGAGCGGCAGGAAACAATAAGCATCCAGCAACTGTTTCCGAGCGGTGCAACCTCGGGCAAAAGGCTTTGAGAACCGCTACCGGGCAGGCTCCTCTGAACTCGCCTAAGGCAAGTGCGTGAAGCCGGCACCTGCTCGTTCTGCCACCAGCATTCCAGAAGTTGCCGACAGCATCACAGCCTGGAGAGTACTTCCTGCAAACCAATGCTCCTTCGATGCTGTGACAGTATGCACACATGACTCAGGACCGCACGGGCTGAATGGACAAGCTGTACAAAAGGCCATTCTACCCTCCTAACCACCCGCCAACATGGCCACTAGGAACCTTTGCCCTGCTGCGGCACGCTGCACTCCGGAACTGGCCGCATGCTCGACATCAGACCCGGAAATGCTCCGAATGGCGGTCTTTTCGACTGGGGCTTCGGCTTGCATTTGGTCAAATCTGTGCTCGGTCGCTTTGCGCTCCAGCACTTCTAGAATCCCATTCGGGATTGCCCCACGGCAATATCAGCACAATGATGAGAGGACAAACGGATGCAATAAAAGAATTACGAAAACCTGTCAACATCTGTGAGCATATCCGGGCACTGGTGGCATGCATGTGGCCGCCGCGTCAAACTCAGATCCAAAACATGCACAACTGGTTTCAGCTGTTCAATGTATATGTTCTTTCGACCCCCCCAGGCAATTGCCGCTGCCTGCATTCAAAATTGACGCATTCGACGGTTCTTGCAACATAGGAGCCACAAACCGCCACAGTACAGGTCCCGTGCCTCAGCGGCACGAAGCCCGGAATATCATAGCAGGCCACATCACCTGAGTCCCGCCGCTTGCTGCACTGCAGTGTGCGCCACGTGCAAGACTGTTATATTTTCTTTCGTTTGTCTTCTCTTCGCTTTCAACGTGATGCTCGAGGGCTTCACGCAGAGGCTGGACGTTTCCGGCAGGAAGGCCGGACAAAGTTTGGGAAAGCCTGCAACAGCAGCGATGGCAACACGAAAGCAACTCATGAATTCATTTACCAAGTGCCACTGCGTACCGTCGCACCAGCCTTTGAAGCTCTGCATCGCGATGGCGCGAAATGGCTGGGTTGATCCTCGACAACGAAATCTGTCGGCCGCACCCCGAACTTTCATAAGCCCGCCCATATAAGTAACTGCCATCTTTCTGTCTGCACATACAGAGCTTCGCTGTGCTGTTGCGGCATACGTGGAACTTCGGTATAACCAAAAACCCAAAGTTGCAAACCCCAACAGAAGATCGCAACAACTCCGGGGCCCGGCTCGAGTAAACATCTCTCTGAGGCTTCCACGCCATGCCGTTAATGATGTTGTAGCGGTTGGTTAAACCATTCACCTCGAAACATCTCATTGTGGCCTTTTGCCCTCTTCACATCCGTCCATCTTGCCACTATCTTGCCTGCGTCAGCCAATGCCCTCGGCCACTCTGTTTTGGTGGAGCCGTGGGCTGTTTGCCTGTGGCAAATACCTTGGAAACACAATTATTAACATGTCACGCCGGCCAACGCTGAGCAAAAAAACAACGGACACCTGCCTTGCCATTGATATCATATGTGGCAGAGCGAACGGCCAGCAACTGTGCAGGATCAAGCACCAGCAAACACCATGTGTGGCTTGTAGTGCACCGGACCTTTTCTTGCGTCGTCATCGACCTGAAACAGCAGCACATGACTACACTGATTGAAATCCCCAATGCCGAGTGATCAACAAGGCACAAAAAACATGTACTGTGGGCTAAGTGTAATAGGCAAGTGAGACATCGACATGTCTTCCGAAAAATGGTCCAGCAGTCGCGCACTTCTTTCACGATCTTGTTCCTCCAAGACTGCGCAAAGTCAATCTGTGTTCGAACTGCGATTCCAAGCAACTTGCCTGGAGGTCGCGGCGCTGATTCCACATTACCTGTTGAGATGCCTGGCGCAGAAATGCCACAAGAAAGACACAGCACTCACAGAGCAATACAATGCTGCACACAAGTTTCGGACCAAAGCGCGCATACCCATTGCATGCCTCATGCTGCTGGTCATGGACCAAATGGTCAGCATTGAGGAAGTGGTATTGGCCACTGCCACCTGCACAAAACAAAACAACACAAACTAACAGTCTGCCCCTGATACATCTGCGCACGCACGTCGGGAAATGCCGGGCTCCAGGCGAGCAGCCACCCAACGAGCACCGGGTGGAAGACGAGTCGCACCAGCTGGCAGGAGATTTGGCCTGCTCATGGGTTGGCATGAACGCACTAGCATGTTACATTCTGCTGTGGCATCCGGCATTGATGATGAACTCCCAAGCTGCATATCTGCCCTGGTCGGGTGGCAACACGACTGGCAGCGGGCCCGTGCCGCAAAGTAGCTGTCACAACTCATGGCCTGGCCTGACCGTCACGCCGGCAACATGCCCCACGATCTCCACCCATAAATTACAATTGAAGCTTGGGAGACAACGGCCATCACGAGTCTTTTTTTCGGGCACCATTTGTCACCGTCGCTCATCGGAAAATTCGGGCCTTCCGCAAAACCGTGGAAGCGGGCACTTTTCTCACCCGTTCCTTTTTCTTGCTGCTTTGCAGCCCCAATGCCATTATAGAGAAGACTACGCCGGAAGCCCAAGCGCGGCAGGGCTGGGAACGACGACAAGCCCTTCAGGCACGGAAAGGCAAGGGTGGGATGAGCCGTTTCGGAGGCAGTACTGATAAGGTAGCTCAACCCCAACAATTCCCCATCAACAGTGGCCCTGTGGCGACGGGCAGTGAGAAGAGATTTCGGCGAGCGCACACGCACGCGATTGCAAAAAAAAGAAAAAGAAGGCCAGCAGGCGACGTAGGCGGCCCCGACACTTGAGCGACGTTTGGGACTCGTCGTTCCAGCGCCCTCCGACTTCGACAGCCACACGCACAGGCGCTGTGGCCCAGCGCGCATGCTTGGGTCGCGCAGCAGCCTCCAGTGCGGCACCGTCGCGGTCAGCGGCACCGCGGGCGGGTCTGCCATCCCGCCCAAGCGGGGACACGAGCGTCGCGTCACACCGGAGGGCTTTGCCGCGCTGGGTTGCGCCATAGACGACGAGATCAAGGCGCCGTCGGTCATCCGGCCGCACGCCCATAGCGGTTGTATCGGCGAACCACTGCTGCGGTACCACTCGCCCTTCCGGGCCGACCGCCTCGCGCACGACGTGCACCCATGCCTGCTCGAGCACGAAGCCTCGTCGTGCTAAGAGACCGGTGCGCGGACAAGCCGCGAAGTGGTCCCCCAACCCATCGACTCGCTCATCTCGCTCCAAACCATCCCCTCCGCAGCGGGCGCAGGCAATCGGCAAGGGGAGTCGGAGGCGGCACCACAAGGCGAGGTGCATCAGGTCCGGCAAACATGGCTCGGGCGTCAGGGGTCAAAGCCGGCAACATCGTGTGTGAAGTGCGAGAACTGCGCTACGGTGCCAGCCCGGTCCCCCAAGACCTGGCTCATTTGCGGCTCGGGCGGCGGCAGGGCGCGCCTGCTCGTGCCCCGGCCGCGAGTTCCTGCAAGCAGCGCTCTGCGGCGTCGGGGCGCCGCTGCTGCAACACGGGCAACGCGTCCGCCCACGCAGCCCAATAGGCCGCCGGGGCGACGCGCTCTGCATTCTCGCGCTTCGAAAACCGGTCGGTCCATGTCGGTCCGCATCTGCCGTAGCTGATGGGGAGCGGCATGCGCAAGGGGCGGCATACGAGCTGCAGAGTTTTTCTGCTGGAATGGTCGGTGAGCCATGACCCTGCTGGAGGTTCCCATTGCGAGCGCACCAAGGCCCGGGCGCTTGGACGCATGGTTTTAGACATGGCTGGCTGTAGCACGCTGTCAACAAAGACTTGGCTGCATCTGCGCAACGCGTAAACTGTCAACCATGCGGCAATGCTCCGGCCGGGCCAAGCGGGGTCCTTGGAGGATTGCTGGGCGGGCCTCCTAGCCTTCTGCCTGCAGCAGCGCGCGAGACTCGGTGCGCAGGTGAGGACGTCGTACCCGCCGGCGACAGCGGGGAGGCGGGTCCGCCAGACGCCGGGCTTTCCGCCGATTGCAGTCCCAAGCCACGCAGCGTCGCGAGATTTTTCGCATGCGCTTCTGCTTCGGTGGCGAGACCCCCAAGCATTGCGTGCACTGCACCGCGAATCTGGGTTCAAGCGCGTCGCTGGAAGTGAACGTCCACAATGAGTACTCCACAACGGCCAACGCACCGTTGATTCTCCAGCGATCCGGCGGGCATGCAAACGGCAGAGCGATCACCTTTTTTTTTTTCGATCACCTTTGCGCGTCGCTCGTCCGGGCGCTCAACATCAGCGTTGAAATCCCGCACCAAGCTTGCGCTCGAGTGGGCCTCCCCGGGAGGGCAAGAGATCGCGCGGCAGGGTGGCCTGGCGGTCCAATATGCCATGCAAGTGGGTCTGGACGAACGATGCTCCGGGGCAGCGCGCCGAGCACAACATTCCTTGCTCGGCCTCATGGAAGCAGGTCGATGGCAGATGCTCTGCAATGCGCAACGCCGGGGTGATGCCGAGTGAGACGGCATCAAAAGGTCCCATAGGTCCCCTTGCTCACCGCCCCTGGCTTGAGCGAGAGCGTGCATGTCAGTCCCTGCGGCCCACACAAATGTGAAGGCACGAGCATACCACGTGCGCACGAAGGGCAGCTGTGCGCAGGCGCCGGGCGTGCGGCGAGGAGCTTACAACATTGCCCGCGGCTGATAAGGTCGTACGTCGCCTTTGCCTTTGCCCGTTCGAGTCAAGCTAGTGCCCTATAAGGACATGGGACAGGCTGCTGGAAAATGCTTGAAAAGCATTCACGCACTATTGCCAATTAAGTTTCCGCTTTGAACCTCTCTATGTGCGCAGCCCGGCTCGTTGTCCTTGGCCTTGAGCTCCAGCACTGCTCCGGGCTCTTTGCCTGCACAGCTGCCCTGGCCTTCCTTTCCAGCCTCCTCGGCCTTCCTCTGTCTGCCGCTGCCAATGTTGACGACCCTCCTGGCTGACTCCCGTGCGCCAGCAGGATGGCCAAACCACGGCTGCCGCGTGCTTGCCGGCTCTGGCGTAAAAAAATGCGCGAGACAAAATAAACAAATAATCTAGGACGTGCTCCGGACAAACACAACAAAGCATCATCACTCGAGCTGGCAGGATCGCGCGGGGCTCGGTCCGTCAGCGGGGCGAGCGGGGAGGTCGAGGCCGAGCTCACGGACTGGGGGGAACACGGCGCGTACGGCGCTCGCTCGGGCCTACATCGACTGCGCAAGCCCAGCAAAGCACACCTGCAAGACTAAGACAAACCCCTGGAAGCGGGTGCACGGGCAACAGAACGAAGCCGCCCCGTCAGAAACTTGATGCGCCCGTCCGAGCATTGAGCTCTGGGTGGCGGTTCATTTGCGCCGTTCGGCTTCATGGCAGCACAGCGACACTAGTGGTGTCCGAAAGCCAACGCCGCGGGACTACCTGACCGTCAGCTACAATGGCGTCGCCTGCGACCCACGTCCGCTCGGCGATCTTTGCTCGCCAAACCAGAAGCGCAGTGTGAGGGCAGGCCAAAGCACAATCCCCGAACACAGCAACGAGCCTGCCACAATCCGCCACGTCCCGGGGATGGGAAGCACGACTCACTTAGAGGAAACGGGAGGCGCAAACGGTGGCAAGGCAAGCTGCATTGCTTGCGGGGGCCGTGTGGTGGCAAGCTCGCTGGTAAAGCTGTCAACCAGGCACCTGCGTGCGGCCCAGCTTGAGCACGGTTGTTCACAACGACCTGTGCTGCCAGCAACACGGCCATCGGTCAGCGTTGGTGGGCAAGCGCCATTCGTGATCGCTCGCCAGCAGGCTGCCCTGCCAACGTTTGGCTCGAAGGATGTTTCGTGCCACCGGTGGTGCGCTGCGGAAGCAGCGACCCTAGAATGCTTGCAGCGGTGTTGCATATGGTTTTCAAAGTGATCCACCGTGTGTATGTGCGAAAAGAACATTGGTGGCAAATACATGGGCCAGTACGCCGATTTTTTCGGCATCAATCCTAGTCGAAACCAACCGGCACTCGTCGTTTCCGCCTCCGTTTCGATGACCACATCCTCCCACGTGTCAGCATTTAACGGCTTGCTGCAAGGCATAAGGGGCGGTGAGCCGGGAAGCGGCTCGCGGCGACGACACTATTTGGCCACATGGAACCTGTGGGCTGCTGACGTCCGCAATCAGTTGACTCCTGGGATGCCCTGCAGCATTGCTCAGGTCTTGGCTACGCACGTTTCATGACACCACGCTGAGCGCCGACATGCTTTGCCAGAACACTGTCCCTTCCGTTAGTGTGCCCGTTGGCAACGTCGACCGCAGTGGCACGCGGTTTTCTAAATTTTCTCAGGACTCGCCTGACCCGTTGTCGCCGCAGATCAAGCGCGATACTGGGGTTGGCGCGTTGCGGCGATAGGTGAATTATGTAGCAAAAAGCATGTACCATTCCATGCGCTGTCATGACGCGCCGTTGTGGCCCAAGGTGGCGTTGCAACGAAGCAGTACGAACAAGATGCCTCCACGTGCGATGTCAAGCGCTAGCGGCTTCCATGCAGCGTCCGCGCCCAATATTATTTCACAGCGTAGCGTGACGCACAGCTCCACGGTTCGCCTCACAGGCCACGCCGGTTGAGCGAGTGCGCGCGGCGCCAGGACGAAGCTCCCATCCGTGACGCGGACATGAACATCCATGTCATCACCGATGACAGGCGAAGCGAGATAGCTGCAGCGTGGTTTTTTTCAGTAGACTGTGCTGTCCACGACATTGCGCTGGCAACCGCTTGCCCGAACTGCATGAAGTAACGTATTCAAGCGAGCTGAAAGCAGCGTCGGATTTGCGGCCTTGCGCCACAAACCCAAAAGGGCATGCGATTGAAAAATGCCCTCTGCGAAGTGGGGTGGCAGTGTGGCTGAACTGTTCCATGATACATGCGGCCCGCTTTCATTCGGCGCCTCATTGTGTTCCGTCAAAACCAAACGTTCGCGCAACGCAATGTTCATAACAACGGCAGGCAATTCTCAAGCAGTCATGTTCGTCACGGGCAACAACGCGCCGCCACGCCAACGGCAGTCCCTCTTCGGACCGGGTCTGCGTGCGTTTTTGTGCAACCTGCTGCGCACAGGCTTATGGCTGGCCCGTGCGCGTCAGGGCAACATGAGAACGCAAGGCAAGGGCCAGCGGTGTGGCGCACACCAGCATGTGCAATCGGCACTTGGAACTCTCAGGTCATACTTTTCCGAGTGACCCCCACGCCCTCTACCTGGCTCGCTGGGCCAGCTGTGCCGGCAGGTACGTATTGGCGCGTCTAGAAACCTGACCCAAAGAGCAGAAATCTAGATCTTTGCAGCTTGCATCCTTTGATGTGGATATTCGTTGCACATTGCGTAGCTGAGCAAAGCCAGAAAAGAATTTTGATGTCTATTTCAGGCGCAGTGTTGAGGGTCCTGTTTTGCTAGAATGGTGCGTATCGGCGCAAAAGCTGTAACCTGCACAAAGACAACAAAAGACTGTAAAACCAACAGCTTAATGACGTAGAATTCGTACCTAACGCCATTTAGTTGCCCGATGTTTTAGACTTCTCCTGACCCTGGAACGAAAACAACGCCACACCTTGGTTCCCATCTCACGACTTCCAACCCCATGGGCCTGAAGATCCGTCTTTGCAAGGGGTTGCAGTGTGCCCACTCCGCCACGGCATGTACAATTCGTAGGGACACAAAAGGCGTGCGACCGCGACGATCGTTGCGACAGTGGAACAGGGGTGGTGTTGAAGCAGAGTCCTGAAACTAGCATGTTGACATGGCGGCAGGCTACCCGCAAATGTGTTTGAGACGTTTTGCCAAATAGCAACGGACAGTCAAAGGATCGCTCGTCGCCCGACAGTGCTCCAAAACATATGTTGGAAACCACATACATATCATAGCATGTCATAACATATCACAACAAATCATAACATATCACAACATAGGACAATATATCACAACATACCAGAAACATTGCATAATATATCATAACATATCATATCATATCATAGCATATCATAGCATATCACAGCATATCATAGCATATCATAATATATCATAGCATATCATAGCATATCATAGCATATCAAAGCACATCATAACATTTCATGACATAACATGGCATGTCATAACATATCATAACATATCATGATGTGCGGTTTGTTCGCAACATCTTGCGACTGCAGCCGTAGGCGCGCGCAAATAAACAAAACCACGCAGGCGGAACTTGCACAGGGGCTACTCAGATTTACAGACCTGATGTAGCCTTAAACCACACATCTGTGTTAAGACTTGTGATCTTCCAGGCGCGGCCCATGGACTCCGTGCGCGAGAGTTCAAGCAGCCGTATCTTCTGTAATGTCGCAATCTTCCAGGGTCTTGAACCGAATGCAACGCCCGGCCAGCGCAAACGCAGAGAAACTTTCCGTAATATCCATTCTGTGCACGCAACGTGCCACACGACACGCATATGTAAACGCGTTACGTGACATGCAAACGTGAACGTGTTGCGCAACATGCAAGTGTAAGCGCGTTGCTCCGCAGGCATCCTGTTGCGATTTCTCAACTTCGCAAAAAGTGCCTCCACATCTTTCGAAAATGATGGAATTCAACGCGCAACGTGCAACCGGGCCGCGGATTCAAGCCCACTCTGCGCACTCACATAAACAATGACAAATGCCCCTTTTCACCGCAAGTTTGATTTCTTGCACCACTGCGGGTGTTTTTCCCACATCATTGCGCGGGGCCTGCGGGGCTTTGGGCTTTTAGCTCTGAACTCCCCCCTCCTCCTCCTCCTCCTCCTTCCAGTGAAATGGTTTGATACATGCCAATTTCAACTTAAGAAAAAACTATAGTATTGACTTGGGTATGATTGATGAGCAAGACGATAAGATTGAATTATTAAACAACAATTGAGAAACACTATGAATAAGATGGGTAAACGTAAAGACTGTAAACAAGTAAGTTTTCACCAAAGTGTGATGAATGTAACCAAAGATAATATATAATGGAACAACCTGAATATTTTGTCTTTCTTATTCATCTCCTTCTTATTGAATACATAGTTATCATACTTTAAGGAATAATTACCTACATAAGTTCAACCTCCGCGAAGTTCATTCTTTGATGTTTCAAACTTATATGATATGGGTGAAGATTCTGATATTTAAACAATGTCGATACAAGTGGATTAAAACATAGTTGTTCAAGAGTAAACGAAACAACCAGAACATTATTACAAATGGAATGGTTGAACCACTCCAACAGCCTGGGAATATCCTAAAGTTAAACTATGCCTAAAACCAAGTAAGCCCAGACCTCAGCTTTTACGTAAGGCGTTTCGATGAACTGCCTAACTACTATTTGGGCCCCTCCTGTTGAAGCCGGACGGTTGACCGTTTGGCGGTACCAAAAGCAAGCCCACCAATATGGCAAGCCCGCTCCGGGCTTTACAGACCACACACCAACGCACCGGCTGGGCAGACACTTGGACTACAACGCTACAACTACACGAAAAAAGTGGTCCAGCGGGGCCCTCCCCTTTCCTTAATTAGCCTTGTAAAACCCAAACGGGGTGTACGGTCCCACGCAGAAGAACGGAGGGATTTAGCGGGTCCCACCGAAACCCAGCGCGGTCCCACGCAGAAGAACGCGGGTCCCACCGAAACCAGGCACGGTCCCACGCAGAAGAACGCGGGCCTCCCCGAAACCCAGTTCGGTCCCACGCAGAAGAACGCGGGTCCCGCCGGAAGCCGGCACGGTCCCACGCAGAAGAACACGGGTTTTACCGAGACCCGGTACGGTCCCACGCAGAAGGGAACGGTCCCACGCAGTTTTAGTGCATTCCCACGCAGAAGCACGCGGGTCCCACCGAAACCCAGTGTTTTTTTTTTGAGACAGCAGCCCAGTAGGCCAATCTTGTGTGGACAATCCACTCAGGGAGAGACAGACATCTACTTAGAGAGTCCAACTGTGCAAGCTAGCGAGCGTAAAAGAAGTCGTGACTACAAAGAAGCAACCGCTAGCGCAGAGGCCCTTATTGCATGTCAACTTAACGCAAGGATAGTGGGTTTGCTTTGTGGTCTGGGTGCTAAAAAATCGGCCGCTGCGCGGGGCAGTAAGAGTAATGGCGAGCAAGTGTGCCACTCAGCAACAACCTACCTGCAGCACGCTTGAGGACCTGGAGACTAGACACGCTAAGCGCAGGCCCAGTAGCAAGGAAGCCCACTTGTGGCATCCAAGCTGCAGCATGCCCAGACGCCTGCTTTGTCTCTGCAGCCGCAAGCTGCAGGCTGCCAAGAAGGCCGCTTCTTGGCCAGTCCCTGCAAATTGCATAAGAATAGGTTTCCGGGATAGTGGGTTTTACTTGCCCCCTTTCAGCTCCGCGGGACACGTTTCGCTGCGCAACTGCCTGGCGCGCCTGTGAGCATGACACGGACCCTGCAGGTCAAGCACGCCGGTGCTCCTGCTAACCCTTGCCGTCAGGGCAGCGACTGCGCTGAGGTTGCTTACTGCGCGCTTTCCTTGGTCAGTAAGAGCGAGAACGCCAAGGAAGTGCATTGCGCGTTAACGCAGCGAGGTCTCTGCCCTCACAGCACGCATCCGCGTGCTATGAGCGCTGTGCTGCTACTGTGTGGCAAAACAAGTCTTTGGTCTCAACTCCTTGTGCATTCACACTTACTTGTCAACCTAACTGCAAGAAGGTGTACTGAGTGCTACGCTATTGCTACGGCCCTGGCGCTTGTGTGGGGACTGTCCTTACGGACGCGTTGGGCAGTTTAGGTGACGGAGGTTCCTTGCCTTACGGCCTACCCATACTTTCGCTTAATGTCTGTACTAGACGTGGCACAGCATTGCTATGGGTGACGGGCAACTGAGTGATTGGTGCCGGTAGGTTCTTGTGTTCCCAGAGCCGGCCAACAAGAGAACTGCCAGGCAGTCTGCAGCGGAGGGGCTGCAGGGACAAGAGGCGGACTTCTCGGCAGTCTGCAGCTGGGATGCTGCAGGGACTGCACGTAGGCTTCCTTGCAACTGGGACTGCTCCCGGGTCCGGGGAACCCATAGCGTTCAGGTTCGCGATCTCTTTCCGCGCTACTGCAGGGTCCTGAAGGCCCATAGGCTTCCGGTTCGCGATTTCTCACCCTGCTGCTCCCAGGTCGCAAAAGCCCATAAACCTCAGCTTCGCGATTTCTCTCCCTGCGGGTCCCGGGTCCGGGGAGCCATTGCGCTTCAAGTTCGCGATTTCTCTCCCTGCTGCTCCCAGGTCTCAGAGGCCTCGGGTTCGCGATTTCCCAATTGTTTGCTCTCTGCAGCAGCAGGCACTCCCCGGTCTCTCTTGAGCCTACCAGGCACAGCAGGGACAGGATTGTCCCTGCTGGTGTTCCAGGCACTTCTCCAGCAGGAACAGTATTGTCCGTAAAGGTGCAGCCAAAGAAAAGGCAAGAAGTTGAAGTGGAAAGAGTGAAAGGGTGTAGAATCGACAGATGTCGGGCGAAAAAACAGGTCGATCCGTGCAAGAGGCTTCCTGCAAGGCCGCCTTAATGGGACGCAAGAATGACCTGGGAGAAGATGGAGCCGTGCAAGGGTCGTGCAAGAGGCTTCTTGCAGGATCACCACCTAGTGGAAAAGGATGGAGCCGTGCAAGAGGCTTCTTGCAAGACCACCACGTAGAGGCAGCTGCACTAAAAGCTAAATCCTTGCAAGGGCTTCTTAGTGCGAGGTGGAGGCTTAAATCACCACCTAAGAGCAGCGGCAAGAAACGCAACGAAAGTGCGATATCCTTGCAAGAGTCTTCTTGCGAGGTTCAGGCTTTTGATGGGCAACAAAACAGCACAAAAGCTGTAGCGTTTTATGCACTCGCGAAGAGCAGAGGTTTTCTTGGACTTGCAAGAGGCTTCTTGCGAGGAGCCAAGCAGCAGTTCCTTTCCACACGCAAACTCTGGGCAGGAAAAGCTAACCCCCCTCAGAGCCTCAAACTACGACACCTACGCCTACCAGCTGTCTGGCAGGGGCGACCTACCTACTTAAAGGTCCACGGAGCCTCTTCCTACGGGCCTCCCGACTCCTCCTGACTGGGCACGCTGCAGCTTGGATGCCACAGAGCCTGCAAGTAGGCTTCCTTGCTACTGGGCCTGCGCTCAGTGTGTGTAGTCTCCAGGTCCTCAAGCGTACGGAGGTAGGTTGTTGCTAAGTGGCACACTTGCTCCCCATGACTCTTACTGCCCCGCGCAGCGGCCGATTTTTTGGCACCCAGACCACACAGCAAAACTTAGCCCAGGGCCGGCCAACAAGAGAACTGCTACGCAGTCTGCAGCAGAGGGGCTGCAGGGACCTGCCAAGAGGCGGACTTCTCGGCAGTCTACAGCTGGGATGCTGCAGGGACTACACGTAGGCTTCCTTGCAACTGGGACTGCTCCCAGGTCCGGGGAACCCATAGCCTTCAGGTTCGCGATCTCTTTCCGTGCTGCTGCGGGGTCCTGAAGCCTATGTTCGCGATTTCTCACCCTGCTGCTCCCAGGTCGCAGAAGCCCATAAGCCTCAGTTTCGCGATTTCTCTCCCCGCGGCTTTTTTTTTTGGACCATTGCCTCTTTACCACATCAGCGGCGCAGTAGGCCGTTCTTAGGGATCTCAATGCGAGAGGTGAAACGGAGCAGGTGCGAAAACCAAAGCAAACACACACCAAAACAAACACAAAACACAACCACCGACCAGCAGCAACCCGAAAAACAGAGCACCTAAAGTCTACGTGTCCCCCACACTCAGTACTCGAAGTCGTCGAGGAAGCCCAGTTGTGGTCGAGCTGCGCAGAGCAGTGCGGGGGGTCGCAAAATGCGAGGGTATGCCAGATCATCAAAACCACCATCATGGAGCCAGAGATGCAAAGAAGGTCAGCCGGCAAGCTGTAGTTCGAAGAGCGACAGCCGAATTACCGACAGACACAATGAGGTACCAGGCGCACAGTGGCCAAAAGTGTAAGTACAGATGGCCAAATATCCCACGCAAGTCACCAAGATCAGTAAGGCTAGGAACGAGTCGGAACATGTGGCCCTCGAAAGTAAGGCACTTGTGCTTGAGAAACTTGAGAAGTCCTGAGGCTGCCTTATGACCTTTAGGCTTGGGACTGATAGGGGTGCAGTCGTCAGGAAAAACCTCTCCCGGGCACGTTCAATCAGTGTGCCACATGCTCAGAGCTGACACTATCAGAAGGGAGACTACTGCAAGAAGGGCAAGGCCGGCTCAGCAGCAATCGGTAACGCACATCCTACCACTCTTGCATCAGGCGGAAAGAAAGTCTGGATTCTGGCGCAGATGTCAGCTACGAAGTCTTGCTCATCGCAGAGCACAAATTCTCGATTCTCAAGGCATCCGCTCCTTTGTCGCATAAGCTGTACAATCAGCACTTGCAACATAACAATAGGCAACATGGCTCGATCGTCAGATCAAGAGGAAGGGGACTATCCGGAGGGTTAACAACCCGCAATTGCCTGTTGCGGCAGGACCCCACCAGGACAGGATGAGCCTCTACCACTTGCTCAATGAGGGAAAGGCGACTGCAACAAAGACTGTTCCAACTGGCCAGTCAATCAGGAAACTGACCAGAGGGACAGGACAGCAAAGGTCATTCCTTGTATTATCACCTGAACTTGTAGCAGATTGAGATCCAGCGGAAATGCAGTCGCACGCAAGATAAGCGGGAACAGCTTGGCACCTAGTTGGGTAGAATCGAGGTTGGGCAAAACACACGCCAATTGCGTGGTAAACTGAATTCTTGTGTTCGAGGCGACCCAGTACCATTGTTTGCTGGCAGGAGCCCAACCGGTCGCCCCATGGCCAGAATCCATGGTGAGTAGCCGCAAGTAGCACAAAGGGTAACTGTTGCAAGGTGCAGGGTGGCGCACAGTATTAGATCGAGCAGCTCAGAAAAGTCCTTGGAGCAGCACAGCCTGGCCTGTTGTCTGAGAACTGTTTTAGTTGCCTCCCCGCAAATGGTGGCAATGGCATTCCAACTTACAACCCGCTGTTGGCCGGGTTAGCCCTCCAAGTGCGTGAAATTGAGAGACGTGACTGCCTCGTTTGGCAACAATGGGGGCTGCAAAGCATTGCGCACCATGGTCTCTGTCTGCTCAAGATGGCAGAACCTACTTGCCAGCCACCTCGAGGCGCCCTGCATACAGGATTGCGATCACATCAATGTGCAGCTATGAGGTGAGCTTGCTGTCATGCGCAGTTGCCGGACACGGAGCGGGTCGGGAGGCAGCCCTGCCTCCCCTCGCCTTTCAGGCTCCGATGCCAAATCAACCCAGAGCTTTTATGCGGGTGCTCCCCCCACCGCCCTTCCAAACAGATGGCCAAAGTAAGGTGGATCCAGCTGGAGGCGATTAAAGCCAATAACGTGACTCCGATTTATGAAGTGCAAGAAGAGACATATTAGATTATCACGGCCAAGAGAAGTGGTAGGGAATTGCTCGACCTCGCACAATTCACGGGCTATGATAGCTCTAGAAGTTCAGACCTGGAAAAGAACATCGACACTCCATCCATTTTTATTTCCGACCAAAGCCGACGACTCGTGATTCTCTCTCCACACTGGTAGGCATAGATCAAGTGGTGGAAGCAGAGAAGCGGATCCCCTCTTTTCCTCAGCGCCTCCACCCTTTGACGCCTGCCGAAGCTGACATTCCGCCCTCGCTCGGTTAGTCGAGTGCTCTGAGTGTCCCTCTCTGCACAAATCGCGCAGGTGGCATGCACACTCTTACCGAGTAGACGCATAGCACATAGCTCCACTAATCCAGTGCCATGAGAAAGGGGTGTCTTGCCATTGGGATTGGGGTGGCCGGTTTTAAGGTATGAAACACACTGTGTGGAGCATAGCACACAAGAAAGAAGTAATGCCATTGGAATTGGGGTGGCTGGTTTTAAGGCATGAAAGCACCCTGGCGGACCATGATGTCATATGGCCCGCAAGAGAAAAATCCTTTGAGTGAAATAAACACATGAACATAGTAACTAAGGCATGCTTCCAGAATGTCGCTTGCTTTTTACAAAGCGAGAACTGTCTTGGGCAGCATCTCTTCTTCAGCGGAGCCAAAGAGGTTTTGCCAGCTTTGTGGACAATAGCACACAAAGAAGTAATTGGGATTAGGGTGACTGGTTTTATGGCCTGAAAACACGCTTGTGGACCATGGCCCACAAGAAATAAAAATCACGCTGGCTTGTTTTAAGTGAAAAACACATGAACATAACTAAGCAATGCTTCCAGAATGTCGCTTGTGATTTACCACAGCGAGAAAACTGTGTTCGGCAGCATCTCTTCTTCAGTGGGGCCAAAGAGGTTTTGCCAGTGGATGCAGTGTTATGCACACCCCAAGTGGCCGGTCGTCGCGCTTAAAACGATTGAAGCGATTACGAGGACACGTGGAATAGCTTTTATTTTTTGTTGAATTGTTCACTGAGTAAAGCAGAACATAATCAAAACAGTCGCCCGATGCTTTTGCTGACTGTCTGTTTTCAGTCCGAGCAACATTGTCTTTCACACATGCCACATGTCCCACGCGTGCCAAGCACATCCGACGGTTGCCCTGGTACCTCAAAACACTGAACCCAGGCCCTAAGACAAGACCTTGAAATTCCAATCCAAAAACAAAATTAATATATTTCCTGACACCCTAAGTCCATAAACCCAGCAGGTCCTGTCAGGATGTCAGGTGATGGATGAAACCGCGAGAGCCCCGCGCAGGGGCCAAGAAGCTCAAGAACCCAGCAATGGGTGTTCACTTGCTTTGGACCCTGAAGAAGGACCGGGCAACCCCGAAAGGGGTGTCGGTCAGAACCCCGAACAGGGGTGAGCATTTTGGATCCTAAACAAGGGTCGCTAGAACCGCGAAAGGGGTGTCGGTCAGAACCCCGAACAGCGGTGAGCATTGTGGACCTTGAACAAGGGGCGTCGGTCAGAACCCTGAACAAGGGTGCGTTTTTGGGGCCCTGGACAGGGGCCTCTACTGGTAGCACCCTGCACAGGGGTGTGTGTGCAGGGTGTAGGGTTTAGGGCTTAGGGCTTAGGGTTCGCCAGTGAAGTTGGCGCCTAGAGCATTGGTGGAAAGTGTCTTTTGATAACACGGGAACAGCGTGCGCAGGGCGTATCCTTGCATTAAGGGGCTCGTAGATGTCGTATGGGGCCGCCCTGCATCTTTTAGATCGTTTAAAACAGGTTTTATAGTGCTAAGATTAGTGTTTTTTGGTGGTTTGCGGGAATTTTGACCCGAAACACTCCGTAACAAAGTGGCGGGGCGTTTGGTGGCCCCGAAACCAAAACAGCTGCCAAGTTAAACAAATTGTGTTTAACTTGCAGCTGTTTTTGGTTTTGGGACCAGCAGAGAGGAGGGGGGAGGGGAGGGGGGGGCTGTCCTGCATCTTTTAGATCGTTGTTTCCAACCTGTAAGGTGTCTCTTAGATGTCGTATGGGGTTGTCCTGCAACTTTTAGATCGTTTAACACAGGATAAAACACTAAACCCTAAACCCTAAACGCTAAACCCTAAACCCTAAACCCTAAACTCTAAACTCTAAACTCTAAACCCTAAACCCTAAACCCTAAATAGGGCCGAGGGTTTAAGGCCTAGGGTTTAGGGCCTAGGGTTTAGCGCCCAGCGCTGAGGCCCAGGGTTACGGGCCTGGGGGGGGGCTCAGGGCCCCAAGTTCTAAAATTCAGTAGGTTAGGGCCTAGGGTTTACCTGTAGGGCCTAGGGTTTGGGGCCTAGGGTTTAGGGCCTAGGGTCTAGGGTTTTGGGGGTTTTGGGTCTAGGGTTGAGGGCCTGGGGTTTAGCGCCCTAGGGTTTTAGGGTTTAGGGTTTAGGGTTTAGGCCTAGGCCCTAAACCCTAGGTCCCAAACCCTAGGCCCTTGACGCTAAACCCGAAAGCTACCCTAAACCTTGGCCTCAAAACCCTAAAGCCTAAACCCTGGGCCCTAAACCCTAGGCCTTGAACCTAGGCCCTAAACCCTAGGCCCTGAACCCTAGGCCCTAAACCTGACACCTAGGCCCTAAACCCTAGGCCCTAAACGCTAGGCCCTAAACCCTAGATCCTAAACCCTAGACCTTAAACCCTAGGACCTAAACCCTAGACCCTGAACCCTCGGCCCTGAACCCTAGGCCCTAAAGCCTAAGCCCTACACCCTAGACCCTAAACCCTATGGCCCTAAACCCTAAACCCTAAGACCTAAACCCTAGGGTTTAGGGCCTAGGGTTTAGGGTTTAGGATTTAGGGTTTAGGGACCTTTAAGTAAATTGAATCTATGGACACAAAAGAGGTTTAAGTAAATTGAAGAATTATGAAAGGAGAAAGAGTTCGGGACAAACCAAAGGACACCAATTTCACTGGCGCAGCTAGCGCAGCTCTAAAGGAAAACGTGACCGACAAAATGGAGAAAGACATAGAATGACAACAAACAAAAGAAGAACACGTGTCCGCCAAGAGGAGAAATGGAGAAAGACATAGAACCACTTGAAACGGAAGATAGCAGAAAACGTGACCGACAAATGGAAACACGGAGGAAGACATACAATGACTTGAAGCAGACAAATTTTCATAAGCGGATTTTCAAACAGCTCACGCATTGAGCACTCAGCAGTGCAAGACGGACAAGCGTGTCATTTGATGGGACCCCGATGAGTCCTTGCCGTGGAGCCCAGAGCGGTCGGTGAGTGGCATGGCGTGAATACAGGTTTGCCGTGGGACGACAGGGAGTCTCACTCGGTACGAGCCCAGGTTCCCGGAATCGAGATCATCGAGGTTGCTGCTGGAGGTTGGCAGTTGCTCATGCCAGTTCTGGGATCGGCCGAAACCGAGATCGGCAAATTACCATGGTAAGTTGCCGATCTGCTGTGTGAAGCCCGGCTCTTTGCCCATCTTCCGCTTCAGGTCCCACGACATAAAATCGGCAACCAAGCCGAGCCCGACTAACAGATCGGCAAATTACCATGGTAATTTGCCGAAATCGTTTTTTGCCGATGTCTGTTTTGATGTCGGCAAGTAGCTTGTGGGCTCTGCTGCCCTGAGCTCCGGCCAGCCAGGCCTTCTCAATCTTTCCCGGCCGTCTGCTCGATGCTCGGAGGTGATCGGAACCCCGTGAATTTGGGGCAGTCTGCTTTCCACAACACGGTTCACGTGTCTTCTGTCATGCCCAAAAGCCTGTGACCCATGAAGCAAACCGTAAACAACTTTCCTCCAAAACCTAAATCCCAACAAACCCAGGAAACCCAACAAACCCCAAAATTTCAGAGCTGCGCTACCTGCGCCAGTGAAGTTGGTGTCCTTTGGTTTGTCCCGAACTCTTTCTCCTTTCACAATTCTTCAATTTACTTAAACCTCTTTTGTGTCCATAGATTCAATTTTGCAGACCAAAAGCTTAGGGTGTAAATCCTATACCCTAACCCTACTAAACCCTAGGCCCTAAACCCTCTAAACCCTTGACTCTAAACCCGAGGCCCCACCCTAAACCCTTTGCCCTAAACCCTAGGCCCTAAACCCTAGGCCCTAAACCCCAGGCCCGAAACCCACGACCCTAAACCCTAGGCCCTAAACAGTAGGCCCTAAACCCTAGGCCCTAAACCCTAGGCCCTAAACCCTCGGCCCTAAACCTTAGGCCTTAAACCCCAGGCCTTAAACCGTAGGCCTTAAACTCCAGGCCCTGAACCGTACGCCCTGAACCCTAGGCCCTAAACCTTAAGCCCTATACCAGGCCCTAGGCCCTAAACCTTAAGACCTCTCGGCCCTAGACCCTAAGCTGTAAACCTTAAACAAACTGCCCCAAACCCTAAACCCTAAAACCTGAACCCCAAAACCTGAACCCTAAACCCTAGGCGCTAAACCTTAGGCGCTAAACCGTAGGCCCTGAACCCTAGGCCCTAAACCCTAAGGCCCTAAACCCTAGACCCTAAACCCTAGACCCTAAACCCTAGGCCCTAGATCCATCCGAGGCCCAAAACCCTAGGCCCCAAACCCTAAGCCCTAAACTCTAGGCCTTAAACGCTAGGCCGTAAACTCCAGGCCCCAAACCCCGAGGCCCTAAACCCTAGGCCCTGAACCCTAACCCTAGGCCCTCAACCCTAGGCCCTAAACCCTAGGCCCTAAACCCTAGGCCATAAACCCTAGGCCTTAAACCCTAGGTCCTATTTAGGGTTTAGGGTTTAGGGTTTAAGGTTTAGGGTTTAGAGTTTAGGGTTTAGGTTTGAGGGCTTAGGGTTTAGCATTTAGGGTTTAGGGTTTAGGGTTTTATCCTGTGTTAAACGATCTAAAAGTTGCAGGGCAACCCCATACGACATCTTAAGAGACGCCTTAAAGGTTGGAAACAACGATCTAAAAGATGCAGGACAGCCCCCCCCCCCCCCTCCCCCCCCCCTCCTCTCTGCTGGTCCCGAAACCAAAAACAGCTGCAAGTTAAATACAATTTGTTTAACTTGCAGCTGTTTTTGGTTTTGGGGCCACCAAACGCCACTTTGTTACGGAGTGTTTCGGGTCAAAATTTTCCAAAACCACCCAAAAACGTCCTAAGCCCCTCAACCCTAAACCCTAGACCCTAAACCGTAAATTTTGTGGGGTCCTCAAGATGTGCAAGGATGGAGGGCCTTGAATGCCTAGTTCTCCCGCCCAACATAGAGCACTCTCGCCCGCAGTCAGAGTTTTGGCTGCTAAGGTAGTTTTCTTGTTAGGGTTTAGTGTTTCCTGTAGGGTTCGACAGTGAAGCTGGCGCCTGGAGCATTGGCGGAAAGTGTCTTTTGATAACACGAGAACAGCGTGTGCAGGGCGTATCCTTGCATTAAGGGGCTGGTAGATGTCGTACGGGGCCATCCTGCATCTTTTAGATCGTGGGTTTTACAGCGCTAAGTTTATAGGGCCACAAAACAATCTAGCCTTTCAAGGCGTTACTCATTTCCTCAACGCAACCTCAGAACCCTTAAACCCTTAAAGGGTTCTTGCCGACACTCCTGTCGGAGTTCCGCCGACCCCTGTTCGGGGATCGCCGACACTCCTTTCGGAGTTCCACCGACCCTTGTTCGGGGGCCAAAATTCTCACCCCTGTTCGGGGTTCAACACTGCACCCTGATTGGCAGCCTTGAGGCTGCGCAGTGAACACTGGGTTCTTGACCCCTGTGCGGGCTTCCAGCATCATCCACTCATCACCTGACATCCTAACGAGGCCTGCTGGGTTTGGTTTTGTGTCAGGGTTTGGGGTTTCAGATTCAAGTTCCAGGATTAGAGGCTCGGGTTTCGGGCCTTAAGGGTTCTGACCATGACTCCTTATGTTCGGATATACCATGAAGATTGGCGAAGTGTCGAAGACTGCCACACTGACAGCATGTTACTCGGACTGAACGCAGACAGTCAGCAAAAGCATCGGGCGACTGTTTTGAGGTTATGTTCTGCTTGACTCAGAGAACAGTTCAACAAAAAATAAAAGCTACCCCACGTGTCCTCGTGATCGCTGCAGTCGTTTTAAGCCCAACGACCGGCCACTTGGGGTGTGCATAACACTGCACCCACTGGCGAAACCTCTTTGGCCCCACTGAAGAAGAGATGCTGCCGAACACAGTTTTCTCGCTGTGGTAAATCATAAGCGACATTCTGGAAGCATTGCTTAGTTATGTTCATGTGTTTTTCACTTAAAACAAGCCAGCATGACTTTATTTCTTGTGGGCCATGGTCCACAAGTGTTTTCAGGCCGTAAAGCCAGTCACCCTAATTCGAAAAATCTCTTTGTGTGTTTTGTCCACAAAGCTGGCAAAACCTCTTTGGCCCCACAGAAGAAGAGATGCTGTCCAAGACAGTTCTCGCTTTGTAAAAAGCAAGCGACATTCTGGAAGCATGCCTGAGTTACTATGTTCATTTATTTCACTTAAAGGAGTTTTCTTGCGCGCCATATGACATCATGGTCCGCCAGGGTGCTTTCATGCCTTAAAACCAGCTATGCTCTACACAGTGTGTTTTCATATCTAAAAACCGGCCACCCCAATCCCAATGGCAAGACACCCCTTCTCATGGCACTGGATTCACTGTCTGCGTCTGCGTACAGATGGCCAAAGTGAAGTGAACCTGGCCAGGCAATTGAAGTGCTAAGAAAGCGATTCCAAAAGCATCCTTTGGACAATCGATAATTTTCCTGATCCCATCGGTTCCTTTAGGCAATGCTTCTTGGTGGAGACGTTGCTTGTGGAAGAGGAAAAGCATCTTGCACGGCATCTCCCCAAAAGGCTAAACAATGACATGTCTGCTGTGGCAGGAAAGATTGTAAGTTTAAAGGCAGTTAAGCAGGTTGAGCGCCAATAACTTTCTGGTCGCCGCTCACAACTGTTGAAACAATTGTTTGTGCAACGTAGAGGCACTGCCACAACTGCCTACGTGGAGCAGCAATAACATCCACTCTTCTTCGTTTGCTTTTCTCTTTGCTTTTCAACCTCTGAATGTCCAGAACCTCCAAGCTAATTTGCTTGCATTTCCTTAAGTACTGGACTTGGGAAGCTTCGGTAGGGTCGGGTTGTGCAGCATTTAACATTAACTTGCCGCCTTGGAGGCAACTGCAAGACTTTCTCAGTCCTTCGTGCTCCAACTTGGAGTAACTTGGAAAAAGAAGTGCTGTCCTATTTTGGATGAGTTGGACGAGTGCTTCAGTTGCTCTTTGAAAGAAAATTTCGCGATTTTGCTTTCTGCTGCGCCCAACCTGGCGCTGCGGGACGCAGACGCAGTGATGAGCACACTTACACCAGGCAAGAAGACTGTTCGGGTGTGAATTGTGACTTGGACCTTCCAGCATAACGGTGTTCATCCTTCCCTCTTGGAAGATAACCGTGCAAGATTAAGAGGCCAAGCAAAGCTTCCCCTTTCAACTTGGCGCGCAACGGCCCAATTTGAATTACGGGAATAGCCAACAAGAGAACTACAAGGGTGGGCCCAACCCTCACAGTGGACCTGAGGACCCACGGCATCTGAACCTGGAGCAGACTGGCGGTGCACTTTTCGTGCGGTGACTGAGATGAGCATTTGCGATGTGCCTCTCTGGGCGTATTTTGTGCTGCAGTACGTGTGTTTCCAGCCAGCAGACCATATTTGCAGGCAGCAGGCAAAGGTTATCATGCAGTTGTGCCCAGCTGGGGCACAGGTCATCGTGCCAGAACGATTTTAGCAGGTTTGCAGAAGAAGGTTTTGCCTTGTATGAACACTTTTCGTCGCGACCGATCCTTTCACGTTTCCAGTCTTCGTAAGGCTGTGGCCAGATCAGAAATTGAATGCAGCACGCATGGCCATGTGGTGTTTGCTTGCATTTCTATTTCGTTACGCGGGCAGTGCGCTTCTTTTCACAGATGTTCTATTCCATTCATTGCTTGTCGACAGAGTCTTGCAATTCTACGACCGGGACTGTCCAAGACTCAGCAGACCATGTTGTGCAATTCCTACATCTTAGAGTCTGTCGCCAAGTCACGCGGCATCGAGCAAGGCTATGTTTGCGTCCGGATGGTCGTCGACGCACTGTTCGCAAGCTGGTGGCGCTTCGTGACAGTCTGCGTGAGGACGTCGGTCATGTGGCGCGACGATCCGTGGTCTTCCTTTGTTTGGCAGAGCGGGTCTTGCTGCTGCTGTTTTCGAAGATCAGCTGCGTTTGCTATCCACTAATTTCGTATTATCTGACATATACGTTTTTTCTGGCTTGTGTTGCGTGTGAAGTTCGAACAGGTTATTGCGTTCCGCCTCGCTGTGCGTCTGCAGGTTCTGCGCACGTTTGTGGCAGCTTCGGACTCGGTTCATGTTTTTTGGTTCCAGTCCATTGGCTCTTCTGCGAGCTGCGAAACTGCTCTCAGTCCAGTGTTGAGGGCAAGCGCGCTGCCCCGAATGTGTGGCAACTTTTCCGCGATGCTTTGCAGGTCCAGCTGAATTGTGTTCAGATGCTCCCGCGAAAAATCATTGCTCACAATGAGGCTTCTCCATGGATGTCGTGCGCGAGACGAGCTGCCGAATCTCTCTGGGCGTGCGAAAGTGCGCGGTTGGATGAGGCTGTGTCGTGGCTGCGGCAGGGCCTTCTCGAGCATTTGTGGAATTGCCACGTAAGAAGCGGCAGTTCTTGTTGCCTACGATCGCGAAACGTGCTGTCGCCAACAAGTTGGAACGTTTGGCGAGGTCGGAAAGCTCAGCTGCAGAAAGCTCAAAAAATGCTCATGCTTGAGGCACCGGCTGCTTTTCCCTTCGGTTGCCGTTTCGCAGACATTGCTCTTCAGCGTGTGCTGTTCGGTGGTGACAGCTTGAGTGTGCAACTTGAAGCAGCAAGTCCTCATGGGTGTATCAGCTGTCGGCTGCGAGGACATGGACGTGCAGAGATAGAAAGGTAGGGGTTGTAGGGTTCGGGGTGCACATGGGTGCACCCTTTGGCGTGCGTGATCGTTACAACAGCAAATATGGTAGGCGCTCTTGGGGCTTGTGTATATAATTTTAAGCTTCAGCCAGCAGGGAAAAATCTTCCGTAAACCCACGGCCGAACCCCAAATCCATGCAACCCCGCACCCCGCAAGCTCCAATGTCTGGGGCCAATCATGCGCAGCCCAGGATTTCGTGTCGAAGTTTGAAGGTCTCGGGTTTGGGGAGTGCGTGAGGAGTCCAAGTTCTTGTTAGCTTTGCAGTTTGGGCATTCGACGACGTTTTGTTTAGTGGTTTGGGGGCTTCGACTGCAAGCTTTGGCAGCAGCTCCAAACAGCAGCGCCGCCTTGAAAAACAAAATCTCTGAAGCCGCACCGTCTCCCAGATCGCGTTAGTCTGTCTTTGTCAATTGTTGCCGGTGATTGCCGGTGCTTTCGTTGAGGATCATGAAGTTTCTTCTTGACGTGGCAGAGAGCAGAGGCGCACGTGCACGTGCACTCAGGCGTGGAGCACCTTTGAGGTGATCCTTGTCAATTATTTTCAAAAAACTACGCAAAATTTTGACTTGTGTTTCTACCCAGGCAGCCTAAAACAGAGGTCGTTGGTCACCTTGTTGAGCCATTCCTCTGTTTGGGTTTGGGATCCTCAAGGTTAGGGTTCTGGTTTTCAAGGTTGCCTCATACCACCGGTGTGGTAGTGGCTTATCCTAAGGCACGAAGCGACAAATACGCCTTGAGCTCCGAATCAAACACACGTCCTTTGGTGATGGTTTTGTATCATTGGCCCCTCTACATCCTGCACCCCCCGTCTATCGGCCTCGGCCCCACTACGAAGCAGCAGACGGCTAGTGTACACCTGAACGAATTGCCCCCAAATCCCTGAACTCTGACCCCTGAAACGAAGCTTTTGATTTTGCATGGTTTGCTTGATTTTACGTTTGACCATATTGGGTGTCGTTGATCTTGCTGATTTAGGTGCGGCGTGGTGTTGCATTGTTTGAGCCCGCGCCGCCCTTGGAGCAAAGAAGTCCGCGCAGCATCGTCACAGACAACAGAGCAATGACAACAGCGCCGCCAAGCACGCGACAACACCTCACAAACAGGCCAGAGACACCGAGGAGGTCTCAACACTACAGTCCGTGAGAAATCACCGTTGGGCCAGCTGCCATTTTCGCTGACAGGTGCGGATTGAGGGGCTCAGGGTTTCGGGGCTCCCCGAGAGCTTTGGGACTGAGGGTTCCGAGTGGTTTGGGATGTTTGGGCCTCCAGGTTTGTTTTCCGATGCAGCCAGCGTGCGTGGGAACACGAAGCTTTGCGGGCTCGTGCCTTGCATTGTTTTCGGGCATGCGGGGTGCCTGTGCATTCCCGCCGCCAGTTCTACGCACGTAGGCAGCATCACGGCTAGTTAGGGGTTGCTTGTTGCATCATCGAATCATCGTGGCATTTGTGTTGAGCAGCCTCCCAACTCCAAACCTTGAACGCTCAACCTCAAGCCCGAACCCGAGTCCCTAATCCGTTTGTCCAGGTCAAGTTCATGGTCAGCGCCGGTCGTTGTGGCATCGCTGGTCGCGGCCCCGGCAGCCAATAGGTTACGACAGATGTCGCTTCAAGATCCGGGGCTATGGTTCACGTTGCCCACGTGTTGGCCCTTTTCATGCTTCCTCTTCATATGCGCCGTTCACAGGGTTTGATCTTTCAAAGTGTCTCGAAATCGGCTGCTTTGCCGGCGAGTGTCGTGGTCCGAATAATTGTAAGTTATTTTTCCCTCGAACTCGGAGCGGCCCGTGTCCAACGGGCGCACGCTGCGCAGAATGTTCCTTAACACTTAACAACTTTCGTACCAAACTCGTTTGAATCATCCTTCGTCTTCAGGTGGGCCCGGAATTGTTATTGAGCGTTGTTTTTTGTGCTTTGTCGAAGGGACGGCCCACGGGCCCACAACGCGTACTTTCAGGTTTAAGGCTTCACCTTCAGGGTTTAAGATTGATGTAGCCCGCTGTGCTACCGTGCTAAGGGATGTGTCTAGTTTACGGGTGTCGTTCAAGGCTTGCTGAGAGACTGCCACCGTGTCAAACACAGCGTCTACTTCGAGGGCCTTGTTTAGCATCCCGAGAATCTGCCACCGTGTTGAACGTTGCGTCTAAGACATAAGGGCCTTGACGAAAACGGCGTGGCAGTTGTATCGTGCAGCTTGAGGGACTCCCAAGCGAGCTTAAGAAAGTACGAAACTGACCTTCTCGACCAACTCAAGGAAAGACGTGAAACTGTCCCTCACAGCTTCACAGTCTCCCTCACAACCTCGCAGCCCCGAAAAGAAGCTTGAAGAAAACGGTCACTCAAAGGTTCTGGCGCAAGCTTAGGGAAACCGCAAGCTTTCGGAAACACGTGAAACTGTACGTTACCCACAGGCCTTCGCAGAAGCTTAAGGAAGCACTTGAAACAGCCTCTCACAGCTTCGCAGGATCTCGGCGCAAGCTTGAAGAAACACGTGACATTGTCAAACTTACAGACTTCAAAGCCAGTATGGTTCTAGCAACCAGAGTACGTAAAACTGTTCCACAGCATTACAGGCTCCCAAGCAAGTTTACGCAAGTAGGCGAAACTGTCCCTCACAGCTTTGCAGGCTCTCAAAAAGCTGAAAGAAATGGGGGAAACTGTCCCTCACAGCTGCATAGGATAACTAGCAACCTTAAGGATGCACCTGAAACATCCTGAAACTACAAATCACACCTTGCAGGCTCCCACGCAAGCTTCAGAAAATGAGTGAAACGTGAAGCTGCCCCTCACAACTTCACAGGCTATCAGGCAAATTTAAGGAAGCACGCGAAACTGTCCCTCACTGCCTGGCAGGCATGCTTCTTTTCGCAGACTCTCGCGCAAGCTTAAAGAACGTGAAACTGTCCCTTACTTCGCAGGCCCTCGTGCAAACTTACGGAAGCACGTGAAGCTGCCCCTAACACCCTCGTCTCTCGTGCTAGCTTGAGGGATGCACGTGAAACTGTCTCTACTGCGCAGGCTCTCGTGCAAGCGTAAACAAGCACGTGAAACTCTGCCTTACAGACCTCAACGCCAATTTGGTTTGGGCAAACAGAGTACGTGAAACTGTCCCCGACAGCTTTAACAGCTCCCAAACAATGTCACGCAGGTACTTCAGAATGTGCACGAAACGTGCAACTGGCCCTCACAGCTTCGCAGGCCTTCAAGCAAGCTTAAGGAAGTACATGAAACTGTACGCTGCAACTGGGAGTCGAACGAAAGCAAGGGCGCGATGCGATCCGTCCGTAAGAAAATTTTTACAGAAAAACAAAGGTCCTGATTGCATGGCAAGCACAAATGATGCACCAATCGTAATGGTGGATCTGGTGAGTGAGTGTGGCGTGTTGTCTTCGTTTGCAGCCGCAGGCGGCGGGAAAGGCCTGAGACCCTCATATCTTGCTTGTAGGTCAACCAACAGTAACTAGAGTGGCTGTTAAATTCAAGCGCAGCGTGAATCTACGTGAACATGGCTGTGCATGCAGGGTGCAGACATTCCGACACTCTAATGCCTGGGAGGCAAGAGGCAAGTGCAGACGCTTTGAGTGTCTGAGGAAGGGGGAGGCGAGGGTTTGGGGAGAGCAGGGTTCAATATGTTTAGCTTTCAAAGGAGAGAGAGGAGTCTTCAGGTGACAAAATATTTGCCGCGAGGGAAAGTCCTCAATAGGCCTATTACGTGGGCGGCATCGGAGCGTCCCGAGTGGAAACAAAGCAAAAACCATGCAAAACTGCAAAACCATGATATGTCTTTGAACGAAGACGTCTTGACATCACCGGGCTTTGGCGGGCTTTAAGAATCGACCAATCTGGACGATACTTGTGCTGATGTGAAATTCTACTGCAAAAGTTCTTACGCGATTCCTGTACCGTAGAAGAGGAGACGATGCGCATGCAACGTAAGATCTTGACGGTCCCTCGTTGCAGCAACATGCGGCAACCCGCAAAACTTCACAGGCTCTCAAACAAGCTTGAGGAAGCACGTGACATTGTCCCTCACAGCCTGGCATTCGCAGGCTCTTGTGCAAGCTTAGGGAAGCACGCTTTCGCAGGCTCTCGCGCAAGCTCAAGGAAACACATGCAACTGTCCCTCGCGCAAAGCATGTGAGACTGTGCCTCACAGTGTCGCAGGCTCCAGTGCAAGCTTGAGGAAACACCTGAAACAGTCTCTGACTTTGCAGGCTCTCGTGCAAGCCAAAAGAAGTGCGTGAAGTTTTCCCTTGCCGACCACAAAGCCAATTTTGGTTCTAGCGAGACTGCCCCCTCACAGCTTTACAGGCTCCCAAAGCCCCAGCAAGCTTACGCAAGTACGTGAAACTGTGTCTCACAGCTTCGCAAGCTCTCAAGCAAGCTTAAGGAAGCGCGTGAAACTGTCCCTCGCAGCCTCGCAGGCTCTCAAAGACACTCAAGGAAACCTGTCCTTCACAGCTTCGCAAGGTCTCGCGTAAGCTTGGGGAAGCACGGTTCGCAGGCTCTCGCGCAGCGGGTTCTGGTTGTGCGTTCGTGGTTTAGGATTGTTCTTTGCTCTTCCGAGACGTGTTCCAATCTGCAAGAAACAGCTGTTGTGGACTCGTGCGAGATTCTCGGAGATCGTACGTGAGGAAGTCGGGGCGATTGTCTGTTTCTAGGACCCGAAGCCTTGCAACCCTTCTCCGTTGGCAGATCTCCTCAGCAGCCTTCAGTTTTCTCGTTGTCTTGGCAGCTCGGCCCTTAGCGATGGTTCTGTGGTTCTGTTAGAAGCTGTTATTTGCTGGGTTGGCAGACTTTTTGTTCATGCTAGTGAAAGCGGCCCCTAACCCAGTGAAGAGTTTTCACACGTTCGTGCCGCGGAGTTTGCGCTTGCGATCTTGAGAGCTGTTGTTATATGCTGAGTCTATGCCGGGACACTGGCACACGCTGGCACCAGTGGGCAGCTCGAACCCTCGGTAGAAGTAGCAGTACCTTGTTGTTTCGCGTGCAAATGCTTGGTGAGTGATTGCGCTTCTTGAGGTGGCTGTTGACGAATGTGTCGATCAGCGCTATACCTCTTGATTGCCCAAAGTGGCTGCGGGAATGCCAGTGTTCGAAAAAATCAGCGAATGGTTGATTTCCATGAAGAAAGAAAGATAACTGACACGAGCCACGGAATGCAGACACGTGTCACCAATTTTGGCAAGAAAGATAAGACGTGAAGACACGACACGAGGACAGGACCGAAGGACACGACACGAGGACCACGACACGAGGACATGACAATTGGGGATTTCGGGCTTATGGTTCAAAAGTCTCGGGCCCCAGCCCTCAAACCCGAAGCACTAATGCATCTCCAAAGTCCTGAGCGCATCTTCGCCTAGGCCACGTGCTTCCTTCAGCCCAACTCCTGCCGAACCTCAAAATCCCCAGCCCCAGCAACATCCTAGAAACCTTATGAGCCTCCAGCTGGCGCCCTTTTTGGCAGGCCGCCGCCTGGAGGAGGCGGCTTGGGCCTGGGCTCGCGGGGACCCGTGGGTTGTTGCGTTCGTGGGTTGTCAACAAAACCCGAACCATAGCGGGCCTAAATCAGACACTGACTGTCTTTGATGTCCAGTAGGATCTGTCAAGAAATGGGGTGGTCATCGGATTCTTTGGGGCTTCAGGCTCCAAGGTTCAACGTCCTTCAAGCTTCCTCGAGGGTTGGTCAGGGAAAGCTGAGGAATCTACAGCCGCGACCTTTACGTGCTGTGTGGGGTTTGAGGTCCAGGAATGTCCAGGATGTTTCGTTGTGGCTTGCAGGCCACAGGGATCCGGGGCCCCGAAAGCCCCAAGCCGAACATACTCAGACCTCCGCCTCAAACCCCGCCCCGATCCCGAGCCCTGGAACCGATGAAGTTGTCACACGTTCACGTGCATGGATGCCCCTGCCCCCCATGAAGACGTGTAGGGCAGTGTAGGGTTTTGTTTCAGCGCGCCCTGCTAGCAAGACACCCACTCCACTTTGCAGGTCGACCTGTCGCTGCTGTGTCCAGAGCATGTGTCGGACCCGGCTCACAGGTCCCACAACGATGGTCTCTGTCTTTGTCGGGCGCAGGACTTCTCAGATTCTCCATCTGGTGCATATCCTTGTACAACTGTCGTTTTGGGCCATGGCAGAAGGGAGGCTGGTCGAGCAAGATCAAGGACGCGGCCGAGGCCAAGCTCAAGATATCTAGAGTGTGTCAGACAGAGAATCTAAGAAGCCTAGTAGTGCGCCCTCTTTGTCAAACATCGGAACATGCATTTCCTCCAAGAACAACTCTCCCTCCGTTCCCAAAGAGTAGGCTCTTGTTGAACCCTCATCTGCAATCTGCAGATGTGCTCCGACAAGAAATACAGGTTGTTTGGAGCTCAAGATCCGACTCATGCTGCGGTGCTAGCCCCCTAGTCTTGAGGCCTGTTCTGAAACCGCATCACGTGAGCGCTCACATGGTGGTCGCGGTTATGGCGTCGGCCCCTTACCGCACGGTTCGTCTCTTGTCCAAGGCTTTGCCGCAGAGTCAGCCACACCATCGTCCATGCCACGTGAATCCAATTTGCTTTGTTCTGCCTGCATTTGCTGCAGTGTGGCCTTGGGCAGAACCCGTGTCGTCGTGGTTTCGCACCGATCCGGATACTGCAAAGTCAGGATCCAGACCAGGCATGGAGCATTTGAGGAATCCTCCAAAAATCTGCCGAGTTCGTACTTCAGCACGCCCTGCTAGCAAGACATCCATTCCTCCTTGTCGGTCGACCTTTCGCTTCTCAAGCACGTGAGAACCCTGCGTAAATCAGAGCTGTTGCACGTTGAGAGCCCAAGTAATCACGAACGACCCTCATTCAGTTCAGTTCGGATCTTGAGTTCGAAACAATCATGTGGAAATTACACGTTTATGCTCCGGTCCGATGGCACAAGCATCTCTTTAGGCAGCCAAGAAGGGGGAAGGGGGGAAGGAGACCGGATCCTGGCTCTAGAAGCCGAGGTGAATTGACTTGTCATTGTCATTCCACAACACGAGTGGTTTTGGAGCAGGCTGCAGGCATCAGAGTCCCAACAAATTCACCCCAGAAAACAACGACATGTTCAAATCATAGTAAGCTACAAACAGTAGTGAACAGCAATAGCAACATTACTAATACTAATATGTACAGCCTCAAAAAGAAACATGATTTGAGAGCCCATCGCTCTCAAAAAGCCCTTCCCGGTTCCCGTGCTAATGCCTGCTATTGCCTGCTCAATACTCTGAGAGTGGTTCTTGATTTTGCATTGTATCACAGGAGTATTTGCAGAGTTCAGCCGCCAGACGAAGAATAGGATTATGCGCTGATTGCGCTGGCGCCATTGTTCTCTTCGACCGTGCACTTTGCATTGTGAATGAACTGTGACAGTTACGGATCTCTGGTGGGAACTCTCTTGGCAAGCCCCGATGCATCGTGTCCCTTTGGTAATCCGGCAGTATCCCTCCGCATTTAAAATTCTCTGCGCCTCATGAAGGTTGCCGGGATTGGAGGAAACTAAGGGCTTGGTCCTGAGTTTCCTTTAGTAACCTTGAGTTTTTGTCGCCGTTTTCGGGCTTCAAGATGATCTCATTTGTCATTTGTTACATGAATAGACCTTCTAGGGCTATATCTTGACTAACTAGACATGGGTTCCCCCACCTTGGAAATGGAAGAATTGAACTGTGTTGGTTCACAGCGGATACCCACTTGCCCAGTTCAGCTCTGCGATGTGCAAGGCCCGGAATTTTGGCAGAGAAGACAAGGCAACTCTGTCCTTTTTCGATGTGCAACCCTAACCCTAAGATGCAAACCTAAATTGTTGGTTGCCGCCTATGTTGTTAACCAGTTGCATTAGTCAAAATGACCTTCAACTGTGTCAATCGCAATCGTTACATTTGATACCAAATGAAGTTGGAGGACCTAATATGATGAAGAGTGTTGATTCATATGTTTAGATGACTGAAGCTCATATGTAAGTTAAAGGCCAATGGGTTATGAAACGCCAGTTACTACAATGCGTTTGTCAAACATATGCTGCTTTGTATTCACATACTTCTCCCCCGACACATCCTAGCAAAAAGGTGTTGCTTACCTTTAGGCACAAAAAAACATGTCATTTATGCGAACAAACACGTGTTTGTTTTTAATATACATCGCCACGCCAGTAGGTCGAGGGGGGGAGGTATATTTGCATATACATGTAATGGAATATTCACAGGCTGTTGGTTCGAATTGAAAGACGCTGCTTGAGGTAAAGTTTGCATTGCCTCACATTTTGTATGGGCATCGCATATGAAGCAGGGTATATATTTCTGTTTTTGATGACTGTATATAAGGTTCCTTTTTAATATTGGTGAGTGTATATACTGGGTGTCCTTTTGGGGGTACAAGACATATGGCCCTTCCTTAGTAGCAACGGCTAGCTGGTCTACTTCGGCCAAGGAAAGTTAAAGATTTGAGAACCGTTTCGGAATCTGCTGGGTTGATTGTGAGTGTGTGTGTGTGTGTGTTTTTTGTTCTGGCGGGTTCATCTGAGTCACAGCACCAAGTTGTACAAGCAGGTTGCGGTCAAGCTCAGTCTTATTCTAACCAGGCACAGGGTTGCCACAAGGCGAGGGAGTGGAAGGCAGTGGAAGGTCAACCCATAGGGTGTGCCATGATATGCAGCATGCACATTTGACATCATTTGCAATGTGCCAAATATGTAGTGCTAGCAGAAAATGTCATGAGTTGGGATGCAACTTCTCAACTGGGTTCCGCGAAGTGCTTGCCTTTGTGTGCAAACTGCTTGATGGCTATGCGGCGTCCTTGCTGGGCTCAAACGGTCCAGGTACCACAGCTCATGCAATGCCTGGTACCCCATTTCCTGCGGTGCAAGTCGTCTCAGTTTAGGAGCGGCTGATCGAGACAAATCAAGCTTTTGTTCTAAAATTCCAACAGAACATGGCGCAGCTAGGGGGCCCATCGTCGGTTTTTAGATGCTGTTCCAAACCACATCTCAATGACTGAATGTCGGCAACCAACAGGCATTGGATCAACTGTGTTTGCTTGTCGTAGTAACCATGGTGGCGACATCAGCTGCAGCATACGATCTGGCCAAGAAGTTGTGCCAAGAATATGACAAGCGGAAGAAGGCAACGACATGGCTCGTCACATGAGCTTTTGCAGTCTTCTTCTTCTTCTGCTGCTGAAGTTAGTTGTCGTCTTTGCCAGGAGGAAAAAGAGATGAATGTCAAACAGGAAGCCAACCTGGTGCCCAGCGCGAGCAAGACAGGTGAAATTAGTCAGAAGCTGAGAAACAGGGAAGGGCTAGTCACAATGTGAACTGACAGCCGCGGCTTTGAAAATTAGTTTTCGAACTTATCGTGAGAAACTCCGAATGATGCCCTGGACCGTTTCGGGTTGAGGGTGCTATGCAGTATGAAATTGGGATTCTGGTGTATGGTTGCCGGCCCCTTGTGGGTCTGTTGTTTCTTTGGCAGGTTGTTGACACGGGACACGGAACATCATGGAACAACCCTTTTCTCTGTCTCCGCCTGTGCAAAAGAAGCCCACTCCTCATGAACTTGTTGTAGCTGCCTCTCAAGCTGGACCGGATTGTTTTGTAAACCGCAAGGTCGCAAAGTGACCGAGATTGACTACGGGAAGCATGAACAAACTGTCAAGGAGCTTGACCGCCAAGAGCGAGAGCAAGAATACGCACGCTACTTTGCACAAATGTTCGCATAGCTGTACGGATGGTTGGATGTTGGTTTGTTGGTGAATGGTTGGCACTAGTCAGGCTTGTCGGCCTTAGCTGCCATTTCTTCATTGCATTGTTCCTCAAGGCATGCCTGTGTGCATGTTGTTTTTGATGTGGTGGGCCAAGGAAAGGCGACTGAAGCAGCCCAATGGTGCACATTGGACCATGAACATGGACCCAACTGCAAGAGGTGGGAGGGTAGGAGTAGAGAAATCTTTGTAGCCCAAACAGGCCGGGAGACTAAGTCACCAATTCATTCAATGCTGCCAGCTGCGCATGAACCTGGTATGCGTTCCCATGGCAGGCCCCCAACGAGCTGCTCGCAGGACCACCAGAAGGAGTGGCAGCCGCCCGACCAGTTGGTTGAGTTTCAGAGGTGCGATAAGATGGTCAGAACAAATCATCCTGAAATGGAATTGAAGCTGCAAGCAGGAAACGTTTGGGAGTCTTCAAGTTAGGCGAACTGAGGATCTACGAGCGGAGCACCGAGGAGAAAATTGCAGCAGCTGAACGCTTCCGCCAAGAAGGCAACGAAGCATACAGTCCCTCGACTTCAGTTTTGCGGGGCAGGCTGTGGATTCGCGTGGACCATCTGAACCGAGGAAAGCGCAACTTTGGCCTGGCAGCTGTCCACTACCGCAAGGCCCTCCTACACTTCGACTACACTTTTGCAGAGACCGAGGACCGGGGCGACCTGTGACGAATGTGGACTGGGAAGGTGCTCTTCTACTCCGTCCATTTTTTAGCCAGCCATTGAAGAGTAACGTGGCGCATACGCATGTTGTCTTCGATAGCTTGTTCTTTCGGTTTGCCTGTGTACTGGCTGCCGCTGCCATTGGAGAGGATGTCTAACTCCATTGACAACCTGTCATGACTGTAAGAACCAAGTCAAGCCATAGGCACCCTTGATAGAACTTGATTTTTGGGCAGGGGGTTGTTTTCGTTTTCAAACTGGGTGGTTTCCCGACCCCCATACATTGAAATGCCGGGGGCGCATTTTTGACATCTGAATGGCTTCACGGCCCCATAGATAGAATATGGGTGCGGGGGAGGGTTGTACATGCCATGCATTTTGATGCCTTCCGGGCGAGGTGCATTTTCAGAAGGATTGGCAGCTTGCTGGTAGTTGCACTTTCGCTTGCAACTCATCTTCTATCTATGGTGTCCACCCTAATGCTGCCCAACTCGCCCCAGCCCGGTGGGGGGGGGGGGGGATGCACAAAAGGACCGATTTTACAAGCAAAGGTCCTTTTGGAAAGGCATCTTCAGGGGGGCTACCCAATGCTGGACCCAACTCGCCTCGGTGCGGCCTGGAAGAAATTGGGTGGGGGGGGGGGAAATCATGGGGAATTCCGCGTAAGCCAAACGCTCCTTCTGGAAAGGCATCTTCAGGGTCTCACATAAGATGCAAATGATGGTACACAAGCTCTTTCGGCGGCCGAACTCATAGATAGAATATCAGAATATTGCATATTCGAGGTATGGGTTTGGACATACCCAAGGTATATTCTATCTGTGGCTTGAGGTTGGGGGGTATATATATATATATATATATATTTCGAAACCTCCGAGATTCTATCTCCTTGAGTCGTAGCCAAATGCTGCAGCACATCTGGTGCAGGAGTTGCAAAATCAGGCAGGAGGGACGTGAGTCAAACAGCCGTGAGAAGGGCCCAGGGCTGGAAGCAGTTTGTTGCTTTTGACCTCTGCGGAGGGCTTCATTTTTTTGACGATGCAGGTCGATGCTGTGAAGCTGCCATGTCTGCTGAACCTGGCAGCCTGCAAGTGCCAGCAGGCGAGGGCAAGAGCCGGCAACACAGTTTGAGAGGTGTGTGGAAGCGTGGCTTACTGGCGCATTACGGTACGGCGTGCCACAGGCAAGCACATGGTAAAGCTTACATTGTCCTGCGTCAGGGTGTGCCTCGCAGGAGGACTGGGACGAGGTGCTCACACAGTGTCGGCAGGCGCTCGAGATCAATCCTCGCGCCGCGCAGCACAGATTTTAAAAGTTCCGAAATGTTCAGAGTTTTTGGAGTTTGTGGGAGGTTGTGAGACTTTGAGAGCCCGACTGACACGTGTCACAAGCATTGTCCTTGCGACCTTGTGTTGAAAGTTGCAGGTTGAGTGGCATGAGCACACATGAGGCTGTCAAGGCGCATTACCGTGTCGGCCTTGCCTACTTGGCCAGAGACGAATTTGAGCTCGCAAAGGCCTGGTTTGAAGGGCTGTTGCTTGTGGGAGGACGTGTGCCTTTCTATCGTGGATTCTGGGTCGCAATTGTAAGCAAGTCATGGCCATCTTGGCTGCGAAACCTCCGGTGTAAGGACGCGCTCACCAGTGCTCACGAGATCGAGCCCTCAAATGCTGACATTGTAGCTGCACTGAAGCAGCTGAAGAAGAACATGGAGGACTACAAGACACGTCGGCGCAACTTGACTCAAAGAGGGTAGAACGCAGCCGCAGCACATTCTAACGTGTGTGATCTGGGCGACTCTCTGAATGTCCTAGGAGACGTGGCGAAAGAGATGCTTTCAGGCAAGGGCGATGAAGCTGCAGAATCTGCTGGAAAGCAGGCGCAAGTGTTGAGTCAGGGTTCTCTTTTGAGACAGGCTCCCGTTTGAGTTTGGGTGTCCTCTAGGCAAGCTCGCACGCACGCACGCATGCACACGCACGCACGCACACACACGCGCACGCACACGCGCACGCACACGCACACGCACACACGCACACACACTGACTGTTGTCCATGTGCAGGGGTTTGCGAATGAGCCCTGACGCGAGTGTGGGTTCAAGTATGTCACAATATTTCACAGGACTTCTCAAAGTCCACAGAGCACCTTTGCAGGAGGAGGAGGAGGAGGAGCAGCTGCCAGAGCCGCCGACTCGCCTGGAAGCAGAGGAGGCGGGCTTTGGGTAAGATCAACTTTCAGTGACATCCCATGGTTCAACACATCTGCTCTTTCATCTTAATACTACCACACTATCTCAGCTTCGGCACCAACTCGAGTCACCAGTCGTCAGGGGGTGCAGGTTGCAGGGACAGAAGTGGAGACACCATGAGGAGCCCTCTTCTAGTCTTCAACTCTTGATGGTCTAAGCCACATATCCTGTTGGATTGTCAGTGACGACCTCAGCATGTGAGACAGAACGCTCGCCCCGCTACTTTGATTGAGTCGGTTCGGAAAGAAACAGCCAACGAGACGTGGGTGTAATTTTGAAATTGCTCGCGGGCTGTTGACTCACACTAGTGGATGCTGTTTGACATGACAATTGTTCAGACTTGCGCGTGCGCTGCTCACAAACATTCATGAGCCCCGCGGGGAGGAGTCAAAGGGAGTGCCAAACGAAGCGCCATCGGAGGCTGTGCGTTGGCTGACATGTGGGATGATGTGGGAGAGACATGGTTTAGCACCATCCGAGCACCGGTAGGGCTGGCGAGTGGGCACCCGATACCAGTCCAACACCTCAAAACCCGGTAAGCAATCACCAGAAAGCTGATGCTAAGACTGCGGGTGGTTGTGGAATTCAGCCTTTCAGTTTCGCTGAAGTCATGGCCTCCTCCCCCCAATCCCCTAAACCTTTTGCACCTCAGGGAGGCTCTTTGCGCCGGCGCAAGGGCCGCTAGCTCAGCAGTGAGGTTTGCGACTGTCGTCCGGTGTCTTGGGGCGTTGTTGGGGGGCTGTCTAGGGTTTAGGCAGGGTAGCATGAGGCGAAGGATTGTTAATGCAAGCCTGGGGGGCGGTTTCTGCTTTTGGGTATTCTTTGCAACTACCTGTCGGGGCCAGGGTCGTGGCCGCTCGCCGAGGTGTCCCAGATAAATCCGAGGAAGGTGAGGAGGAGGAGGACGAGGAGGACGAGGCCGCTGTGTTGTGGGACCCTGCTCTTCGCTCTCCCTGTTGGTTGCCAGTTGGGGGCTTTGAGAGGTGCGGAAGCGCAAAAGTGCGCTGCAGTGCTTGCTGGTGGCGGCAGTGGGCAGGGGCCTCTTTTTTTGTCCAGGAGTTTTTGAGGAGCGGCTTTGAGGATCTTTCCAGGTCAAGGCTTTTGGAAACCACTGCACAGTTTGGGGATGTTTGGACTCCCGAGGTCTGGGTGCCCTTTCAGTGACCGCTCTCGCAGCAGCCTCAGCTCTTCGTTCTGGGACTTGATTGTAGTGTTCTGAGCAGGCGCGCCTCTTTGTGCCTTTGAGGCCGTATCGCTGAGCACCTGAGCCGAGAGAGGCATCTGTTCCGCCAGGGCAAGGCAGGTTTCACGATCCCATGCAAAGTGCTCCGGTGCAACATGCGCCGTACGCCACTAGTCTGTGGACGAATTCGCCGCGCCTCGGCCTTCGTTCTTCAAGAACTAGGCTACATCGAGCTGTTTATGTTTGCCAGAGTCGGCAAGCGATGAAGCTTCAACGTATGCTCCGCTGGAGGCGGAAGGCTGATGCGAAGACCAGAAACTTCAGCCTCTGCCATTTGGAGCAGCCGCTGCGTCGAAGAACAAAATTCAACATGGCATGCTCACAAAGCTGTAGCTTGGATGCTCAATGATGCTCAGCAGAAAAGCATCCAGGAGGCTTGGACAAGATTGTGGACCAGTGGACTTCGTGGTAGGCGGCTAAAGAGAGCTCCAAGCAGGCCGAACGCCTCCCTGTCCCTGGAGCTGGAAGGCCGCGACACCGGCTTTTGGTTGGCAATTCCATCGCCATGGGGACGGCCAAAGCTTGGCCCCTGTGGGCACTGTGCCAGCCTATAGACTCAGTCCCAGCAGTCTGGCAGTAGATGTCAATCGAGAGAAGCTTCACGTGCAATGGCCATAGCCAGGCCGAACAGGCCGAACAACACGTCAGGGCGCATGGATTTCCTGCAGCAACACCATGCGAGGTTGCCTATCAGCTCTATATCCTACATGCTTGGCTTAAGTCAAGGCACGTCTCTTGGGGGTGGGTGCAGATAGGCCGTGCCGCTTACAAGTTGCACAGGTCGATGCTTATGCTCTATGTGCGGGTGGGCCAAAGCTTTTGAGCAAATTCGTAGTCACAGGTTCACAGGTACGCTCGTGTTGGTAGTGACATGTAAATTCCCAGTGGCTCGGATCCGTTTCAAGCTGATCATAAAGCAATCCTTGGCTTGATTGAGTTTGAGCTCATGTCAGAAACCTTTCCAAATGTTTCAGAGATGGGTTTCAGGGTTTAGAGTTTCGGGTTTTGAGGGTTGAGCATGCGGGGAGTTCGGGATGGCGAAGAAGGTGGACAGGGTTGCCGGGCCCTGAAACTTTATTCGAGCTTCCCTGACAGCTGGACGCAGTTGACATGCGCGCTCGTTTGCTCAAGACCTCATTGGGCAAGTTCGCCAACATGCCTCAGCCAAGTTTCAGATGCGTTCAGAGCAGGGGCCTGAAGTTTTTCATTGAACCAAAACTGGTTAAACGCCCATCTGGCGGTCAGGGGCCTTTGCACCACGACAAAGCATAGTGTACTTTCACCACAACTTTTTTTTTCACAGCCAGCTTGTTTTTGGCCGGATGTGCTCGTCATGCGGGCACTCGCTTTGTTGGAAGAAGGGAGGCCCCGCAGCCGTAGCACCAAAGCAAAGGATGTTGCATGCCCATTCTTGCATTGATGGGTGTTGAGTGCAAAGCCCCTTCCTTAATGAAGACGTTTGTCCCAGCGCAGGCGGACCATCGAGGAGTCACGAGCTGCAGCGCGCGGCTGGCATGACAGGTCGGGGCCCTTGCAGCTGGTAGACCACGTGCCAGGACACGTTCGTTCCGTGTAAGCTACGCGTGCCAGCGACATTCCAGAATGTTTTTGCTGCTCCCTAGTGCTTCAAAGCCCGGGGGAAGCTAGCCGGCGCTTCAAGCTGACTCGAGCTTGTTAAGGTGACATTTTCAGAAAATGCGTGCATACTCAGGAAGTGGCCTGATGGTGAAGTCCCGGACAAGATAAAAAAGCCGCAGCCTAAAGACTCAAATTGCATGGGCAATCGGTTTTTCTCATGGCGTGATAGGACACGCGACAGTTAGAGTCACCTGCATGTCCTGCAATTTTGCTCCCTTCCTTGCTTACTGGCATGAGCAACATGCAGACGAGAGACGGCTCTTTGCGGGTTTTTGCGTGACCCAAGTCCTGAAGTTGATTGACTCATGCGACGCGAGACCATGCATCCTCAGTCTCAACACAACTTGTTTTGATGTCTTGGAGCCTGAGGATAGCAGGATGGAAGCGTGCCATGAAGGACTGGAATCATTGCCATTCTCCAGCGCCAGCGCGCCTCTCTCTCCGGGCGGCATCCGCAAGCTTCATTCAACTCGCATGGGGGGTCATGTGCGTGTTCATCCTTGATGTTCGCAGGACTTCATGAACCAAGATCCCAAGTTGAACGACCTGGTCGCCTTGCGGGGGCCCTTGCCTCCTCCCTGCGTGCCCCCATCGCGCCTCATGTTTGCTAGGCCCATCTGAGCTCTGTTCCGAAATCCTCATCCTGGCACATGGCGAGGTTCACGCAGAAGTTTGTGCAGCTCGGGCAGAGCCGGAACTTCACTCTCAGCACGTTGATGGAGCGCCAGAGTTCGCTTGAAGCCTTGTGTTGTGGACTTGGGGATGGATTGGGATGGTTTCTTGGGAACCCCTTCTCTCACACCCCCCCACCCCCACCCCACCCCACCCCTCCCCCCCACCCCCGCCCCCCACCCCCCCAATTGGGAACTTCTGCTTGTCCCGAATGTTCTGAGACTCAGAATGGCATCCCTCAGTTCCAGGACATGGCCTGGACCGTTCTGATCCTCACTTGGGAGGCATGTGCTCGTGGCTGCCCTAAATTAGGGTCACCTTTTTTCGGGTCCGTTTAAACAGGGCCCAATATAGGGACCTAAGTTTAGAGAACTGCTCATATGCTTGTTCGGAACCAGAGCCTTTATTCTGCGGAGGCGGTGGTGAACGAGAAGCTCCCCGTCATGGATGAGGTTGAGCGAGGCTTCAAAGAGAAGTACGAGGACACACGGTCTGAGGCATCACAGATTGTTAGTTTAAGCTGGCTACATCACGTACACAATCTTGGACTGGAGTCATGAACTGGAGGATCTGATGAAGACACTGATGGAATGCCGGAGGCACCGCAACGGTTGGTGAAGCTGTGCACGTTCATTGCAGAGAGGTGGCGGGAGGTGTTCAGAAGTGAAAATTCTAGCATGTGCTTTTATCCTTGTGGGCGAGACGCCCGATTCATTGTCGGACTGAGTGCGTGTCAGTGAGCTTTAAGATTTATGGAAAGATTGATGGCTATCCAGCTCAAAGCCTGGTGGGCAAACAAAGCTGCCAGACTCTCTCAGGGTGATTTTAGGCTGTGAAGGACAAGCGCTAGTCACTAGGTGCCATGGCCCTCTCTTTGCGATTCCTGTCTCAAGCCTCCAAGAACATCGTGGCTCATGCACCATCGCCCAAGGCTGTGCGCACTCCCATCACACCAAAGACTCCCAAGACGCCAAGATCACCCCAGTCGCCTTTGAGTCCTTTGACTACGGCATGCTCTGGGTTGAGCTTCTTCCCAGCTGAGGAGGTCAAGCGAGTTCCCAAGAGTGGCACGGCACGGCAGCGTTCCGTCCACTTCGCTGACTCGGAAAGCAAAACTACTTGGGTTGGCAATGCGACCAGCCTGCTCAGCACACAGAGGGTCGGGGCCCTCATGGGGAACTCATTGCTTGGCGGATTCCAACCCCAGCTACGTGTCCAAGCTGCAAACACAACCCTGCCGGACAGCCTCAGCGAGGAGGATGCCATGACATTGGCTACGGCCACACGAGCAGCGGTGTTGGCGCGTCAGGCGCGACAGGAAGATCGCTGCGTGCCAACTCCGCGCGTCTCGCTGGAGCCGACCTTTCCGGTGCTGCTCGGCCGACAGCCCAAGGTAGGCCCACCCTTACGAAGTTTCCCGGTGGATGAAGAGTCCTGTGCGCATGCTGCACGCCAAGCTTTCCTGGAGCAGCAGGAGCGCAGGGCCAGCCGAGCAATGGTGAACTTCGTAGTGTGAGTGAAGTGTTACACTGATCCCCAGAGCAGCTTGATGGGGCAAAGGCTGCGATTTAAAAACGGCTGTATCGCTGCTTGATGCGTTCTGCGGTGAGGCGTTGTACAGACTCCTCAGAAGCGAAAGTGAGCCTCCAGAGCCATCCGCGCAGCAATAGGAATTTGCGTCTCAAGGCCTGAGGAATTCTGAGGAGCATGGTCCGCGTGGTGTCAGAGTAGCTGCTGTTTCAATGCTACTCAGCAAGTGGTCCTACCTCCAAAGCCTCTCCACAGTCCCTGAGCCGAAGAAGTTGCATAGAGCTGAAGATCCGAGCTGGGGTGCAGAGCCACGTCCCAGCTCGTGGCTTCGGCCAGCCTCCCTGTTGCTTAGAAGCTTCTCGAAGTTGTTTCCCCCCCGAAGATGCTTCTGCCAGGAAAAGGGTGCCCACCAGCGTGCTGTTTCATACATATATATCTATATGTATGCATAAATAAATAAAACAAAATAAACAAATACAAATAAATAAATATATATATATATATAGCTTTATTCCAGCTCCGCTTGTTTTTGACCCTGCAGCCATGCACAAGACGTCTGCAGAGGCAGTACCTCTCAGAGGTCGCCGAGCTTCGGGAGCTCTGGGTTCAGGGGGCCGCCCTCTGGGGGTTGCAGTCTGCTGTGTCATGTTATTTTGGAGCCACTCTGAGACCGCAAACCTTAACAACATGTCTGAGAGCGCTGCTGATCCTAAACCCTCCGGACCACCCACGGCTGTCCTAAATTTCCCCAAGCGGCAACCACCAGATGATGCTGAAGGACCGCATACGCAACGCCACACTGAGCCCCTCCATGCAGGCGCTGGGCTTTACAAGAGCCGCCCATTTTTTTTCCTTGTCCTCAGTTTAGGTTCCGGCTGAAAGCCTTGCCCAATAGCACAGCTCCAAAGGTTCCTGGATGAAAGCCCTGTTTGGGGTTGCGGGTTTTGGATTCAATGGCTTCAGGGTGTAGGAACTAGTGGCAATCTTGAGGCTCGAGGCGCCTTGCATTGCAGTGGGCGGAGGCTGCGCTGGCGGAAGTCTCGGACGAAGGCGATGGCGGTGATCACGGTATCTACCGCAGCGCCCTCGATAATCTCGCTCTCTCTCTCCCTCTCTCTCTCTCTCTTCTCTTTTGTTGTTTTTTTCAATTGTTTTTAGTTTTTCCTGTTTCGTTCTCTTTCTTTATCTTTCTTGCTCTTTATTTATCTTTCTTGCTCTTTCTTTCTTTCAGAAATGAGCTTTCAAGATGCGGGTCCTCTTTGCCAGGGCATTGGAGTTGCAGAGTTCACTCAGATTCTTAGTCTTCGGCTTCGGCGCGTTTCTGTCACTACTTTCAGAATGTAGGTCTTGGGGTGTGGAAGTTCAGTTTGCTCTCGCCCACAACACCCCAAAGCCTGTATCCCCCAACATGCCAAGAAACCGCTACCCAGCACTGTTGAGCTTATTCCTCAAGCAGCCATTGCATGATGCTACAACCCTCAGCGTTACGCACGTTACTCAAGCAGAAGCACGTCCATTTCTGACGTCAGCACTTCCAAGAACACCATTCGCAGTCCTGTGTGCCCTGAGTTTTTCTTAGTTTTGTGTGCTCCAAGCATGTGAAGGGCTCGGGCCAACCAAGCAATCCTCCTTATCTCCTGCCATTGGCGCAAAGTGCATGATGAACTGGCATGTGAGGATTTCAGCCTGAGATAGCCCTCGACGAGAAGACCCGAGAGTACTTCAAGGCTGGCAAGCGCCCATGCGAGTTGTCTGCCTTACTGGGGCTTGTGGAAGTCGCGAGCTAGATAACCTCTACTTGCAGCTTTGAGAGCTGGTAGCCAGCCAAGAGCACTATTGTGGTTTTGGCATCAGTTTAATGATGTGGGTATTTCCGAAAATAGGGGACCCCTTGTATACCCCCTTATACACTTTCATCCTTACTACAGGACATCCCCAAAAGCTCGGAAGCCCCCCCATGTTTGGCAGCCATATCAACGCTCCGGAGCCATAGTGGTCTCCAGCCCCAAGTCCCAAATTCAGACCGAACCAAAGAAATCCTAAAAGCAAAGCTCTAAAGTCAGAAGTCTGCACGAATTTGAAAGCAACATGAGCGAAAAGTACAGCAGTGCCGTCTTCCTGCACAATGCGCACGTAGTGTGGGGTGGCATTCTTTAAACGACCATAGGCCCAACGTGCGCGATAAGATGTTTTCGGCCATTGTAATCCCACAGGCAGCAATGCAAGAGAACATGAAGATCGCTCTGACGAAGGGCGCGCAGCCAAGACTCTGGCTGTCTGGAGCATTGTAGCACGCAAGTTCTGCTAGGTATGCGTGTGCAGCAGAAGCCGCATAAGCACATTCTTCTTTCGTCATGGTAGGTGTGGGAAGGCCTAGACGGTGGATCTGTGTCTGTGCGGGTGCTACTTTCAGCGTCCTCGCATCAGGCGCCGCGGCCGCTGGTGAGACGATGCGACCTGACCGTTCTTTAAAGGGTTTGGGCGCCAGGGTGCTTTCGAGTAGAAGCAGAACGAGCTGTTGAGGGTGTAGTGCAAGGCCGTGCCAGGAAGATTGAAAGTGGGTGTGCTTTCCTGAAATGCAGTCTTTGTCTGGCCTTGGGCAGTTTTACATGCGTGCAAAACCTTCCACACGACACATTCCACGAGCAGCATGCAAGGGCAGCTAGCGTCACTGAAGACCTTCACAGTTCTGAAGGCGGCATCGTTGACCGCAGTGGCGGGGCATAAGGAGTAGGGATGTCAGAGCCCAAGCCCTTGGCTGAGGGGTAGGTTTGCTTACTTCGCCCGTAAGTACCCTCGCCTGTATGTACCCTGAGCTCGTAGCAAGCCGTATACAGGCACGGGCCCTGTGTAGACCCTCAAACGGTCACCTTCCCCGAGGGGCCAACACACAGGTCCTTAGCCAGACCCAAGCCCCTCGAACATCATCTGCCCGGGCCAGACAGCTACTCATGGCCCAGCTGAACGATGCCCAAAGCGAGTCCCGAACTGAGCCTTCATATTGTCGAGGGCGTGGTAGAACGGTATGAGTGCTTGCAGAGTCTGGGCTTGAACTCAACGGGTGTCTTCATCTTCAAGTTCCTTAGGACAGGCGCCCAGTGCAGGCCGCATTTCGGAACGCCACAGAAAACCTGAGGCTGGAGAAGCTCAGAGAGCAGCTTGTGCCGGCCCAAGAGAGAGTTGACGACATCTTGAACCTCCGCCAATTTGGGGTCCCTTCTGCTTGAAGGCGCTTTTGAAGGCAATTCTAATCCTTTCTGGGCATGCAAGGATTTCCATCTTCAGGAAGCTCATACAGTCCTGACAGGGAGTGCTGGCTTCCATGAGCCATTGTAGCACGGCTGACATCTGAAACGCCCGCCAAGGAAGCTGCTCTGCTGCAGGCGCAGCTCAGTGAGGGCATGGAAAAGCGACCGCCGCCGCCGAGGCACGCGTGGAATACTGCCATACGCCCTACAATCCCTTGATTCTGAGCACTCTTGCACGGCTACGTGTCCGAAAGCCCCTGGCATTGTAGCGGCATAACTACACAAGCTCTCTTCCTTTGCCTTTGATCCGCTGGCACGACAGAGTAGCTGTGAAACCATGCCCGATTCCTAGAAGGCCCGGCCGCTTTATGGCGGTTTACGAAAATAGGGGGACCCCTATGGACCCCTAATAGAGATCCTCAAATGATAGGATCCCCCTTACTTGATAGGATCCCCTTACTTGTGGGGCCCTACACATCCCACACACCCGCTTTATCACCCTGCCAAGTCCTCAAAACCCCCCCACCCCATATGGCGAGGAAGGTGTCTGTGGTGGACACGTCCTCCCAGGAGCAAGTACGGGGCCATGGCTTTGCTTACGTTCTGTTGTGCTCTCCGGCGGTGGTGGGGGGTGGGGAGGTTTTGGGTAAACCATGGCTCTTTGATTTCTGTGTTGAGATTGTCCTGCGAGCTTTGACTCTGCTAGCTGGTAGGGAGGCGGTGTAGCCGTAGCGGAAAACGTTCGCTCGCCCCAACTTGGTCTGTACACTGGCAGAACCTTCAGATCTACATTCGCCCATCTTTGTTGTCCAATGCCCTTTCAAGTAACCAACCGTCAAACCTTCACACCATGAGCCCTTCACCTTCCTAAACTAAACGCGAAGTCCAGAGTCAACAATCTAACCTCCAACAGTCATCAACCCCGAACCCGTAGAAACTCTGCTCAGCCGGAACACTAGTTTACGGAAGATGCTTTTCAGTATTCGCTTGAGCGGAAGTTGAGCGTCTGCGATACAAGCCTTGTACTGTCGTGAACCAGAAAAGTTCCTAGCACGCGTTTCCTGTGTTCGGTCCTCCTCAGGCCAAAAAAGCAGAATCTGTACATCCTGAAATGTAAAACAAGAGATAGCACAATAGGCCATAAAGTATGATGTATGGCTTACACTACATCACAAAGGGGCACAGAACGAACAACAAAAATGTAGTACAACCGGGGTAATTAAGTACAATCTACTTTTAATTCTCATTAGAGAACCACTGACTAAGTCCCTCCAAGATACCCTAAACCCTAAACCCTAAACCCTAAACCCTAAACCCTAAACCCTAAACCCTAAACCCTAAACCCTAAACCCTAAACCCCAAACACTACTTCCTAAACCCTCCCAAAGCCATTTTGGCGAGGCAAAGAAACTCCAGGCAGAGTTAGACGCCCTGCGCTCCGAGCTCGGCCCTTGGAAAGGCTTGGTCTCAAGCTTCGGAAAGGGGAAATTAGGGGAATTAGGGTGTAGGGTTTAGGGTTTAGGGTTTAGGGTTGACGGTGTAGGGTTTATAGGGTTAAATCAAGGGCAGTCGTAGGACGCTTTGAGGTTAGATTCCACCGGGTGACAGGCCGAAGAATGCTGTGAGCCCTGCTTAAGCTCCGAACGAAGCACGGTCCTCCGTCTCGATTCCCACAAAGACCAGCTGCTTAAACCCTAAACCCTAAACCCTAAACCCTAAACCCTAAACCCTAAACCCTAAACCCTAAACCCTAAACCCTAAACCCTAAACCCTAAACCCTAAACCCTAAACCAGCCTCAAACATACCCAAGGTTCGAAGCCGCGAAGCAGGACTCCGAGAGGCATCGTGGCATCCTCCAGGCGAGGCGCTTGTGCTTGTGCCCCTCTGAGGTTCCAGTCGAAGCCGGTTTAGGGGTTATTAATAATAATGATAATAATAATAGTAAAAAGAGTCATAATAGTAATAGTAGTAATATTATTAATCATAGTAAAAATGATAATAATAATAACAATAATAACAATAAGAATATTGTAGAACTCGGACTCGCTCTGCACCTTCCCCGCCGCTGCATGGAATTGGTCTCTCGGGCTCCGGAGAGACAAGCCCCACTTTCTCTTTTGGCCGCAGCAATGCTTTGCTCACGAATCCCTCATCCTGAGCCTGAGAGGCCGCAGACACCCTAAACCCTAAACCCGAAACCCTAAACCCCAAACCCTAAACCCTAAACCCTAAACCCGAAACCCCAAAGCCCAAACCCTAAACCCTAAACCCTGTCATGCAGAGCCTGCGGCATCCTGCAAGGTGTTCGGCCTCGATGCCAATGCTTCCCTTGACGATGCCAGGACATTCTCTCGATCGATCGTGCGGATTTGGGAGCTTTCGGGGGATGTTGGGGCAACTTTTCGTGTCCTCCACTTTGGTTGCTCCCGGAACCTGAAAACTTCATGGTTCGTCCGGATGCTTGGGGGGGCCTGGGCTTGACACTGTGGGCCAGTTCCTGCAATCGTGGGGAGTGCCCTGCGGAAGAGAGGCTGCAGTGAACTGCAGTGTAACAGGGGACTGCAAGAAGGGAGTCTGACTTTCAGAGCTGACCACACGCCTTGTCTCTACATCTCTGCGCCGTGAAGCCCTGAACGAAGGAAGCTCTGGGACTCCCTGAACACACCGGTGGACGACTGGTCTGAGGAGGCTCAGAAAGTTTCTTGGGGCTCTGGAATTCTGGGGTCTGACTGAAAGGCTTGTCGACTTAGGCTTCTTGGTACTCTTGGGTTTTGAGTTGAATGCAGATCCTTTTTTTCTGGCCGGTCCTGTGCGACGTCCGCGAGGACTGCTGAAAAGATTGGGCTCTGAGGAGTGAGTTCTCCTGCAGGGCCTGCTGGAGCGTGAGCCACGACTCGCCATGACTCGCCTGGTCATTCGAGAGGAAGACTCACTTCCCACTCACACGGGACAGGGAAATGGCAAGGTCAACAATGAGGGGGCCTCGATGCATGTTTCCCACCGCAGCCTGCACTGGGCTTGTTGGCTGATGGCTGGCCATTGCAACTCAGGTCGTGATGCTATGTGAGGTGCGACATAGAGGTGGGAACTCAGGCTGTGCTTCCAAAGCACATGTAAGTTTTGTAAAGAGGTATGGCCAGACTCTCTGGACTCCTGCTCCCTATACCAGCCCTGTATTATGATTCTTGCCTGCCTCGCGTGCCAAACGCCGCCACCCCCCACACCTCTCTGAGCACGGCGTCGTGGCATTCCTTCCGCACGGCGGCTCATGGGATTGACCGTGGCAGCCATCTCTGCCTGCACCGTGCATTCTTCTCATGTCATCGCGCCCTTGATGACTCAGCCCTGCATAGACTTCGACTGCAGCCTGACCAGCCGATTCCAAGATTGATCACTGTGGAAACCAATGCTTTTCAGTTATGTGGATTGGATGAGCTCTCATGAGCCTTCACCCACGTCACCCAAAACAGAAGGTTGAATGGTGAGGGATCGGTTAAGTTTAACATCCCATAACGCATGGCTTCATGGCTTTTATAAGGGGCTTGGCTACGAAAAAAGTGGCCGACCGCAGCAGATTGCAGAGGTTCCCAATTTCATCGCAGAAGGTGCGTGATGAAACCTCTGCAGAATTTAAGTGGTGTGGGTACGAGGTCGGCAGAGAACATCTGAAGACACTGCTCCCTGTGTAGTTCCCGAATATTCCCTAATGTTCCGTTACATGCCCAGGTGCAGAAGCTACGCGAGAAGAACAAGACCCTGCGGCAACAGTCGAAGACGCTGGAGGAGGAGCTAGCAGAGTCCGGAACCCAGCTTGGAGGTTTCGGATTTCTTTCTGCTCATGAGACAGGGGGCTTAGATGACATCTGACATCTTTGCTTCTGGTATTGGGGCAACTCAGCTAATTGTTTGGTCTGTGGAGGTTTGCCATGATTGTAAATGTTGGCCGCAGCTGTGTGTCCTCCTCTCGCTTTAGGGTCTCACTATGCACGCCCGGAGCCCAGATGCTAAGCGAACCCCAAGCCCGGAGCCCTAAGCCCGAAGCCCGAAGCCTTAAAACCCTAAGCCCCAAACCCAACTGCTTCGACTCCTCTGAGGTTGAAGAAGAAGAACCACGAGGAACTCTGCCGGAAGCTCCAAGGCCAAGTCACCGCGCGAGCCACAGAGTTGGCTTGCGGGCTGCGGCGGTTGACTGCCGTTCGGGCTTTCCGGACCTTTAGGGTTTGGGGGCTTGGGGGTTTAGGGTTTAGGGTTTAGGGTTTAGGGTTCCCCTAACCCCCAAGGACAGAAAGCTACAAGCTGGATCCTGGAGTACAGCGACAGCACTGGACAAGAAATGTTGTTTTGTAAAGAGGGTACCATCAGTTTCCGAAATAAGCCACCTCAAAGCATGCGGGTGTCCTCGAATTCTTGACCCAGTCCTCGGATCCCCCAAATCAGCATTTCCGGCCGCGGTTCCCCCCCCCCATGTCTTCTTAAACGCTGCCGTCACCGTAGCTGCACGGCCAAGGACCTGCAAGCAGAGGTCGAGAAACTCAAGAGCCCCAGCTGCAAGAGACGCTACTCGCGCGGCTAGTCAGGTCCGGGAGGCTTTCGGAAGCGCTTAGAATGTAAAGCAGTCGTTAAGCTCTGAACCCTGGCAGGTTGTACGGGCTGAGGGAGGGCTTAGGGTACATTTCGCAGGCGGCCAGGACGGCAAGCCGTCGGAATCGGCCGTGTGTACGATTAGCACGCACCGAAAAAGAACCCTGCACTAGGCCTGTCTACATCCACGACTTCAGACTCCACGGCTCTCCGCACCGAGTGAAACCTCCCAAGCCACGGGTCCCAAATCGGCCGGTTCCGAGGCAGCAGCTGGCCACCAAGAACATCCCATCGAAGGGCCGGGGCACCTGTGGGGTGACCGTGTTGCCGTTTAAACTTCTTGGTACTGGAGCGTCGAGGGCCGCAGAGCTTGTTAAGAGGCGCTGCGCCCCGAGGCGATGAGAAAGAGGACATGGAAGCGCTGAAGAGGCCCAAGGGACAAGGGAGGTCTCAGGTTGTGAGGCAAGTTGCATGGTTTGAGGCAGGCTTTGATGCTCCGAGGGTAGCTCGCCTCCTTCACAGGCTTCAACTTCCGTGATTGCTCAGTTGCGCACAGGAAGGCTGAATGGGCTTCATTGGGCTTCAGTGCATGATGGCGCAAGGACTTGTACTGTCATTCTGCAGCGTGCACTCAGCAAATCGCAGGCAGCTGGCATTGTTGAAGAAGCAGGTCGAATCCCAGGGCAAGGGCGACGCCCACGGCCCAGCCTGAAACCCCCTTGCATCCTTTGCCATTGACTTCGAAGCCTCAGCGGGTAGCCTGTGAGCCGTCGAAGTGCTCCGAGTGCGTGCCTCTGCAATGTTCTTGGTTTGCACCTGCGAAAACGAAAAGCGAAGACTCGGACTTCGTATTTTCCGTCAGATGCTCTCTCCGGACTTCATGTTTTGAGCATTAGCAGGATTCGGGGGATGTGGGCTTCAGCTCCCAGGCCATGAAGGACCTGATGAAGCAGAACGAAGCGCTGGACGGGCTTTGTTTAGGGTAGGGAGACCTCCAGGCATCGTTTGCCCGCTTTGCAGACCCCACCACCGAAATCTGAGAACCTGCAGTTGGGCGTGCCGGGCTGAGACTTATCTGGAACCTTGTTGGCGGAAGTTAGTTTAGGAGGGCTTGGAATTTAGGGTACTTTTTTTGGGGGTTGGGCCCTGAGCCTTGACGCTCCCCCCCGAGCCAGGAGTCGGAGCTCGCGAAGCTGAAGCAGCAGCTGTCGGAGAAGGTGGCGGAGGTCCAGGAGACAACCAAGGCCATGGACTGGGGTTATGGGTGTTCGGAAACTTCAGGGGTTCTTCAGCTGCGGGTTTTCTGTAGGGATGCGCGTCGGGGTAGGCCCAATTGTGGTTGACAAAAACCCTCAACCGTAAATGTGCGGCGAGGGCAAATCTCGGCAGGCAATCGGCTTCAGTTTAGGATTTTAGGGTTGGCGTTTATACGGTTTTATGGGCTTTGGGGTTTTGGGGTTTTGGGTCAAGAATTTGGGGGCTTGGGCTTGGCTCAAGGCTTACAGGGTCGGTGGTGAACCCTCATGTTGGCATCTGAACTGCCAGGCAGCGGAGACGGCGAGGAGAGCGATTCAGGGTTGTGTTTTTTCTTCTCGGGGGTATGCTTACTTTTTCCGGTAGCTGAGCTGTATTTTGTTTTAAACTGTTGGGTTGTTAATTTTGTATATGATATCTGAATACAACAAGTCTCATTCTCATCGAAGGTGAACCGAACATGTCAGAAGATTCCTCCGCTCCTGGATGCTGAGCTCTGGCCCTTGTTTATTGCATGGCTTTCAACGCCAGCAGAAGTTGCGCGGCTCGACGCTTCCCAGGAGGCAGTCTACGGACCTCATGAGCCAGATGGAGCTCATGCGAAAGGAGCTCGAGCGAGCCAAGAAGGACTCGAGTTGGATAGGGTTCCAGCCGTAAACCCAAGAGCCCAATGCCTAAACTTCAAAGAACAGTGCCTTGCTCACCACAAGATCGCACATGTTTGGAACTTGTAACCCTGAACCCGAAACCCGAAACCCTAAAGCCCTAAAGCCTAAAGCCTAAACCCTAAACCCTAAACCATAAAGCCTAAAGCCCTAAACCCCAAAGCTGTAAACCCCCCCCTAAAACCCTAAACAAGCTTGAACAGGACCTGGCCGAGGAGCGCCGCCTCGGACTCAGCGCTTCCCTCCCCAAATGAAGGCTTACGGTTTAGATTTGATGAGTATATAGGGTTTAGGGTTTAGGGTTTAGGATTGAGAATCATGCCCCTGAGCCCTGAAGGTTCAGGGTTTCGGGTTTGAGGGCTCATCAGAGGGTTTCCCCCCAAAAGTAGGGGTACCCATTTCTTGGGGTCCCACACTAAGGGTTCTATAGAGAGAGAGAGAGAGAGAGAGGGAGAGATTGATAGATAGATACGCCGACGAAGACCGTGACACCAAGGGCGCGCCCAGCGCGCGGAGGTTCAGGGACTTCTGCCCTGTCCTCCATGCCCGGTAGAAGAAGAAGATAGATAGATAGATAGATAGCTAGATAGATAGATAGATATATATATATATATATAGAAGGGGTAGTGAGTAGAGTGCTTAAAGGGCGTAGCGTTCAAGGTTGAAGAGATTCCCTATCATGATACGGAACCAGTGGTTTAGGGTACCCCAAAATCGAGGCCCTGATCTAGAAGACTGCCCACGTCGCGCGTTTGTTTTGCTTGTGAGTTTGTAAGTTTTCGTGGGCGCTTTTAGCAGGCCCTGAATCTACACGTG